>CM062820.1:1002220978-1002820978 GCA_031772625.1 Pinus tabuliformis
TTAGTCTACCTTCAATGTTCCCATGTCTCTTACCATGTCTTTTAGTTTTTTGTTTTAAAACTCTTACAAAATGAAAACTCCCCCATTTAGTGCAAGGGCAATAACATCCCCCATCATCCCCTTGATTTTTTTCCCTAGTAAAGTTTTTTGAAACGGAACAAGATTATTAAACACGGACATGTACCCCAGTTTACCATGGAGCAAGTTCCCAAAAAACCATGGCTCACTTCACATGAAACTTATTTACATGATTTTTTTTAAATTAATCAATTGAATTAAAATGAAAACGATGGCACAACTAATTTGGAGATAAATATCAAAGTTTGATTTGTGTATACTATTATAATATTCTAAAATATTATGTGTTAATTAAAATAAATTATAAAATCCTTATCCCTAAATAGAGAGACTTGTTGACTTAATTACAGTTAATCAATTTTATATAAAATGAAAAAAAAGAATATTCTTATCCAAGTCTTTTAGGTTTTTCTTGGTAATGTTAGACGAAATAATGACCTCACTTAGAATAACACTTGTTTATGCTTTTGATTTGTGTATACCACTAGCTAAGGAGATTCTAGAATATTATTGAAATTAAATCTCTGCATTCACTTAATAATTATTGATAATTAAAATAAAATTTTCAAAACCTTATTCATAAACAAAAAATCTAAATCTATTAACATAACTGTAACCAATAATTTTTATTTTTTTTAATCTGTTTAAGCTTCAATCTATTAATATTAGCTAATATGAGATTTGAAACTGACCTATTAGAAAGTGGACCCCACATAAACTGAGCCCTCATATGTATGCCATCCTCATAATAGTGATTCTTCTGAAGGCGCGGTTGGATGGTAAATCCATTTACAGTAGCGAGGAGTCGTCATAAAATTTAATCTTGTTTGGTAGTCTGATAAGTAAAGGTATGTCTAGACATACTCAACAAGTAAAGATAAACTTTAGACGTATTAATAGTAATATTTGTTTGCTATCTCAAGTATATTGTGAATTATGAAATTGATTTGGGTTTAGAATCTTAGCTAAGGAGTGGAAGAAAAGTTGGATTTTGTAAATTGGATTGGTTGGGTCTTTTGGTTTCTTAGTTTTTTTTTTGTCCTGGCACCTCTAACATTTTTTGGATTTATGAAATTAGTGTCCTCTCTCTTTATGATTTGGTGAAATACCTTGTTCGTTGGACTTTCAATTTGGTGGGTAAGAAAATGATAGAGCCCCTGTGGATTGCTAGGCAACTTTATGTTTTTCCTAGTTAATATTAAGTAATTTGGGTAGGAATCTTTTGTGATAGTTTTAAGTGGATAATCTAGGCAATCACTCTCACCAAGGGTGTTTCTCTCTTCATGGAATTTTTGAAATTCAAATGCATCTTTTTAGCTTAATATTAATCTGATCGAAGAAAAAAAAATAATCAATATAATAAATAACTTAATCTTTTTAATATTTTATTAATAAAATTTCATCATATAATATAAAATGATAATTACGAATATAGTTGTACAAATTAAAATCAGATAAAATTTAAAACATATTAAATAAAATAAATTATATTTATTTTAAATAATAACACCATCACCTTTTCAATTTTATAAATTTAAAATTAAGAAATATTAATATTAATTATTTTATATTTTATTAAAATAAATACTACATAAAATATTATGTTATTCCCCGCACAGACATGTATAATAAACATTTAGTCGGCATGAAAAGTAAATTCTTCTAACATATTGTAGAATTTATCATGTTATCTTCCCATCACAAGGACATTTTCATTTACAAATTTGTCATGCCAGAATTCTTTTCTCGAAGACAATACAACGAGCACAATGAAATAGATGACTCGTCATTTTATAGGATAAAAGAGTGAAGGTTGGCTTATGATAGGATGGTCCAAACAACCCTTGTCATGGGCGGATGACATGAAAAAATTCAGTTAGTGATTTTACTAGTTTGCGGGGGGTTTCAGCGAAGAGAATCTTTTCTTCAACGGAGAAAGTCTTTGAATTTGTCAAATCTATTTTACAGTACACAGTATCGAGGCCACTGCCCATATTATCATTAGAACACTTCTTCAATGCTAATCTTAATAGCAGTGTTTGCTTCATTCGGTCGATTGAGAAGCTTGTTGAATTTGTCAAATCTACGTTACAGTCCCGTCGCCACCGCCCGTATTATGAATAAAACACTTTTTCAATGGTAATCTAAATAACAGTGTTTCCATGTTGGTCGGTGTAGCATCAATGGCTCTGCTGTTCAATGGTAATCTTGATTGCAGTGTTTGCCTGTTTTGGTCAAATCAGAATTTTGTTTTGGAAATCTTAAGAACAACGGTTCCCTGATTTCGTCAGGCCATGCTAGCAGCCAATTATTTTACATCAATTTGAGGTTAAGTAGATAAGAATCTAGAAACACAATTCGAATGTGACTATCATTTTTATAAATTTTAAAAACACAATTAAAATGTGGATAATAATTTTTTTAATTTTATATTTAAATTACAATGCGAATATATATATATATATATATATATATATATATATATATATATATATATATATATAATAATTTAAATGTAATAATGTTTTCTAATATTAAAATTTTAATTTAATTTAACTTTCATAGTATATTTCAGAATATAATATTCATAATGGTTTATACAAATTAATGTACATAGTTGTTTAAATAACTTAATTGTTGAGATTTATAATAGTAATTATGCTATTTTAAGAAACATTATTTATAGATTAAGAATCTTCAAAGCTTTTGTAAATCTTTGTAGTCAATCTTCTTCTATGTATTTTTAAATTTATGAATGTTTAATTTATATATCAATTTTTTTTACAAATAATAATAATGATGCTAATTTAAAATAGAGTTATAATTTAATTAGTTTTTATGAGTTTTTTTGTTTTTTTTTTTTTTAGTAATATGAGATGTATCATGTAATAAGTGTTTTGATGCTTCTTATGGATTGCTACTTATTAGTGTTTACTAGCCATTCAATTTATATGACATCCATAATATATATAATTTGTTAATAATTTGTGATGACCCCGGGAATATGTAAATATTTAAATTTCACTACGGTAAAAGACTGGATTAAGAATGACATTGGAAGACTATTTTATTGTCTGTTTTTTTTTTTTTTAAAGATCTTAAGAGTATTTCTTTTATTTTACATGTGCATTAAAATATTTAATAAGAGATACTCATGATAAGTGTTGGCAACTCTTGGGAGGAAAGTCGGTTATTGGAACTGACTTTAACCACCTTCCCTAACTGGAAAAGCTTCCAGGGAAAAAGGGAGAGGATGGCAAAAATCTGCGTTGGAGAGACAGGCAGAGGGACAAAAAAAAAGAGAGTGAATGAAAGACTACGTCTGGTAAGGACCAGATAGTCGAGCACACAGTGCAACCTTGCTGAGGATAGTGATCCGGCAAGAGGAATGCAAGGGGGGAGGCTCTGGTCTCGAAGGACGAGTCTCACGGATGGGCGGCTAAATAGTTATGCACAGGCTTGCATGCAGGTGATCTACTAAGGGACTTAAGGGCTGGCCGAGGCCAGGTAAGTAAGACTGAAACCCTCAAATCTTTGCAAGTATCTGCAAGTCATTTAAGTTAAACCCTATAAATATCTGTAATGCATAGGAGATAATTGTTGCTTAAAAATATCATTGCTACTTCCTAATTGCACACTAGCTGGATAGCAGATGTTAGTCTTTAAGTATAGGAGCCTGCGCCTTGTTCCAGACAGAGACCCGAACGGTTAAGCTTCGGTCTCACTGCCAAATGACAGGAGCAAGGGTAAGAATAAAACCCTGGTTGTAGCAGACCGATCGCAACACTACTATTCCGAGTAGTTGGGAAAAGCAGAGAGAGAATCTTGCCGAATTACAAGTTACAGGTATGAAAAATAAGGAAGTGAGACAATAATCTCCATAACTCAATTCTATTACTAGGAAAGATCAGTGGTCTTTTCGAGTGTGGCATTAAACTCATGATATAGAATAATTATAGAAAGGGTAAGGGGAGACAAGCCCTCCGAGTCGGGCAACCCCTGCAATACAAGACAACCTTGCAATGAGATTTTAATAAAGAAGTAACTAACATATAGTGAATACTGGGAGTGCCTCGGTACACCTCTGCAAACTGCGACCCCACAGAACGTGTACCAAAGAATAATGTGTTAACAATACCAAGATTAATGTGATAATAATACGAATGCTGATGTGTTAACAGTATCAATGTATAATGCATTAACAAACAGAACCCCGAACATAAAACCCAACAGCATTAGGTTGTCATCCGCGGGGTTAAAGTAACAGCAAATGGTAAAGTAACTGAACTATAAACCAGAGAAATACATTTGGCTCTGGGTAAGAGCGGAATTTCAGACCATTCCCATCCACAGAGTAAGCATAGGGCCGGACAACCGAGGCCGCATACTCTGCCAGTGGGACAGCCACAGAATATCCATGCAAGAACCGTAACGGGAGTTGCGACTTCATGCATTAGAATGTACATAAAACTTCTAACATGTATCAAAAGCATAACCACAGTATAAATATTAACCAAAACATTATATGGAAATTTTACACAGCCTTTGGCCAACAGAACCATATCATCCTTGACGCAAAAGAAATCTCCTAGCTGACATGAAACAGTGGTGGAGATTTAAAGTCAATTGATAAAAAACCATACGGTCGTAACAGTTCACAATAAAGAAAACCAACAGGGTCTGTAGCCCCAATATCTGTAACATATCATTAGAAAAGGAATTAAAAAAAAGGGCCTGAAGCCCCAACATCTGTAAACCACACGGTCGTGGCCGGAGTACCATTCGATATACAACATTAACATAACAGTTCAAATTACAAATGGTTAAAATGCGAATACAGTTTCCACTTTCTGGGGGATTCTCTAGCCTTAACCACGGAAAGCGCCAGGGTTTCGACGGAACCCATGGCCAGCACAAGGGCAGGCTCGGAATAGTACAGTGGGGAGCCTCCCATTGCCACCTGCGACCAACCACGGTGAGGTAAGGTTGGGCTACGGCTCGGCGCAGGGGAGACCCTCTGCGGGTAGACCAAATAAAGAGTAAGAAATGTAACCCAAATCGCATACCGTGCAACCGGAGAAACGCACTTGGTATAGAGCCGGGAGCACCATAGCCTTCGAAGGAGGGCCTCCTCATCTGAACGAACTCCGAACCGGTTCTACTGCATGCACACACCATGGCAAGGAACAATTAGCACCGCCACATGAAGGAAGATAATCATCTACCCGAAAGCAAAAGAACAACAGAAAAAAAGAGCAGGTAGGTTACAATCCGTGACATACCTCCGGAGTTCAGTAGTATATGTTTATATATAATGAACAGACGGATGATCAGCACAAGATTACTCTTTCGGCGGAGGAACGAGCGCTCAGCGCATGAGGAATTTACCAGAAGAGCTCAGACTGGAACGAGGTGGCGCGGAGCATAGCAAAGGGGCGTCGAGCTTCACAATAACCCGATTAATCGAGAAGGGCAAGTCATATACCATCCAAACCTCAGCTATGACATCTGGAGGCGTCTCCACCCTCGGATCCATCCCGGGCCATCCACACCCTTGATCATGGCGGTAAAGACTTAGGCGGGGACTTAACGCCAGCCCACTCCCTTCACGTGATCGAGCCGACGTGTTTAATGCCGTGCCCACCTGTCATTACAATGGAATGCCAACGGATGCCTCGGGTTGTCAACTCTGATAACACCCAAGGTTCATATGGCGGCCCAATTTTAATAAAGCAATCAACCAAATCGCTCAAGGGTCCTTGCCAGCCTAAGTTTATGAAAACCATAATCGTTGATAAATTAATTTCCCAGCAATCATTTGTGTATACAATATAAGTTCATATACATTACAGCATATAAATCCATATGTGGGTAAGTCAACGAACAGTGAGGCGTTCGACCAAAACCATAACGAGCAATAGAATATTAAATACGATTAATAATATAAAAAAAAATCGGGTACGTGACAAATTGGTATCAGAGCAGAGGTTCCCATACTGTGACCTCTGGGATGAGCTTAAACACGTTAATTGTGGAAGTAATCATAGTATTTGATTATTTTTTTTTCTTCACTAAAATGTGCAAAGTAACTCACTGTGTCAAATATTCCCCTTATTTTATACCAGCAAAAAAGGGAAGAAGAATAACAGAAGACAATAGATAGTAACAGTAATATGCAGCGAGGTAGCAGCGCTCCGCACAGGTCCACGGCCGAACAGGGACCTGCAACAAATCCTAGAGATAACGCAGAGCTGTGGGTACAGCTTGGTGAGGAGACACGGAGCACGAACCTGGCTATATTGGAGACAGTCCAGGACATGAAAAATGAGATGGCTCGATTGCGGGAGGATAATGCACGATTGACAATGGAGCAAGAAAGTATTTTAAAAAGTCTGTCTGAAATACAGAACCCGCCGTTAGCCAATCCCAGTGCAGAACAGCAGAGGATGACGGAGGAACAGCACTACCAAGCGGAACCTGAAAATTCGGAGGAAGGAGAGGATCAATCTGGCAATGCATCCGAACAGCAGACCTCAAAACGTCAAAGAGTGGAATTACAGGGGGAATTCCGAAAATCAAACCCCCACACTTTGATGGGGAACAAGAGGAAGCGGCTGAAGCATGGTTAATTAACATGAACAAATATTTCTAGCTATATGAATATGACCATAACCTGAAGGCACGATTGGCTATCTTTCAGTTACAAGGAAAAGCAACCCTGTGGTGGGAGGAGGTTAAAATTGTTAAAGGGGTAAGCGAACGAACCATAACATGGGAAAAGTTCCAGAAATATTTTAAAGAAAGATATTTGACAAAGCGCTTTTATGATGAAAAGGCAAAGGAATTCCATGATCTACGATTAGGACAGCAGACTATGGATGAGTTTATTAACCGTTTTACCTCCCTGCTTCGCTATGTGCCCTACCTTAAGGAAGAAAAAGCCAAGGTGCAAAGATTTGTTAGTAGTTTACCCATGTATATGAGAGAAAGGATTGAATTGGACAATCCTAGAAAAATGGATGAAGCTATTCGCAAGGCTAGAATCTGTTATCAGCAGAACAAACAGAAAGGGGACGTTTCCAATAGGAAATGGAGTGAGAAAAAGAGTAGTAAAACTGCTGGAAACAGTAAAGGAGGCCGAGGTGGCGGAATTAAAGGAAGCAGTAAAGGGCAGAACAACAGAACAACACCAAGAGGTTCATTCAGATCCAAGACAATCGGTGAAACCAGAATGAGCGAACAATCTACCAAGCTGGACAGCGAAGGAATAACCAGACCCCCAGTGCAGTGCTGGGGTTATGGCGGACCGCACTACGTCAAGAACTGTCCGCAACGGAAGGGAACTGATCAGATATCCCAGATTCCTGAGGCATCAACCGTCGGCGATGTGGGACGAAGCGTGGCAAGGATTAACGCAGCTCTGGATGACCGCCAGGCAGAGTACCAGCCCACCATGGTAGAATTTGAAGGTAAAATTTTAGACTTTTCTATCACTGTTCTAATTGAACCAGGAACCACTTTAAGTTATATTAGCCCAAAGATAGTTGAACAGTGTAAATTACAACCTGAAAAATTCAGGAACCCTTGGCTGGTACAGCTAGCTACGGGGGCTAAGAGGCGAGTAATGGCGAAGGTTAATAACTGCCCCTTAACAATAGCAGGGCAGCCAGTGGTAGCAGATCTGAATATGCTTCCACTTGGTTCATATGACATCCTAATCGGGATGGATTGGCTAGAGAAGCACTGGGCATTAGTGAACTGCAAGACGAAAACCATTCATTACAAGGATGATGTTGGAAAGGAACAAGAGATGCAAGGGATTAAACGACCAGTGCAGGTCCGGCCAATCACTGCATCCCAGCTAGCTAAGTGCATCAAAAAAAGATGCCAGATATATGCCATTCAGGTGGGTTATGCAGAAACCAAGGACAAAACGGCCACGCTGGACAACCTTCCGGTAATAAAAGAATTCGCGGATGTGTTTCCGGAAGAAATCCCTGGGCTACCCCCAAAAAGGGATATTGACTTCACCATTGAATTGCTACCAGGGGCAGCACCAGTTTCGCGGGCACCTTACAGAATGAGTGTACCCGAGCTAACCGAGTTGAAAATGCAATTACAGGAATTGCTAGACAAAAGTTATATCCGTCCCAATGTGTCTCCATGGGGAGCTCCGGTGCTATTTGTCAGGAAGAAAGACGGAACCCTCCGAATGTGTATCGATTACCGACAGCTAAACAAGCTCACAATCAAAAACAAATATCCCTTACCTCGGATCGATGAGCTTTTTGATCAAGTCAAGGGCGCGATAGTATTTTCCAAGATTGATTTGCGATATGGTTACCATCAGATCAGAATTAAGGAAGAGGACATCGCTAAAACAGCTTTCAGAACCCGGTATGGACACTACGAATTTGTAGTGCTACCTTTCGGTTTGACTAATGCACCCGCCACTTTCATGTGCTTAATGAACAGTGTGTTCCATCGATTTTTGGATAAATTTGTACTAATATTCATCGACGACATTTTGATTTATTCTCGTTCTAAGGAGGAGCACGAGGAACACCTCCGGTTGGTACTGCAAACTCTTCGAGAGCATCAACTGTACGCTAAACTCAGCAAGTGCGATTTCTTCAAAGAGGAGATACAGTATTTGGGCCATGTAATCACAAAAGAAGGATTGCAGTGGACCTTGAGAAAATAAAGACCATAATGGATTGGCCGTACCTAAGGATGTGGCGGATATCAGATCTTTCATGGGATTGGCCGGTTATTATAGAAGATTTGTGGAAGGCTTCTCAAGGGTAGCATATCCTATCACTTCCTTGCAGAATAAAGGAAGGGCGTTCAAGTGGAATTCAGAATGTCAGCAAAGCTTTGAGCAACTTAAGCATTTGCTCACCTCTGCTCCCATTTTGAGTATAGCTGATCCTAATAAGGATTACGTGGTATGTACCGATGCAAGTCGAGAAGGTGTGGGTGGAGTGTTAATGCAAGAGGGAAAAGTGATCGCTTACGAGTCAAGAAAGCTAAAGGAGCATGAGCAGAAATATTCTGCCTATGACTTGGAATTAGCAGTCGTCATACATGCACTTAAAATGTGGTGGCATTATTTATTAGGAAGGAAATTTCTGTTGTTGACAGACCATCACAGCTTGACAAATTATTTCATTCAGCCCACCCTGAATGCAAGGCAAGCCCATTGGGCAGATTTCTTAAGTGGATTTGATTTCGACATTAAACATCTGAAAGGAAAGGAAAACCGCATGGCTGACCCACTGAGTCGAAAGGCGCAATGCTTATACGAAGTTACGCTCAGTAAATGGAAGAATCCCTTACAAGAAATGATAAAAACAGCAGCGGACCAAGATGCCGAATATCAGCAAATGAAACAGCAAATACCACTTTCCAGCAAGGAAAGTCAGCAGGGGTATGAAATAGGTGAGGATGGAATGCTGCTCTATAAAAAAAGGTTGTTTGTACCTAACGACAACAGTCTTAAAAATCTGATTTTGGACGAATTTCACACCAGCCACTACGCAGGTCATCCCGGATACCAGAAGATGCTTACTGGGCTTCGAAGGGAATACTATTGGCCTGGAATGAAAAAGCATGTGGCTGAATATTTAGCGCGGTGTTTGGAATGTCAGCAGATCAAGGCTGAGCACCTACATCGGGCAGGGTTATTGCAACCCTTGCCCATTCCAGAATGGAAATGGGAGATCATATCCATGGATTTCATAACTGGACTGCCTAGGACAAAGAAGAACAATGAATCTATTATGGTAGTAGTAGACAAGTTGAGTAAGGCAGCACACTTTATACCAGTGCAATCTACCTACAGAGCGGTGCAGATTGCACACATTTTTATGCAGAACGTGTTCAAACTGCATGGGCTTCCGAAGACGATAATATCAGACCGAGATGTAAAATTTACATCTGCCTTTTGGAAAGCATTGTTTGCAGAACTGGGTACACAGCTGAATTTCAGTACAGCTTATCATCCCCAGACTGATGGACAGACGGAACGAGTAAATCAGATTGTAGAGGATATGTTAAGAGCATGTGTAATGCAAAAACCAACACAATGGGAAGATTATTTACATTTGGTGGAATTTGCATATAACAATGGATATCATTCATCCATACAAATGACTCCCTTTGAGGCTTTGTACGGACGGAAGTGCCGTACGCCCTCAAGTTGGAATGGCCCTGAAGACAAACTAAGGTTGGGGCCAGAGATGCTCAAGGAAATGGAGGACATGGTAAAAAGGGTGCGGACTAATTTAAAGGCTGCTCAAGATCGGCAAAAGAGCTTTGCAGATCGGAAAAGAAGGTTCAAAGAGTACCAAGTCGGCGACCATGTTTATGTAAGAATTCAAGCCAGGAAAAGTTCCCTGCAATGGAGCGGTTGCGCTAAACTTGCACCCCGCTATTTTGGACCTTTCCAGGTCTTGGCAAGAGTCGGGCCAGTAGCCTACCAGCTCGCTCTGCCAAGCCACATTAAAATCCATAATGTCTTCCATGTTTCTATACTAAAAAAATACATCTACGACCCTAAGCATGTGATCAAATGGCAAGATGTACGGGTCGAACCGGAAGGAGAGGTCCTGGTCGAACCACTGAGCATTCTCGATCGGAGAGAAGTGCAGCTGCGGAAGCGAGTTATTACCCAAGTTAAAGTGCAGTGGCAGCACTATGGGCCTGATGAGGCCACTTGGGAAGATGAAGAGCTTCTTAAGGAAGCTTATCCAGGGCTGTTTGTGAACAGCAGACATCGGAACGATGTCCAATCTCAGGGGGGGAGATGTGATGACCCCGGGAATATGTAAATATTTAAATTTCACTACGGTAAAAGACTGGATTAAGAATGACATTGGAAGACTATTTTATTGTCTGTTTTTTTTTTTTAAAGATCTTAAGAGTATTTCTTTTATTTTACATGTGCATTAAAATATTTTAATAAAGAATACTCATGATAAGTGTTGGCAACTCTTTGGAGGAAAGTCGGTTATTGGAACTGACTTTAACCACCTTCCCTAACTGGAAAAGCTTCCAGGGAAAAAGGGAGAGGATGGCAAAAATCTGCACTGGAGAGACAGGCAGAGGGACAAAAAAAAAAGAGTGAATGAAAGACTACGTCTGGTAAGGACCAGATAGTCGAGCACACAGTGCAACCTTGCTGAGGATAGTGATCCGGCAAGAGGAATGCAAGGGGGGAGGCTCTGGTCTCGAAGGACGAGTCTCACGGATGGGCGGCTAAATAGTTATGCACAGGCTTGCGTGTAGGTGATCTACTAAGGGACTTAAGGGATGGCCGAGGCCAGGTAAGTAAGACTGAAACCCTCAAATCTCTGCAAGTATCTGCAAGTCATTTAAGTTAAACCCTATAAATATTTGTAATGCATAGGAGATAATTGTTGCTTAAAAATATCATTGCTACTTCCTAATTGCACACTAGCTGGATAGCAGATGTTAGTCTTTAAGTGTAGGAGCCTGCGCCTTGTTCCAGACAGAGACCCGAACGGTTAAGCTTCGGTCTCACTGCCAAATGACAGGAGTAAGGGTAAGAATAAAACCCTGGTTGTAGCAGACCGATCGCAACACTACTATTCCGAGTAGTTGGGAAAAGCAGAGAGAGAATCTTGCCGAATTACAAGTTACAGGTATGAAAAATAAGGAAGTGAGACAATAATCTCCATAACTCAATTCTATTACTAGGAAAGATCAGTGGTCTTTCGATTGTGGCATTAAACTCATGATATAGAATAATTATAGAAAGGGTAAGGGGAGACAAGCCCTCCGAGTCGGGCAACCCCTGCAATACAAGACAACCCTGCAATGAGATTTTAATAAAGAAGTAACAAACATATAGTGAATACCGGGAGTGCCTCGGTACACCTCTGCAAACTGCGACCCCACAGAATGTGTACCAAAGAATAATGTGTTAACAATATAAAGATTAATGTGATAATAATACGAATGCTGATGTGTTAACAGTATTAATGTATAATGCATTAACAAACAGAACCCCGAACATAAAACCCAGCAGCATTAGGCTGTCATCCGCGGGGTTAAAGTAACAGCAAATGGTAAAGTAACTGAACTATAAACCAGAGAAATACATTTGGCTCTTGGTAAGAGCGGAATTTCAGACCATTCCCGTCCACAGAGTAAGCATAGGGCCGGACAACCGAGGCCGCATACTCTGCCAGTGGGACAGCCATAGAATATCCATGCAAGAACCGTAACGGGAGTTGCGACTTCATGCATTAGAATGTACATAAAACTTCTACCATGTATCAAAAGCATAACCACAGTATAAATATTAACCAGAACATTATATGGAAAGTTTACACAGCCTTTGGCCAACAGAACCATATCATCCTTGACGCAAAAGAAATCTCCTAGCCGACATGAAACAGTGGTGGAGATTTAAAGTCAATTGATAAAAAAACATACGGTCGTAATAGTTCACAATAAAGAAAACCAACAGGGTCTGTAGCCCCAATATCTATAACATATCATTAGAAAAGGAATTAAAAAAAAGGGCCTGAAGCCCCAACATCTGTAAACCACACGTCCGTGGCCGGAGTACCATTCGATATACAACATTAACATAACAGTTCAAATTACAAATGGTTAAAATGCGAATACAGTTTCCACTTTCTGGGGGATTCTCTAGCCTTAACCACAGAAAGCGCCAGGGTTTCGACGGAACCCATGGCCAGCACAAGGGCTGGCTTGGAATAGTAGAGTGGGGAGCCTCCCGTTGCCACCTGCGACCAACCACGGTGAGGTAAGGTTGGGCTACGGCTCAGCGCAGGGGAGACCCTCTGCGGGTAGACCAAATAAAGAGTAAGAAATGTAACCCAAATTGCATACCGTGCAACCGGGAGAAACGCACCTGATATAGAGCCGGGAGCACCATAGCCTTCAAAGGAGGAACTCCTCATCTGAACGAACTCCGAACCGGTTCTACTGCATGCACACACCATGGCAAGGAACAATTAGCACCACCACATGAAGGAAGATAATCATCTACCCGAAAGCAAAAGAACAACAGAAAAAAAGAGCCGGTAGGTTACAATCCGTGACATACCTCCAGAGTTTAGTAGTATATGTTTATATATAATGAACAGACGGATGATCGGCGCAAGATTACAATCTCGGCGGAGGAACGAGCACTTAGCGCATGAGGAATTTACCAGAAGAGCTCAGACTGGAACGAGGTGGCGCGGAGCAAAGCAAAGGGGTGCCGAGCTTCACAATAACCTGATTAATCGAGAAGGGCAAGTCATATACCATCCAAACCTCGGCTATGACATCTGGAGGCGTCTCCGCCCTCGGATCCATCCCGGGCCATCCACACCCTTGATCATGGCGGTAAAGAGTTAGGCGGGGACTTAACGCCAGCCCACTCCCTTCACGTGATCGAGCCGACATGTTTAATGCCGTGCCCACCTGTCATTACAATGGAATGTCAGCGGATGCCTCGGGTTGTCAACTCTGATAACACCCAAGGTTCATATGGTGGCCCAATTTTAATAAAGCAATCAACCAAATCGCTCAAGGGTCCTTGCCACCCTAAGTTTATGAAAACCATAATCATTAATAAATTAATTTCCCAACAATCATTTGTGTAAACAATATATGTTCATATACATTACAACATATAAATCCATATGTGGGTAAGTCAACGAACAGTGAGGCGTTCGACCAGAAACCATAACGAGCAATAGAATATTAAATACGATTAATAATAATAAAAAAATCGGGTACGTGACATAATTTTTATATATAAATATTGTTAATATTTTTCTTTTAACAAATTATAATAGACATTATTGTATTAGGAGTATAAGTATTTGAACATGTAAGGCTATATTAGTTGTAAAAATTTCAAGATTGCAGGTTATCACTCTTGAGCTATTCAAAATGTCTAATTCCATAACACACTTTCAATAATAAAATAACTTTCGATTTCTTAATGCTTATTTTACTTTATGAAATCAATTACATAAAATGAAACACACTACACTTCATCAATAAAAAAAATAAGTTTAAGCAATCTTTACACTATTAATGTACATGAAAACTATAATATTATTGATTAAAAACAATTTGAAAACACTTTTCAAAATTTCAAAACAAATAAAACTTAAATATAATCATTTTTAAGATTATCTCTTAGATTTATTTTCAATTTCTTTTTTAATAAAATCAAATACATTTTATTAAAATCTAACCTTAAATTAATACTTGAAACAAAATACCATAACGTTACAATTCAATGAGTTATTTAAAATAATAAAGTAACACTTATATTTATATTGTTTTTTAATTTGGAAAATATTAATCATTAATCTCATAACATATTAAATATAATAATTTTTAAAATTATCTCTTAAATTTATTTTCAATTTCTTTTATAATAAAATCAAATATTTTTTATTAACATCTAACCTTAAATTGATACTTGAAACACAATACATTAATGTCTTACCTTAAATTAATACTTGAAACAAAATACATTAATTTCTAACCTTAAATTAATACTTAAAACAAAATACCTTTATGTTACAATTCAATGAGTTATTTAAAATAATAAAGAAGCACTTATATTTATATTGTTTTTTAATTTAGAAAGTATTAATCATTAATCTCATAACATATTATCAATAATTTTTAATAATTGTGTAACAATAAAAATAAAATAACTAAAATTTAAATTATATTTTTAAAATTATAAATTAAAATTATGGCTGCATAATACTCATTATAAATAATAAATTTAAAGAATTACGTAATATTATCATAATATAAATAATTTAATAAAACTACACTTAATTATATCATAATTTTTTTTAATATAAAAACAAAAACCAACTATTATCAACATTTCAGAAATTAAAATATGTGTTGTTAAACTCCTAAAGGCGGAGACTAATTCTTCTCCTACTGGCAAAAAAACTTCAAATTTAATCGTCAATTGCTATAGGTAATATATTGCCAAAAATATAGATATATTGAATATTTATATGGACCTAAAGCTGCTCCTTGTCCGAGAGGGAAAAAACTGTAAATTTTATTATAAATAAGAAAAGAAAAATATCATATTTAAATATTTATTATAAAAAAATATTTAACTAAAATTAAAATTTATTATGGTATAATATAAAAAATATAGAATAGATATTTAAATATTAAATATTTTTTATAATAAATATTTTTTATTAAATAATTATTATATAAATTTTTTATTTTTTAAATTATTAATATTATGATGTTTTTGGAATTTTTTTTCCATCATTAATAAATATAATTTTTAAGAAAATATATTGAAAAATTAAGACTTTTTAATATCTAATTAATTATTTAGAATTAAATGTTAATGGTCATATAAAAATATATATTATAGATTTAATATTTATATAAAAAAATATTATACTGCAAAATTTTGTTAGACTAAACATTTGATAAAATCTTAATACAATGGGCTTCGGAACACGCATACGGCGGTGTGACCTTATCTTATGGATTATCCTTTTCAACCTCGGCAGCGATTTGTCTGACTGTTGGGTGAGTCTTCTGCTGTCTTCGTATACCCGGTGCCATCTTTTGGTACACTGCTCTCGATTATATTCCTTTCCTATTTTGGTTTCGTTACTATGTCCTACCGCAACAACTTTTCAATCCCTTACTATGTGTAGTGAACCTTATGGCACCCCTTGTGGGCTCCTTCTTTGGTGGCTCAGCTCTAAACTAGAGCACTAGGTTGTGTGTTAGCTTAAACTTGGTTTTTAAAGTAGTCAGCATTTTCTCACCAATACGAGCGAACTAGGGCAGGTTTATACTTATTTTCGTCATAAACCTTCACTCTTTTTTCACTTTATTTCAGGACGACTTTCCTTGTGATAGCGAACATGCCACATGCTACTTAAGAGGATTGGAAGCTCTCTAACGACAGGTTTATCCATTCTATTCTTAAAACGATGCCTCTTATTTGACCTTTCGATTTAGAGCAAGTTACAAAACCTTCTTTGGAAAGAGAGATTCGTTCTACTTTTCGTACATTTTTTTTAGTTACAGGGCTGCATAAATACAATCAGCTCATTTTTACAGTACAAGAATAAACAAAAATCATAGATAAAAAAAAAAAAAACTTACATTTTTTCTAAAGCGCAAATTGCATAATAAATTTTTAACTATTATCTTAAAGTGGCAAGCTTCATTGAAGAAAGTGCGACATTCAAATTTATCAATAGTGTGATACAAAGTTAACTAAAAATAAATATTAAAATGTGTACTTAAAAAAAATCTTAAAGAAAACTATTTCAAAACTTCCACTCTAAAAATTATCATTGATATTTCTTGCAAAATCACATAATGCATCCGCACATAATTGAATTGGCCCATAAAAAGACACACCATAAGGGAAAATAGAACGATAAATTCAATGAAAACAGTCTCAACTCATGCGCTGAATTAAAGGATGAATGAAGTATCTAAATCAGATTGAGTTTGGATGAAGGATAAATGAGCTTGCATGGATAGGAGTTGAATATCATCACCCAACAAGCACGCACTTCATTATAATGCAGGTTTGATTCATTTGTCATTCCGGAGAGTTCGGTGTTGCTGTTTGAAGTGATAGTTTGTATGGTTATACATTAGAACGGTGTGTGGGAAAGAATCGACATCTTAGGTGTGGTGCCTGTTTTCCTTCCAAAAAGATCTTTGTGCCCACGCCATTGAAAGAAAATTGCAGAATTGAATTCTTCAGTAAAAGACAATAAATCTTAGGCGAGAAAACCTATCAATTTTCTACAATGTAAAACCAATAGTGAAGACTATATATCGATCCAATTTACTACCAATAGTGTATGTGATGTATATGCAAACATAAATCAGAGGGATGTTCAAATGATATGCTTGCAGTGTCAATAGGCTTGGCATATAAAGTTACAAAATTATAATGTCTATTTCTCAAAAAGAAGAAGATTGGTGATTAGATTCCAGGACATTAATCGCTCAGCCATTGATGAATACAGGATGTCAATTCCCAATGTATCATGTGGCAGTAAAAGGCAAGTTGAGACAAGTCAACAAGGGATGGATAATGTAACTTTATATTTAGACCCACATGTGACCCACATGTGCTCAACAATAGACATCCATAGAAAACGAGAGGGGAATAAGACTAGTTTTGCAACAATAAAGAGGAAAATAAAACTCACACTACATGTAGCTAATGGCAATGGACTCAAAATATTATATAGTCTAGTGACACAGTCAGTGCTCTCTTACAACACTCTAGAATGTAAAAGAGCTTTTGCCTCCGCTAGAGTTGTTGTTGTGAGTTGTAGTTGCATCAACCAACAAACATGTGAAATCTCATTAAGGTTTTGGAATGCCACCAATGCCTTGAAAAGTGTCTCTAATGGATTGGAGTGTACCCACAATGTCCATCATAGTAGGTCATCCTTCAGGAGAATCTCTTCTGTAAAGTAAACCCATGCTTAAGAATTGATTGAGGCACGTAAGATCTTTATCGGTTTGAGTGCTCGTACTAGCCCCTCTCAATAAAGGCCCCTAGCAATAATTTGTCTATCCAGCTGATACTTAATATAATGTATAAAAAAAGAATGGAAAATAGAAAGCACGAAATGCCATCGAGGTACGGTAGGATAAATACTCTGTGATATGATTACGTGTACTTAAGAAATGAACCTTCCAAATAAAATGCAAACAAAGGGAATGCTATCTTGCTATGTTCATGAAATGTTAGTACTCCAAATTAATTGCCCACATTGATCACATCATTGTAAGTTGTATCAATCATACCATTGTATGCGGTGGCAAATCAGTATTAGCTTTCCATGTTATGCTTCATTGCTCACTGAAAAAGATCCTTACCTCAGAAATTGAGGTCAAGATAGCATATATTTTGTAGTATGCAGGATATCAAGATTTGATGGCAACAACATTTAATAATATGGAAAAATTTTGACATGTTAAAAGCCTAGGAAGGTTAGTATTGCATCAAAGAATATGAAACTGAGATCTAATGTGGTTGCATGCGAGGCATTCTAAGAGGAAGTGATTTTCATCATCGATGTTCATATTCTCCGAGAGATGGCAGATCCTTTCCATCCATGGTGTTTTAGGAACTGCTCAATGATCTGTTTCACTATGGAGCTCATGAGTGTTCGTTCTAATCTTGGCTATATTAATTTTCTTCTTTGAGCTAGTTAAAACAGAGAGATACTTTCGATCTTGTAGGGTGGAGTTCATGCAAGCTAATAAATAGGCAAAATTGTTTTTAATATTTTACTAATAAATTTTGCAAAATTATTAATAGATTTAAGGTATTTATATCAAATATCATTTTTTGGGATTCAACTGCGTTAAGTAAGTCATTCAAACGTATGACCATTTCCATGAGAGGTAGTCGTAACTGACTAATTTCTCATGATTTTTGAATAGTTCACTTAGCACTCATTGCATCGGGTGATGCTCACAGGGGTGAAGAAGTGGATTGAAACTAGTGAAATGTGGAGAACGAATCACATAGCATCAATCATCACTTCCGGGGCTTGCACCCGTAACCAGGACTTCCTAGGAGGTCACCCATCCCAGAACTCCTGTGGCTCAAGCGCGCTTAACTGTGGAGTTTTTCCCACAATCAAGCCCACTTAGCTTGCTACCCCATTTGCAAAACCTTAGCAAGTATTGTGCCTCATGAACCATTCAAGTGAGATCCCTTGACTCTTTTTGAATTTAAGTATGGGGGATTTACGCAGTGCATTATATTAGATATCATTTTTTGGGATTCAACTGCGTTAAGTAAGTCATTCAAACGTATGACCATTTCCATGAGAGGTAGTCGTAACTGACTAATTTCTCATGATTTTTTGAATAGTTCACTTAGCACTCATTGCATCGGGTGATGCTCACAGGGTAAGAAGTGGGATTGAAACTAGTGAAATGTGGAGAACGAATCACATAGCATCAATCATCACTTCCGGGGCTTGCACCCGGTAACCAGGACTTCCCAGGAGGTCACCCATCCCAGCACTCCTCTGGCTCAAGCGCGCGCTTAACTGTGGAGTTTTTCCCACAATCAAGCCCACTTAGCTTGCTACCATTTGCAAAACCTTAGCAAGTATTGTGCCTCATGAACCATTCAAGTAGAGATCCCTTGACTCTTTTTGAATTTAAGTATGAGGGATTTACGCAGTGCATTATATTAGATATCATTTTTTGGGATTCAACTGCGTTAAGTAAGTCATTCAAACGTATGACCATTTCCATGAGAGGTAGTCGTAACTGACTAATTTCTCATGATTTTTTGAATAGTTCACTTAGCACTCATTGCATCGGGTGATGCTCACAGGGGTGAAGAAGTGGGATTGAAACTAGTGAAATATCAGTTAAAAGAACTAGGTATTCATAATTAAAAATATTTTAAGATAAATATTAAGTTTACTAAAATTTAAAAAATTTAAAATTAAATATATATATTAAAAATATATGTTATAAAAATTTACTCGAAATTTTTAATTTGTAAATAAACTATTTTACGATAACTTAGTTTATTAATACTATATACATAAAATAAACCATAATGCATTTAAAAAAAGATGATTCAGAAAAATTAAAAAAAAATCATAAATACTTCAAAAATAAAATAAACCATAATACATTTAAAAAAAGATGATTCAGAAAAATTAAAAAAAATCATAAATACTTCAAAAATAAAGTCTCATTGATTTATATATATTGTAATATGGTGGTTAAATCCTAGGATAAAAAAATTGCCCATGATATAACGACTTATGCAGTCTTATACCGCAGCCACGTTTGGGGCTGATCACATGATTTGCTCAAAGAGAGACCCGGTGATCATAAAGTCCATGGAAAAATTCGGTCACTGATTTTACTAGTTCACAGGGGTTTCACAGGATTGAATCAGTCATCTTGCTCGTTCATTTTCTTGATCTTGCTGCTGGTGCTGCTACCAGAAGGGGAATCCGAAGTCGCAGCAACTGGAGCAGACAGCCATGACAGCCCTGGCATGTAGCGCGGAGCCTGCAAATACGCATTGAAGAAGTCTTTCTCTGGAAGCTAATGGAACGACAAAAATTGCCTTCGATTCTGATAGAGTCAAATAACTAGTTTTATCCCCATGGCATCTCGACATTTATCCTTGGCACTTCCATAATGAAATAGGTCAGAATCATTTTATTACACGTTAATTGATAAAAGAGAAAAGGGTTAGCTTCTGATAGAGGGATCTAGCCAGTCTTATAATACAACCACTTGTGCTGGTCACGTGATTGGCTCAAAAAGATCACATCACATGATTTGCTCGAAGAAAGCTCATGGTGATAATAAAGTCTTGGAAAAAATTCAGTCAGTGATCTTGCTGGTTCACGGGGGTTTCGGAGGAGTCAATCAGTCATCTTATTAGTTCTTGTTCTTCTGCAGGTGCTGCCCCGAAAAGCGAAATTCTAGGATCAGTGAGCCGCAGCAAACGGAGCAGGGTCTCTATTCCCTGAAGATTTGAAAGGTTTGCCGTTCCCGACATAGCCGTCAATTAGATGAAGATAATTCTTTAAACTGTGGGCGTAAGCGGGATCAATATTATGGAGCTCTCTCAGAATGGGAGAGTCGTTATTATTCAAAACAATTTTCACGCCCACGTGAAAATATGTCCAGGGAAACCAATCCAACATTTGACTCAACCATGTCCAGCAGTTCTCGTTGAAAACAAGTCCAGGAACTTTGGGAACAATATCGTTCTTGTTCACCAACCGCAACACCTTCACTCCCACCTCCGCCATTCGCAGGGCGAATGCTCTATTCCCAACGCGTGGGCTCGCGAATGCAAACACAGTCACAGGTATAGGCTGTCCCGGCAAATTTGCGTTAAGTTTTTCTTAACGTCATATGAGCTTAAGGTTGCGAGAGCAGCTCCTAAGCTGTGTCCAGTTAAAGTTACGCTCAAACTTTCTTCCTTGTATTCATCTACCAGTCTTAAAATTTCTGAAATAACAGTATCTCTTGCAGATATTGAATTGTCTCCATGAGAAGTGTAACAGCTGAAAAATCCCTCCTCCACTCGGACGCCGTTGTCGTTGAAAGGAGCAGTAGACGATAATCCGGCTCCGATGCGCTTGTGTTTGAGAGGAGTAATTGATAATCTGGCAGGAACTAAAATATCTCTTGCGTCCTCTATCCATTCCTGAGCCGTTTGGGTTCCTCTCCACGCTACTACAATATCCCGCCGTCCTAGTCTTCGTATCTCTTGAGTATCTGTGCAAACTGCAATAAACCCAATCCACACAGATTGCTCTATTTTCCGCCCTAAGATATCTGTGTCCGCATACAAATATTTGGTCACTTTATAGCCCTTGGGGTAATACTGGGAATCACCGGCCATTTCACTGCTATCGAACAATTTATCAGGACTATACTTAGCCCCACCATAACCATTCATCAAAAGTTCACTATCAAACGCATCGTAGCACAACTCTGCAAAATCACCATATCTGAGAATCTCAGCTTTGAATACTGGATTAATGGGATCTAATAACCCATTCCACGACTCTGCTCCTTCAATATCTTGCCACATATCTGCAAGCGCTATGTTTTCGTATCGGCCCATCTCTTTTACTAGTGGGTGTCTTGAAGAACAGGCGATCGATTTTCGGTTTTGGGTCCGGATCAACTTTTTATGGAGAAGAGTGCCCTTGCTGCTTGAAGCTGTAAGGAATGAAGGGAGCATCCCCATCCTTCGTAGTACTGAATACAGGTGATCTATGAAGCGAGACATGAATTTCTGAATCTCAATGTCCTCAAGTATAAAAAGGCCGGATATCTTAAAAGACAGTTCTGCTTCTGTGGTTTTATGCAAGTTGTTAGCTTAGTTTTTCTGATGTGCAATGCCAATCGCAATATGTGTATCTTACCAGAGCTTGGTACGCGTATATATATCGATACCATACACGAAATTCATTAGCAGCAGCAAGCGGATTGATTTCCTGGATTCGAGGTTAGTAAATTTGACACGGTTGCATGAGGCCAAAGGATTGACTTTGACTATGAATCGTTTACATGGTATTCCTCTGCCTTCAGATTTTAAACTTTTAATCGTTCAAACGTGCGCACGTCTTTTTCAGGTTCCAAGCAAAACGATGAGATAAGAAAGTTAATCGACATCCTTCTCCCATATCATTGGAGATCACCGGTGTTCTTCCTCGGAACAATAGTTTATTAATTTTTTTTTTCAAATCACTCTGTTCCACGTTTTTTCATTCAAATCACTCTGTTCAACGGTAATCTCAATAAGAGAGTTTGCTTTTTTGTTCAACGGAGAAGGTCGTTGAATTTGTCAAATCTATTTTACAGTTACCGTGACTGCCCCTACTATCAATAGGAGACTTGTCCAATGATAATCTTAACGGTAATGTTATTAACAGTGTTTGCTTCTTTCGGTCAATTGAGAAGGTTGCCGAATTTGTCAAATCTATTTTGCAGTTCCGTGGCCATGAATTCAACACACGTTCCTGTTATTAATAGCTCAGCCGTTCAATGGTAATCTTGATAACAGTGTTTAGGTATTCAAGTCAAATCAGAATTTTGTTTTATCAATAACTCGCTTGTTGAATGGAAATCTTCATAACAGTGGTTCCTGATTTGGTCAGGCCATAATCGGTATTGGAAAATAATAACAGCGAGTAAAGTGGATAAGAATCTAACTCAATTGTTGGACATAAAGTGGATAAGAATCTCGAAACACAATTAGATTCTGAATATTTTTTTTTAATTTTAAAAAATCAATAAGAATGTGAATATTTTTTTTTGAAATTTTAGAAACACAATTACAATGTGAATAATATTTTTTAACTTTTATATTTAATTTAGAATGCGAATAATATATCTTTTAGTTCTATATTTAATTTAAATGTATTATATGTTTTAAGTTAATAAACCATAATTGTCACATGGATACTAGTTGTGAGGTGGGTAATAAAAATTTTAGATATAATATTAAAATTTTAATTAATAAATAATAATTGTTAAGTGGATAGTAGTTGTTAGGTGGATAATAGAAATTTGACTTGTATAAAATATTTTAAAATATAATATTTATATTACTATATACTAATCAAAGGTTGATATGATTAATTAAAAAAAAAATGTTATGCGAAATTATTTGTGGTTTTTTGGAATGTGATGTTGATAAGTCATAATATTACCCAATGGCATTGTAAATATCTATAGTCAATAATCTTGTTTCATACTTTCATAAATGTATAGATGTTTAACTTTGTTCTATATATATTTTTTAACTTATCTAGCTTATATATCAATTATTTCTACAAGTAATAATAATAATACTAATTTAAAATAAAGTTATATATATATATATATATATATATATATATATATATATATATATATATATATACTTCTCTGATATGAGATGTACCATATAGTAAGCATTTTGATACTTTTTTACCAATTGATCCTTACAAGTGTTTATCATCTATTCAATTTATATGACATCCATTGTATATATATATATATATATATATATATAATTTGTTAATTAATTTTTATGTTTTAAAAAATTATAAAAAAATATTATATTAAAGAAATTGTCTAAACATTACATTAATTATGATATTTTAAGATTGCAGGTTATCACTCTTGAGCTATTAAAAACGTCCAATTCTATCATATATTTTCAATAACACCAACCTAGATCCATCTTAATTTGGGATCTACCATACCCATTTCAAATCTCTTTTCACTTTAAAAGTGGTTTGCAACTCAAGGCATTTGATTCCTTCCGGGGGTTTGGTACACTACGTATTAAGATGTATATAGGTTTTTTTATTATTAATTATAGATATAAATATAAATATAATTATTGCTTTTATATTTTATAATTTTATTTAATTTTATTTTTATCAAGTCAAAATGTTAAGGATTACATCTCTACTATACTTGGACCAAATGTTTATATAGGAGTTATGTTTAGTTATGAACCTCAAATATAAAGAAAAATTGTAATAAAAAGTGGATAGGTGAGGGGAAATCTTAGATAAAATATAATATTGCAAGTTTCCCAATCTTTATTTGCCAAACTTCGGGGGGAGGGGGCGAGCGGCAGAATACTAATTAAAATGTAATATTATTACATTTTACATAATATTTCCCATCACCCCAACCTAAATATCAAATCTTACTTAGTACTTCACCTAACCAATGTTAATTTTGTAATTAAGTTTGTTTACTTTTAAACTTCAAATATGATGAAAAATTACAATAAGAAGTGGACTAGTGGAGGTAAATACTCCATGAAATGTAATATTATAGTATTATGTTTTACACAATATAAATTAGTAAAAATTGGATGGGGGTAGGCAAAAATATTAAGTAAAATGTAATAATTACATTTTACCTAATATTTCCCCACCTCCTGCACTCACCCTAGGTCACTTTCATAGCTAAGATTATTGAATTATTATTAATATTAGACATAAATCAAAAGAATATATTACAATTATTATATTATAGTGATTGTCAAAGAATCCATTAGAATGAAGAAGTAACTATTGTAAGGGACATGTTGCGAGTTAAGGGGAAGGGTCCTAACCAACAAATGAAATACAGACCTTTGATGCTTCTATACATATCTACACATTATGTATTCACCCATTCAATAATAGAAACAAAGCATAAAAAAGATGCAGGGCCACCAAACATATCCAAACAATTTCCCAATACGAACATATCCTTAAAAAAAATTACCTTTACAAGCTACATGCATTCAATGCCATCATTTTCTAAAGTTAATTATGTATCTAAATATTTGCATTACATTATGTTATGTTATGCCTAGCATATTGGCCTAGAGAATGCCTCTTAGCCTATTAAAAGATGAATAATTTTGTTTAAAAAATGAAAAATATTATTCTAAATTTTAAAATAAAAATATTATATTTTAAAATGTTATATTCAAAATCTATAGTCCAAAATGGTTAAAAAAAAATTAACAAATAAAACGCTCTGACACTCCATAAGGGTTTTGGTAGCACTAGGGTTTGGGGCCACCTGATACCACGTAGCAGGCTCTCCTCCTCACTCACGCATCTTTCACCGCTCCCTGACATCGTCCTTTGACTGAGCGAGCACATGTTGGGCCCTCCCGAGTGAGGGAGATCAACCCCCTCCTTCAGATCGGTACTACCCGATGCACACCGAACACACAATGATTGATCTTCTAGTTTAGGGGAACATAAGGGTAAAAAAACTGAAACACCTTCTCTGAGAGCTTAATGGAAGTCCCAAATACAGGGTCAATGCATTCCAAAATATGCAAAGAATCCATGAGTGGTGATCCCTAACCATCGCCTAGAACAATCTCGATAATTCATGCAGGATCATGCCATAATCTATAAATTTATGGGAATTTGGCCCAGAGAATCGAATATTCTTCAATGAATCAAAATCAAGTGGTATTTGAAAGCTCCTTTTGATCTTCGTCTCTGCGCCAAGGTTTTCTTCACAGTGATCTTCGAAGATCTCGATGACTATAAGTGCATTTTGCACAATGGACCATATTTCATGAACAACATTGAGTTGTTCATGAGGCACTGGCAACCCTGCTACAGCTCGGAGAACAAACAATCTTTAGCTACCCCCATCTGTGTCTCATTGTACTCTCTGCCATAGGTGACTTTGTCGAATTCTTAAATATCACCAGGCATCGATCATTCTCCTCCTGCGCTCGAATTGTGTCTACATGAACATATCACAATCCCTCTTAGAGTCTATGGAAATAGAGTACCAAGATGAAATCTGGTCCCATCGTCGAATCGGGTACCAATCCCTGCAATACAATATGTTGGCAACACTCTTTACCGCTGCGGTACTTATTCTCTCTTTCGGCATTGTTTAACTCACCAAGAGGCTGAAAAAGCATTAAATGATTTCCATTCTAGAGCATGTGGTGGTCATTTGTTTGGGCATGCCACTACCTAAAACATATTACGTGCTAGTTATTTTTGGCCTTCCATGTTTAAATATTGCATAATTGCAGTTGGAAAATGACATAACTGCCAGGTCCATGATCATAAGATGCCAGTGCCTCCATCTCCTCTTCACCCTATTATAGTTGTTGGTCCTTTTGCGAAATAGGGGATAGATTTCATCACCTGTAACCCTCACTTGGCCGGGGGGCATGGCTATATTATCCTTGGAGTTGATTACTTTATGAAACTGGCTGAAGCAATGCCTACATATAAAGACAATGATGAAACTGCAACAATTTTGATTTTCAATCATGTGATTGTTCGGTTTGATCTCCCACAAGCTATTGTTACGGACCATGGTGGTCATTTTTGTAACTTTATAAACACTGAACTATCAAAACATCTTGGCCTACGTCGTGATAGCTTTACTCCTTATTATCCACAAGAAAATGGTCAAGTCAAAGCCTTCGATACAATTTTAACAAACATGATTAAATGGGTAATTGGTATTCATAAAGGAAACTCGCATACCATTCTTTCTCCAGCACTTTGTCCATGCCGTACTACCACAAAAACATCTATGGATTTTACTTCCTTCCAAATTGTTTATGTCTTGGAGGCATTATTTCTGCTTGAATGTGAAATTCCATCTTTGAAACTAGCCATCGAATTATTACCAGCTACCTCTGCAGAGGAAGAGCGTTTTTTACACTTAGCACGTTTAGATGAAACTTGCTTTGAGGTTGCATTGGCTAGCGAGGCTCACAAAAAATGAGTTAAATATCAATTTGATCAAAATGTGAATCCTCGTTCATATGCATAAGGTGACCTAGTATTAGTTTATGATCAATCTCATGACAAGTTAGGTGCAAGAAAATTTGAGCCCATGTGGCATGGCCCTTACATTATAAAATGTGTATTAGCTAAAGGAGCATATGAGCTGGTGGATTATCATGGTACTCCTTTATGAAATCCTCGAAATGGTCTTTATGTAAAGAAATATTATACATAAAATATTTCGTGGAGATTTGTACATTATTTGGTAGTTTTTAGGTGTGTGAAATAGCTTATATTTTACAATTTCTTGCTACTTCTCCTGCTTATCTTATTTTGTGCTTGATTTGTAGATCTCAATGTTTGCTCAAACTTACATTGGATTTGTTGATGGTGCTAGTCATATAACTCAAAATTTGTCTTTTGCAAACTGGGTTATTTATTCACCGAGTGATGAGTTAGTCTCTATTCATGGAATATGGCTCGATCAAACAACAAATACTATAGCAGAACATAGTGTAGTTATTGAACTATTATATGATGCCATCTCATTTGGTATTCGATGTTTGATTGTTAGGTTATATTCGCAACTTGTAGTATTACATTTCAACAATGTGTATGTAGTAAGAAGTTCATCAATGTTAAGAATTTTTTTACAGGTCTGTCTTTTGGAAAGGCAGTTTGATTAAAGTAAATATCAACACATTCCAAGAAATTCGAACACATAAACTGATGCAATAGCTAATCATGTGTTAAATAGACATTTGCTACATTTATAAAGTAAAAAAATATTCATCCACATACTGATCAAATATAAGTTGGAATCAAAGTAGTAGTCTTCATTAGTATAAAGTTGGTATAAACCTACACCATACCAAAATGTCATCCGAGGAAATAAGGTCCCGTGGCCTTTATTATCCAAATATGTCAATACAAAAATCAAAATGTGACCCAAATAAATAAACAACTAAGCATGATTATGCTCATGATAGAAAACTATGGCACAGGCAACCCGACACAACAATCACCTAAGTGGCCTTGGAACTCCAACCATGTGTCGTTGGTATCAAAGAGGTATATCATCTACCTAGTCTCTGGGATGTCTAAATTCAACCTCTCGAGGTTGTGTTCTAGCTCTGTTAATGCCTCCACTGCATCTAGGTTAGTTGTCGCAACTATTATAGGCTCCTCACCTCGCCTGTCAAAGTGTCTTAGCCTTGCTGGTCAGATTAGGCACACATCTACATATGCATTTCAGATAATTAGCCTTTGAAGATTAAAAAACACATAAAATATTAAAATTAGAAAAAAATATCAAAATATCAAAACTATTACTTAGGTCGCCCCGCTACACTCCTGTTGGATGTGGGATATCAGGGTCACCTATGTAATCCATCACCACATATGGTAAGTCATCAATATAAATGATTTGTTGACCCAACCAGAAAAAAAAACTCAGGGGTATATCTCACCACCAGTCCATCACCTCCATGAAGCGCCATAAGTGGGGCCCATCTCAGCATATGTGGATCTTTGGGACCTCCCTCATCCGCTAAAATTTTCTCTCGCCAAATTTGTGGAATCCTCTCTAGGGAAAAAGAAACCAAAATTTCACCATAACTGAAGTTCTTCAATTTTTCATATTTGCATCTGGATAGCTATCCTTTCATGTGCATAACCACTGCCTCTGACCAGTTAAATACCGTGGATTCCCAACATTCCATGGCAATCTGCATCTATGCCCGTGTGGTCAAATGAAGAGCTGTGCTACCACACAATTTGATGACAGTAAAAACTACGGTCCTCAAAGGCAGGATCCTAATGGTCTGAATGTCAATATTGCCATCCTTGAGTTTTGTGCTCCCACAAAAACATCATAGGTACCCATCAATAGTGTCTCCATCTGTTCTCTGCCCAAATAAAGAAATATCATCTCCTCTAAGAGAAATCCCAGTCAGGAAGTAGATGTCATCAACATCAATGGTAACACGATGATCTCTGATCACAAATCATTGTTCCTGGTCATTCTAGGTCCTTACCAACCATGTCATTAGATCTACCTAAGCTTTCATCCTAGGAAAGCCAATTTTTCAAAAGGCCATAGGTTCTCAAAGACTGCAAAGTAGTTGGATTTGCTAAAGCTGCTAAATCAGTGGCTTCATGTTCTCTCTCCCTCCATTCCATTTTGGAATAATCAATAGACATGAAATAACATTTAAAAAGAGTTAGAATCAATCTTGAAGGCAAAAAGCTCATTTTTTTGGGTTTATTTTAATTGTTTAAAAAGTCTCGGTGTCTGTGTTGCCGGTCTTTTATAAATAGGGCGCAACTGCATAGACTTATAGGAATATTTCCACATAGGTTGCACTTTTCTGTGTCTAAAAGATTATCGGCCTGCACTAAC
This sequence comes from Pinus tabuliformis, assembly GCA_031772625.1. Classification (NCBI taxonomy): domain Eukaryota; kingdom Viridiplantae; phylum Streptophyta; class Pinopsida; order Pinales; family Pinaceae; genus Pinus; species Pinus tabuliformis. Next base: position 1,002,250,286 of record CM062820.1, read on the forward strand.
CTGATGGAGACAGCCCACGCAAGGCCAAGGGAACATATTTTGACAAAATCTCTCCAAAAAAATATTGCAAGACTAAAATGAAAATCTGAATAGATGAAACGATAGATCATCAGGATATCTCTCACCTCGAGGAAATGGTACGCAATTTCATCCACCGGTTGGCTCAAAATTAGTCTCGGAAGTTCGTTGGTAAAAATGCCCATTTTATCTGCTCTCAAATGGTAAAAATTGAATTAATTTTTCAATTTTTATAGGTTTTTGAGAAATTAAAATATTATTTTTTATGATTGGGACCTTTAAAAGTGAAAATTTTATGTTTTTTCCCTAATACAGATCAATTATGATGATTTATTGAGTTTTAAATGTGTAGAACATGTTACAACGTAAAAATTAATCATTTTGACTATCAACAAACTTTTATTACCTTTCATGCTCTTAAAAAATTACGAAAAGTGAAATCATGGTGTCCTCTTTGAGCCCTTCTCAAACTCTTGAAATATGGAAATATAAAAGTAAATGAACAATAGTCCACTCAGTATAAGTTCATGCCTTTTACCCCTTGACTAGACTCATTAAAATTAAACTGTATAGGACTCGATGATCATAACAAGACCAAACCATTCCTTCTTAGGCTTCGTTAAAAATACTTTGATGGACTCATCTGAAGGATGAGCTTACAAGACAAGCATATGTTATCCTCCTCAATCTTGTAAGAAATAAAGAGGTACTTGCCAGCAATGGTGGGGGAAAATTGGGAAAAGATGTTCATTTTACATTAATCATAAAGGAAGTATGTCGCTCTTGAATACAACACTTCATCGCACTAGCGTCCAGGTTGGGAAATCCATTTGTCTTACAGTTAATCGAACACCATTGAAAGTCTTCAGCTAGTTTTGAGTATTATTGTTAAGTCAAATGCTGCCAAGTCAATTTTCATGTCGTAATGTTTTAAAGAGAAGTTCAACCTTAGTTCATGTTCCTTTTCAAATTTTAGCCTTAAATCATGTCGCCCATCCCCGAATCTATCTTTGTAGGCTATTTTTCAAAAATTGAAACTATGATTCGTGTCACAGGATTTCCTACGACGGGTCACTTCCTATCGATTTCACCTCATTGTCTAGGAAGTTTATCTAGAAACCTTCATTACCTTGAGGCCTGCATGCATTAATGGTAGGTTTCTTGCCTTCAGCGATAGGTTCCCATCATTGGCCTTCAATCGAATGTTTCTATGAGTGTTTAGATCACTTATTCACACTTTATATATTGTACTTGAAGTACCTTGAGAGCCATTGTTATTATTGGTGGTTTCTCTCGCACTTGTTAACGATTCATATCATTGGTCGGTAATCAAGTGGTTTCTACCATGTTCGACTTCGAGACATTCATTCGCATGGTTAGATTCATATTATGGATAGAGAAGATGAAGATCAAGACCCTAGATCTACTTTCATCAATCCAGGTTGCGAGGAGTTTTATATTCATGATTATGTAGACAAAATCATAAATGGATCGCTGCGTCCATACTGTGTCTACTATCGATATGATTCTGGAGATTTTTCATATATTCTTTGAGTTAGCATTACTCTGAGGATGGGAATTCGTATAAACCCAAGTCATATAAATCCTAAGATAAATATTATAAACCCAAGGGAATAATATTAAACCCAAGGAAAAATATTATACACCGAAGGAACATAAACCCTAGATAAATATTTGTCACAATCCAAAATTGGAATATGGTTGACCATGGTTTATTTTCATATTGAGATAATGTTTGTTGCAATGCGACGTTGGACAATGGCTGACAATCATTGACCATGGTTGATCTCCATATTGAAAATTATGTGTCACAATGCGATGTTGGACCATGGTTGACCATGGATGACCATGGTTGATTTCCATATTGAAAAATTATTTGTCACAATGCGATGTTGGACCATGGTTGTGACAATGTCACATTGGACCAAGAGACAGTCTTTGTCTCAATGTGACCATGGTTGACAAGGGTTACTGACAATGGTTGACCATGATTGACCATGTTTGATCATGGTTGAGACAACCTTTTTCACAATGCAACATTGGAACATGGTTAATTTTCATATTGAGACAATGCTTGTCACAATGCAATATTGGTTGATTTTCATATTGAGAAAATCTTTATCACAGTGGACAATGGTTGACCATGATTGTAAACCCAACGAATTTATATTAAACCCAAATATTAATATTAAAAACCCTGTGAACAATATTATACCCTTGGAATATGAAGCCTTAAATTAATAAACCCTATAAATTATTAATTTATACACATTTTTAATGAAAAAATTCAAAATGTAGTGCAAAATCTTAAAAACAAATGAATAATAGATAATGATTTTTTCAAAAGTAAATTCATAAAAAATAAAAAGAAACCAAATAAGAATTTGTAAATTCATAAATTCATTTACTGTAATCTCATTTGAATATATTAAATTTAAGAAAAACATATCATGTGCAACATTATTGATGGAATTTTAAATCTACAAATTTACAATTTTTATATATATATATATATATATATATATATATATATATATATATATATATATAATCAATTTACAATATAATTCATTTCAAATTTTAAAAATAAAAATACATTTCAAAACATCAACCTTAATTTCTAAATTTCATAATTTATTAATCGTGGAGGAACTTATCATGGAACTTACTAATATAAATAATGTACTTCATAAGTAAGATATTTGAATGTCATATTAAGTAAAATATTTCAATGTCAACTAATATGTACAACAAAAAAGAAATAAATTTTCATGGTTAAAACATTTTTAAGAATTTCAAGTAATGTTATTATTTTAATATTGGGCTATATTGTTTTGTTAATTTTATGTTTGAAATGCAAATTCTTTTTTCAAATTTTGCATTTAAAAAAATTACATCAGTCTAAAAACTTCTTAGATTTTAGATTAAAATAGATCAATATTGATCTTTAAAGAAAAAACTAATAAGATCAGCTTGCAATTTGGAAATTTGTTATTAAATGGTTGCTAATAATTCATTCATGCTACTTTGCCTAATTCTCCATTAATCCTACACTAAAAACCTAGGACAAACCAAATTCATAGTTTAGCTACTTTTATACATTTGTATTTTAAAAGTAAATTAATGTTCCATAGGACACTCCTTCAAACTATTAACATCTAAATAATACTAAGTTACCAAATTTACACCCGATACATAATTGATCTTCGTGAGATTCGTTGCATAAGCTGCTCAAAACTTGTACTTCTCATTTGTGCGACGATGCATATTCCTCTTGAGGTTAAATGTCCCATAAGTCGGTCTCATGTTCCAGTATCGAATTCCCAAACTTCTCATAGAGGTTGTCCATGCTGAATTTTCCACTAGAAGACACATGTGGTAGTGTACAAATATAGGTATCTTCCGATACTGGTAAAGTAGACAAGGAAGTAAGTTGTTGCCACGATTATAGGAAAATACCTTGTTATATATGGTATAGAAAACTTTTTTATTAATCGAAGAAGGCATTTCACTCACAACTTGTAGACCACATTCTTCTAGGGTGAGCAGGAGATTGGAGTAGACAATATGATATTCAAACATGTTGAGGGACATCTTAAACACATAATGCATGGAATTTATTTGCATCATAGTGAAGACATAGGAAAATACCATGTTATATATTTTCTTATATAGAAATGAATGTTATAAATAATAATGAAAAAATTATCATGGAGGAACTTATTAGAATTTAAATAATCTCAAATCCATAGGAAATTGGTGGGTGGGGAGACATGTGGCACGAATATATATTTTTAAATTAATAAAAAGTAATTGACCATTTTGCTAAATAAATTTTTCTTATATATAAATGAATGTTATAAATAATAATGAGGAAATTATTAGAATTAGAATAATCTCAACATGGAGGAACTTATTAGAATTGGAATAATCTCAAATCCCTAGGAAATTGGTGGGTGGGGAGCCATGTGGCACAAATCTAATTTTTTAAATTTATTAAAAGTAATGGACCATTTTACTAAATAAAATTTGCTTATATATAAATGAATGTTATAAGTAATATTGAGGAAGTTATTAGAATTGGAATAATCTCAACATGGAGGAACATATTAGAATTGGAATCATTTCAAATCCCTAGCAAATGGCTTGGTGGGGAGCCAGGTTGCACCAATCTAACTTTTTAAATTTATTAAAAGCAATGGACCATTTTTCTAAATATATATATATATATATATATTATATATAGATGAATGTTATAAATAATAATGATGAACTGATTAGAATTGGAATAATATCAACATGGAGGAACTTATTAGAATTGGAGTAATCTCAAATCCCTAGGAAATTGGTGGGAGGTGAGCCACTTGGCGTTTAAATTTATTAAAAGTCAATGCAACCTAAGAAACTCTGTAATACACTACATCCATTGATAAACATTAAGAATAAGTAGATTCCCCTTGAGAATAAATCTACGCCCTCAATTAAGAAAATTAAAAAATGCAAGAAACCTCCTTCCATCTAAAATTCATATATATACCCTAATAAGTAGATACCCCTTGAGAATCAATCTAGGCCCTCAATTAAAACTAGCAATTGCACTGGAAGTTGTGGAGGAAACACGATCAAGCTTAATTCGAGAAGAACCATCACGTGTAAAAGATGATCGAAGATAAGGATTAGTAAATCAGATGTCATTTAAATGTAGAAGATGAATGATTTACATTATGCAAAATCTTTTTCTTAAGTGTACCATCTTTTGATTATTCATCAATTATTTAAAAAAAAATCATTATTTGGTCTTAGGTTCATCCTACAATCCTAAGTGGTACGAATCATAGCATTGACCCTAAGTTTTGGAAATCATAGCATTGAGTTCCTGGTTTTCAATTTAGTAAATTTCACACGGTTGCATATCAGAGTTTGCTTTTCTTTTTTTCTTTTTCAAATCACTCTATTGAATATTTTTCTCCTCCACGGGTTTTCTTTGTTCAACGGTAATCTTAATAACAGAGTTTTCTTTTTTGTTCAACGGAGAAGGTCGTTGAATTTGTCAAATCTATTTTACAGTTACCGTGGCCACTGCCCGTACTACCAATAGGAGACTTGTACAATGACAACTTTACGGTAATTTTATTAACAGTGTTTGCTTCTTTCGATCAATTGAGAAGGTCGCCGAATTTGTCAAATCTATTTTAGAGTTCCGTGGCCACAGCCGGTATTATGAATTAAACACACGTTCAATGGTAATCTTAATAACAGTGTTTCCTTGTAGGTGTGTCGAGCATCAATAGCTCAGTTGTTCAATGGTAATTATGATAACATTGTTTAGGTGTTCAAGTCAAATCAGAATTTTGTTCTATCAATAACTAGCTTGTTTAATGGAAACCTTCATCACAGTGCTTCCCTGATTTGGTCAGGCCATAATCGGTATTGCAAAATAATAATAGCCAGTTATTTTACATCAAGTGGATAAGAATCTAACTCAATTGTTTGACATAAAGTGGATAAGAATCTAGAAACACAATTAGATTTTGAATATTATTTTTTAAATTTTAAAAAACCAATAAGAATGTGAATATTATTTTTGGAAATTTTAGAAACACAATTATAATGTGAATAATATTTTTTAACTTTTATATTTAATTTAGAATGTGAATAATATATTTCTTACTTCTATTTTAATTTAAATGTACTATACGTTTTTAATTTGTATAATTTAATAAACCATAATGGATACTAGTTGTTAGGTGGATAATAGAAATTTGAGATATAATATTAAAATTTTAATTAATAAATAATAATTGTCAAGTGGATAGTAGTTGGTAGGTGGATAATAGAAATTTGACTTATACAAAATATTCTAGAATATAATATTCATATTAGTATAGACAAATTACAGGTTGATATGATTAATTAAAAAAAATGTCATATCAACTAATGTCATACGAAAATATTCATGGTTTTTTGGGATGTAGTATTCATAAGCCATAATATTGCCCAATGGTATTGTAAATCTCTATAGTTAATAATCTTGTTCCATACTTTTTTAAATGTATAAATGTTTAACCTTGTTCCATGTTTTTTTAAATTTATAAATAGTTAACTTATATATCAATTATTTCTACAGGTAATAATAATAATACTATATATATATATATATATATATATATATATATATATATATATATTCTTGCGTTATATGAGATGTACCATGTAGTAAATGTTTTGATATTTCTTACCAATTGGCCCCTATAAGTGTTTACCATTCAACTTATATGACATCCATTATATATATATATATATATATATATATATATATATATATATATATAATTTGTTAATTATTTTTTATGTTTTAATAAATTATAAAAAAAAAGTTATATAAAACAAAAATAGCCTAAAAATGTAACATTACATTAACTATGAAATTTTTAGATTGCAGGTTATCACTCTTGAGCTATTAATAATGTCTAATTCTATCATACATTTTTAATAACACCAACACAGGTCCATCTTAAGTCGGGATCTACCATACCCTGAGAGGAACCAAATCTCTTTTTAATTTAAAAGTGTAACCAACCTCCTAAGCCTACCCAAAAACTCTCCACTAGGCTCCACAAGTTTAATTTTTTTTCCTTTGTTTACGGTGAAAATTCACCCTTAACACAGGTGTTATGTTCCTCTTTATGTCATGACCATTTATTAATTCTACAACTATACTTATCTACATCCTCTTGCAGCTGTTGCAGGTTAGTGATGGGATATTTAGAATTCCTTATGACAAACATGGCATAGATGATTGAACCATAATTAGATGCATTTCCACCTAAATTGTTCTGCATGCCCCATGGTCTTATGCAAATCTTACAACAGAGATACCATCTAATATTAAAATCAGTGGCCATTACCATTATGATCATCTCAGAAGGAAGTCTTAATGAAATCATTATTCTTAATTTACACTACCATCATCATTAAGCACAATTTTATAATTCTGTGGAAGGAAAACGAGTCCTAACATGTAGCTCGTAACATTCGTTAGTTACTTTTCCCCATCAACATTTAATACCTTAATTGTAATGCACTTAACCTGATCATGCATCAGAATCATAGTTCACTTGTAAGTATCAATGGACATTAGATTAAGTCTACTGTAGCTAACACGAGCATTGTTTTTCATGTAGAGTCTCACAGGTTTGTGATATTACTATTAAATAACACATAACTACCCAACCCTCATGCATGGCATAGAAAACCATTCCCTTATTAATTATACAGTTAAACGTTATTTCATAATTCACTCACATGCATAAGCATTTATCACCTAACAATAAGGCCTGCTATGATAACCATGTTTAGGTTCAATATTTATGAACATACCATAAAGAGGTTAGTACAAGTAGTTCTATCCATATTGATGGCCCCATGCAATCCCTATCAGCAGTAAGAGAATTCCATAGCCACAGTGATAGTAATCCAACTAATAAGCCTCTACCACTAACTTTACTTTTAGAGGTAATAGTGTAACATGCATAAGGATGAAACCATTGACATAGTTACAGATTACACTACCAACATAACTTATGTAATATGAATACAAAATCATAATCAAGATAGCACATAGGATAGAAGTAATACATATTCACTATCCAAAATAGCTCAACATGCTATACTCTTCCCCAATTAAAAGCCATGAATGTCATATTCATAAAGTGCAATTATTTCAGTACCAATACAAAGTGCAACATTTATATAACTGAAACAAATAATAAGAACATAAGGGTAAGAGACTGACGTACAACACATCCCACGCATGTGAATCCATCTAAAATAATCACTTGGAGGGAGGAGCACCACCACCTAATCATGAATCACCTATGATTCCCCCCGAGCCGAATATCTTGCTAAGGATCAGTTGTCCTCAATTGATCAATGCACTGGGTATTTAATACCATCTTTCATGATTTAGTTACCATTAGCGATGTCTCTCTTTTATGTATTTTTCCATTTGCCTAGGTCTTTTTCGTAAATCTCGTCTTTATCTCCCACAAGGCTTTTCCTCATAAAAGCTTGCCTTTATCTCCCGCAAAGATATTATGTCCGATGGATATTTATCTCCTATCCATCTGATGGATATCCATTCCATCCAATCTTATCTATAATCACATCTGGAAGCTTATCATGAAAGATTCATCTCTATCCCATTCCTCATGGTATTTGTCAAGAATATCCTCTCTCTTGGTGCTCCACCTTCCAAGTGATTAATTTTATTAATTCATTTAACAACACATTTTCTTTTCATATTAAATATCACCTATCTTTCCTCAGCTTAGGTTTCGAATAGTTTAACCCACAAAGGAAGGTATCACACCTAGCTTTAACTCAAATTAGGTTTACAATAATTTAGCACTGAAGGGAGGATATCACACCTAGCTTCAACTCATCTTAGGTTTACAATAATTTATTATGCCAGGGATGGGTGTTACATACTCCCCCACTTAAATTTTACACCGTCCTTGGTGTATCACTGCATCATATCGTCTTTCACAGGTAGTTGGTTTTCGAATCAATAGCTCTCATGGCTCTGCCTTCTGTTGAAAATTTCTAATGTACATTGGTCACAAGGAGTGTTCCTTGCACCTCTCCTTCCATAGATACATCGGTCTGAAGGAGTACTCTCCTTTCATAGCTACCTGTAACATTTTTTTTGAAACCATTTGTTAGAATTTATATATGCAAAAGCTTAACTATGATAAATATCATGATCTGTTACTTAATATTATAAGAGAAACTATTTCTTATCAGTTATTTTATCTGAAGAATGCATGTTATCTGGTTGCATTCTATTCCAGCCTTTGTTTTCTTGACGAACATGTGTTTCTTGTAGTTTCTTTGCATACAATACATCAGTTAGCATATTCTCCACATTAATATGCCTGCAAGGTCATGACAGATTAGTTCACATAAAAATATAGATCCATCATATATATTCATTGTGTTTGTATGTATGGCAAACTGCAATTAACCATTCTTAGCTATACCAAACTTACTTTCCTTTTCTTTTTTTTGTCTAACCTGCAGGTCGGTTGCCTTGCGAGACATTTATCTAATGTCTTCATGCATATCTGCACAAATGGGTATTATACACTCCGATATACATATCATATTTCAATCATATAGCACATGTAATCATACAGGTATTGTATGTACTGTTGTACATAGCACCATCTGTGCTACAGCCCATCATACCATTCCCATGATATCACCTGCATTACAAAAACTTTGTCGACATATTCTTCTACCATGTTAGTATCATGCCAACCATTCCTTTGGCAATTAAAACAACAGTGCTCAGTTCACAAGGAATTTGTATGAGCATGGTTCATTTCTGTAATCAAAGAAAGTTTTTTCAAGTGCAGATCATTTCCAGCATTCATTTGGTTACAATATCAGTGGTATAGTACTATATTCATGCATATTTTCATCATACCTTTTGCTTAATGTCCTAAAGCAGACTATTAACTCACAGATTATCAGATCATAATTCATCCCATATGATTTACTATTTCTCTTTGTATGCACCAACAAATTGTTGAGCATGCATAATTTAGTATAGTTATACCTGAAAGTTTTTACTACTTTCAATTCTACACCATTTTAGTTGTAAGTGTTTATGATCTAAGGGCACTTACATGTTAGCTCCTTTTTAACATTAAATCACCCTTAACCAAAGGATGAATTATCTATTTTATGAATTCTGGTTTGAATTGTGCAACCTTTCTTATGTTGTTGAGACACATTATCAATGCAATCCAATAAGTGAACCTCTCAAAATTTCTTGATACAATTTATTCGTTTCAATTGATATGATATCAATCTATTTAAATATAGTGTTAAATACCATCTAATTGACCAAGTGGTCCATACCATTTGAGAACTTCATAAATTACTATGGTTTGCACTCAAGGATACTTATAGGTTTTGTTATGCATATCCATCGGAAGATGCATATGTCCTAGAATCTGTTTAGGTTAAGATTTCCCCTTTCTTCCATCCGAAGAACAAATCACATTGTATGTAGATGCATTAATCAAAGGATTAATTTGAGTGGCAATTTGTACCGGTTATATATTTCTGTACTATAACATGTTCTCACCATCATTTACCTTGGTATAATGTTTTGATGGAAATTATACCATTTATATGTTGTTTTTATAGCATGATGACCATTGTTTAATCTCTATCAAGAATTATAGTCTAGTTTTATGAGAATTGGGATTCTTGCATTCATGAAGGCAACATATGTAAGTGGGTTACTTCAAGTAATGATATCTTCCCCCTATGTGCATTACTTACTTTTAGGTAATTTGTTACCTATTGCATGCTATAGCAACTTTAATTATAAGATGTTTCCTGTAAGACTAATAACCTACAATTCCCATGTCCAGCCTGACTCTTAAACATAATCATGCATATTTTGCCTATTTATTGTTGGCACGTAAAAATCCATGCATGTATGCTAACAAAATATAATTTCAATAAGCAACTCAAATCCCCTGCATGGAGGAAACACCAAATTTATACATTCTACGAATAGTTGTAAGCATTGGTAGCAGTCTAACATTGATTCTACAAGTCACAACTATGCCCAACATCTAGGCAACAAAACCTACAGTCTATCAAAACAAAACAAGAAATCCACACTACTTTACCAATATAATCATTAGGTCAATCACACACTTTTCCTCTACAGAGCATACTACCCCTTAATAGGCATTGATGTAACCAACATCTTTATGATTGTTGAGCAATGAATTTTACTTTCTTTCGACATGTAAGAGACCATCAATACCAGAATTCATCAGGAAGTGCTTACATGGAATATTCATATGACTCATTACTATGCACGGATATTAAGCGTGATCCCTTTTAAGACATTTTTATCTGAATGACCACTCAACCAAACTATGGTATAGAAAGAATTCATGTTCATACACGGGTATATGTATCATAACAATAATGATACAATTATGGACTTTCTCTATTATACAATCCTCCTTTCAATTATTAGGTGATTTTATTTAGCCATGCATCTAAATGTACCATTTTTCTTTTATTTTTTTAAATATGCATAGCGTCACTATTCAAAACTTAATTTTTTCTTTTCACTTCTTATAAGAAGTATGTCCGTCATGTCTCAATTTATTTTCCAAACTGGAAGGGTTCATATCGGTTAGATATTTCTCGAGAACCTTATCTATATGAGATTTATACATTAAAGTATGCAATTAATTTGCAAAGTTTCATATTGTTAAGATGTGTTTATAAACTTAGCACACTCAAGGACGCTTCCATATAACATGTTAACATTAGATTCTCCTTAGTCACTTTTTCGAAGAACCATCACACTCCGTTGTATATAGATGTATTAACACAAGGATTTTGTTATGCCATTTCCTGCTCTTTATACTATTATTGTTATTCATGGGAATCTTTACCATTGCATGACACATTACTAAGGTTTAACATTTCCTCCTTTATATAATCATACTTTCACGACTAGTCGCTGGCTTATTGAGCCATTTCACTCAAAGAAACTTTCCCATTTCCAAAATGTTAACATGGAGAAAACTATATTAAGAGATTTTTTCTTCTGGGCAATCACAAAAACTCATATTTAGTCGACCTATGAAATTCTTAACTTTATCTAGCCTCGGGAAAAAAATGCTTTCAGAAAATATCTCTTATAAGAGAGTAACACATAATCAATCGTGAATATCCAAACTACAAGGATTGGGGTCTCTTATTCTGCATGTCTACAACAAATTTTCCCAATGTTTTCAACAAAGAAAGGGCAATCGAATGGCATGAGAACAACCAATTTTTTTTTTCTAAAGTATGGAAAATTTATTTTCAAAAATTTCACCATCTTAAATAGGTTTTCAGTAATGATTCCTTCAGCATGGAAGGTCGAGTGCTTCTGAGCATCCATATTTTGCCAAAATTTCATAAGTGGTCTTTCCTTGCTTTTCAAATTCCCCAGGTAGAATGACTTTACGTACAATCTCCATACAAAATATGAAGACAATTAAGCATCCATATTTATGGTGGTAATTTTAATTATCCAAGTATTATTTCTACTTGAATGAACACTGCGACTTCTCCTCATAGAAAGAAGAAAGAAACAATTTTTTAATCAAGGCACATTAAGGACCAATATCCATAACAATAATAGGCTTCAAAAAAAAAGTTCGTCAAATCTGCCTTATTTAGATAGAGATGCATAGTCATGTGAACAGACTCACAGCTCTGCAAGAGACAACGCCGCTAAATTCACTTTACGCTTGCACATAACTCACTTATCCTTTTCCCTTGGAAGGATCTCAGAGGATGCCAACATAATTTACTTCTTAGAAACTAAATCACGATTCAAAAACTAGTTTAAAAAATCAATAAACTTATATGCATTTAAAACACCAAATCAGGAAATAGATTCAAGTATATACTATTGTTGTATCAAAAAGTCGCAGGGAATAGTAAGAAAAACCAGCATATATTTATGTATGCACGCGAGCGCATGACCTTGAGAAAATTTTGGTGAGGAACGAGGTTGGGGATCAATAATACACTTCAACCGTAGATGGATCCATATGTGTGCTCATTGTCATCTTTTTCCTTTAACTCGGTTGAGAGTGATGGTTGAATCCATGCATAACTATGTGCAAAGAGTCTTTGCTCTAATTTTCTACCCACTAGTGATGAGCCCCAAAAATGCACAATTATTTGGGCTCATTCAACCTCCTCATTTGGCTTAGTCCACCATTCTCATTTGTTTATTGCATGTTTTTGATTATTTTTATGTTAATAGAGTGAATTTGGTTAGTCATTATGCCAACAAGTCTAATGGGTGCTTTGTGTAGCCTTGTTGGTCAACTTGGAGACAAAATGGAAGGTCTTAATGTGCACTTGGCAGCCAAATTCGTGGGAGAACAAGCTAGAGGATTTGTAGGAAGGTGTCCCCCTCATTTATGGGCCCTTACCTCGAATTCTCCACCATCAGCTCGGAGTTCAAGGGCCACCGAATCAATCAGCTCAAGGGCAGCCAAGCAAGGCATGTTGGACTGTTGTTAACTCCAAGTCTTGGGCAGCTAAGTCCCTAACTTTTAGGAGGACTGTTGGGTCCTCAAATTGTATAAATAAGAAGGCTTGGGGCCTCATTTTGGTTAGCTAGTGGTTGGTCATTTTTGTTAGCTAGTTGGGAGTCATTTTTGGTAGCTAGTAGTTAGTCATTTCGTAGCAGCTAGTTAGTCAATGTGGTTTTAGCTCTTTGTAAGCCAGTTTTGGCATGACATTAGACTTTTGATTATGAATAAAAGCAAGTAGTTTTGGATCAGATTTTGAGTTTTTAAAGGAGCCTAAAGCTCTCGGGGTTGGGCCCAACCTGAGAGCTCAGGCCTCCTCCCTTTGTATCAATATTGTTCCTTTAGCATTTCGTTTCCATTTTCCTTTACATGCATTTGAGTATAGCTGTTGATTTAGATTTCCTGTAGAAGTCAAACAGATTGGTTTTATTAGTTAGAACTGTTGTAGTTGTTTGGAAGTAGGCTGAGGCATTACTTAGATCCATTCATGCACTTTCATATTCAGCATTGCTTCTTCATTCCACTGCCATGCATGAGTTTCCTTCACAATTTATATTGCTGTTAATTGATTTTATGTCACAGGTAGCTCAGGTTGAAGCATTCTCGTTTTGGTGACACTCACAAGCATTTGTTTCATCTACACTACTTTCTCTTGTTCCATCACTTCATCCTCCACCTTGGTCACACCTGCAAACACATCTTTGATCCCTGCTCCGCTCTGTTATCTCACAAAGCCTTTCACTCCTCACGTACTTCCATTCTCTAGCCCTTTCGTTGACATAGCCCTTTACCTTCCACCCTACTCCCTACACTCACTTCCCATCCCATTCTTTCACTTCTAAAGCCATCACCAGCCTCATTCCTACCTTACACATCTCCCTCTACCATTTCATCATCCCTCCATCACTCCAAACACTCACGGTAGGTCATCCTGTAGCCATTTTTAGACATCCTGTAGAAAACAGAGTATCCTGTAGGATCCTCCACAGCCATCCTGTAGGAGGCCACTCTCTCGGTTGCTGAGCATCTGAATGCGAGGAACCTCTATGGATGGATGCTAAGGATCCCGAGGGACCTCTCTTAGCCTCCCCAACCTGTCCCACACTTTCCTTCCTTCTCCATCCCATCTGCACAACCAAACCCTAGTTAGCACAAGATCACCATCATTCCACACACTTAAAAGAAAAATACAAAAACATAACTTTCATGATGCAAGCAGTTTAGATCCATGCATTTTCAGTTGTTAGAGGTAGTGACAGCATTGGTAGAAGTTGAATTTACATTCTTTGCATTGTAGAGGTTAGACTAGTCAAATTAGGGTTTCCTAGGTTTACATGCTTTGATTTGCTTTCAGTTCATTTTTTTGTCAAGTAAAGTAGCTTTCCTTTAAGATTAGCTTTCGTCCATCAATTAGCAAGCTTCTTCTGAGAGCCTATAGAAGTTGGCTTGAGCCCTAGCGGACTTGTGCCAGCTGACCAAGTGACAGTTGCGACAAGAGCTAGTACTTGTGCATACAGCACCGCCACTTCCAAGTTTGTACGAACTACCGGGTTGATAAAATTAAGAGACAGGAAGCCCCAGGAGTTGTAGCATTATTGCTACAATACTGGAGCTCACCATCTTTTTGGCGCCGTTGCCGGGGAAGCGGCAGAGTATTGGTGATTGTTGCTATTCTTCTATTTTCTACTACAACCTTCTTCTAAGTAGTTTATTTCATTTCCATTATGCAATTTCATTTATGCAAAAGTAGATTAGCCTTTCTTGCTTTCCTAGATTAGTATTTCCTGCTTTCATAGATTAGCATTTCCTGCTTTCCTAGAATAGCCTTTCAATTCCGCATTTCATTCTTGCAATTTGATTTTAGCAAAATAGATTAGTCCTTTCCTGCTTTCATTTCAATTTCGCAAGATAGTTAGTTGCAGTTCAATCTACTTCATGCTTTGTAGGAGTAGTGATAAGTTAGAAAAATGATTGCACAACACCCCCACTGCTTCACACAGCCAACGTTCTTCTTCGATGGCTGTGATGAAAGAACCCTTGGGTGGACATCAAGGCATATTTAAAGAACCTCTAGGGGAAAAGAAGAAGAAAACATTCCTCTGGAGCAAATGGCTACAAGCAGAAATGTTGGGAGCAGTCCCTTATCCAAAGATGAATTTGCAAATCAGATCGAAGATTTCAAGAGTGACATGAGGCAGTTTCTTGCCATGCAACTGGATACCTTGCGGATCCAAAAGAAGAAAGAAGAAGCCAAGAGGGATTTGGTCATTTTTTGTCCTAGGTGCCTTAAAAAGCATCCTAGGAACGAATGTCCAATGCACTCCCTAGAAGTGTGTTTTGTATGTGAAGAATACCATCCTACAGATCAGTGCCCTTCCTTGCCCAGAATCAAAGCTGCATATCAAAGAGCCAAGGGAGCCACTGAATCACTCTATTATATGACCCAAAGGAGGCCACATGGACCTAGATCTTACCAGCATGAGCTGCAAGGGATACCCGAGACCTATTATGACCCTTATCAAGCCACTTTCATGCCTTCTTGGGATCCCCCTGCTCATCCTTCCTGGTCTACACCTCCTCCTTGGTCATATTCTCCTTGTTCCTTCACAGATCCATATTATGCCCAACCAGTTGCTCATTCATTTCACTCTTATGCTCAGCCACAACCTCAGTGGAGTGCACCTTATCAGGAGTGGAGGCCCCAGTACAACTCTCATCCCGCTCATTTTCCTCCACCACCTGCTCATCCACAACCATCGCCTCCTCCTCCACCAAGGCAACCCCAAATGCCTACCCAACCACAATGCCATCCATCTCCATCTCAATTTCACACCTCCACTCAACCACCCGTACCATTTCCAAAGCCATGCAATGGAGTAGCTCAACCTAATTGCAAAGCTGAGGCACAACATGTGCAAATGATTCCTCTTGAGCTCAATGATGTTCACCAAAACCCAGGAAAAGCATTGCAAAAAAGAGATCATCTTGAAAGCATTGAAGGATCACATCCAGCAAAAGAAGAATCAAAAGAGGAGATCAAAGAACCATGGGCTGCACTTGATAAAGAGAAGACATCAGAAGCAGAGATAAAGAAAGATCCCTCATGGTTACCATTAAATCCTCCATGTACTCAAGAGAAAGATCAGCAAAAAGAGGAAGATGAGAAAGTCATGATAGAAAGTGACCTGAAGAATGATCCAGATCAGCAAAAGGACCAAGGATATCAAAGCTATATTGAGACATGGTTCCAGACAGTCACTAAGTTGCAGCAGTACTCTCTTCCTCAACTATGTTTTGTACTTTCAAAGTCAGATCATTTTGTCTCTGAAAGTTGGATAGTTGTCAAAGCATGCATTCCGAGCCTTTACATCATCTTGTCTCTAATCTCGATGTGCACATGGCTCCATTGGAAGTATTCTTATACTTGAAAATGATTTTGTTTTTCAAGTAGGGTAGGGTAGAAAAAAAAGAAAAAAAAAGAAAAAAAAAAGAAAAAAGAAAAAGAAAAAAATGAAAAAAGGAAAATAGAAATCTAAGGTGAAAACCTCCTCGGAGGCGCCTTAGGTTGGCTCATTGATTGAAAACCTCCATGAGGCGGTCAATGGGTTGAAAAAAAAAGAGAAAAGAGAAAAAGATCTTTGGGTGAAAACCTTCCTTGGAGGCGCCCAGGGCAGGCAATTAGGGTGAAAACCTCCATGAGGTGCCCTAGTTGTTTTTCAAAAAAAAAGAGAAAAAGAAAAAGAAGAATAAAACTAATCTCCATTGGCTAAATGCAGGTTGCAAGAGGAACGTTTCATGACAGGAGGAGCACTCAAATCAAAGACAAAGGAGTTTTTGTGCCTTCTACAGGAAGTTTCGTATCTTCTACAGGAAGCTTACAAAAAAGCCAAATTGATCTCCGAGGAGGACCTGAAGGCTTGGAATCTGTCCATGAGGCCTACCCACATCCATGTTTCCATTCCTCACCCATTTTCCATCATTTTTTTCATGTCATTAAGCTTCTTTCCTCCAAACTGTGTCTTCTACAGGAAAGCTCTGTTTTTCTACAGGAAACATCCTGTAGAACCTTTGGACGAGCCAAATCCAATTTCAAAAGTGAATCTGATGGTGGGAGTCTATTGGTCAGGCCTGCAAGCACTTGTGTGTCCATCCCTTGCCTTCATCCATCATTTTTTCCACCTCCTTGTGCTTCTCATTGTGCTTCTACAGGATCTTCCTGTAGAAATTGTGGGAAACTAGGCATGCATTTCAAAAAGTGGTTTGGCGAGCATGGTAGCCTCCTCAAGGGTTCAGAAGCCTTCATGCAATCTTCCAACTCCTCCTCCATCATCTCCATACCTGCATCACAGCCAAAATTCATTTTGTCATACCATGCAAACACATGCAAAGTGCCTTGAAGCAAAAATCCATAGAGCAAAATTTGTTTTTGCCATAACTTGAAAACCATGCATCCATTTGACAAACCGTTTTATGGGGAATTGTACAAGGTCGATGAAAACATGCCTGAGCAGTTTCATGCAATTCCGATGCACGGTTTCCAAGAAATCAGCCTCCATCACCATCAACCATTTTTGCATTTTCTCCATAACCGTGCATCCGTTTCAAAACCTGTTTCATGGGGAGATGCACATGGGTGATAGTAACCTACCCAAGCAGTTTCAGCCAATTCCGATGCACGGTTTCCGAGAAATCGACCTCTGAAATATTCAGCCATTTTCCATTTTTCTCGAAATCCGTGCATCCATTGATCACAAATTTGCTATGGGAGATGCATAATAATGGTAGGAACATGCTCCCCAAGTTTTAGATCAATCCGATCTACCGTTTGGGACAAATGGCAAAACGAAGGTCTGGTTTTGTGACCATGCAGCAGCAGTAGCTTGAACGGGCAGAGTTGAACGTGGAAACGATTGCATGCAGCTCAGATCCGGCCAGAGGACACCTGCACACGGAACAACAATAAAAAATCATCAGCCATGCCCTCATGCAACCAAGGAATCCAAGCATGCATCAGCAAAGAGCTTCACAGCAGCCGGTCGACTTGAAGGTACGTGACTAAACTAATTCCTCTGTTGCATGAATGTAATTCGAAGCATTGCATGAACAAATGAGATGGTTGTGGTTAAGAGAATCGGTGGCCAGCCAACTGGACACCCTCATCTAGTTCAACAGCGCTCGGTGGGTGGATACGACACGTGTGCTCAGCCAACTCAAGAGGAAATTGGGAAACAGGCAGTGGTGACCATTTAACCTTCAGCGTGATTGATGGACGTGATTATAGGCCAAGAACAAATAGTTAAACACTGCAGTGAGGAACTACAGTTTGCATGGGGCCAACGTGCACTTCGCCAGCTCACCCTCCATCAGTGGAAGCTTCCATAAACAGCCAATTGAACGCAACCGTGAAATGCTCTCACCATCCGCTGATTATTTTGCATTTGTGACATTCTCAACTGAAGTATGCAAGTCTTTCTATGAATTCAAAATCCATTTTCTTATTGCTGCCTGGAATTGTCTTCGTAGTCTGCATGTGAGATTTTCTTCAGGGTCTTCAATTAAAATCCCTCCTGTAGAAAAATTGAGACACAGTTAAGGCTCACCGGTGAAAAATTGTGAATTTTATATGACTGTGTGCATAACAGAGACGTAGCTCTGCGCTCTGTGTAGAGAAATCCCGAAGTCCTCCTTCTGTTCACAAGCAGGCGAGTTCAGAACAACGAAAACAAAGTTTTTTTTACCATGCATTGAAGAATAAAAGGTTGCTAAAGATAAAGCATCAAGGATTGGAGATCAAACCTGAAATTATTGTGGTGACTCGGTTGATTCCTGAGGCCTATGGTACAACATGCAATCAACGAATTGAAAGAATTCGTGGAACACAACATTCAAGGATACTCTGGGTACCCTTTACAACAGCAAAATGAGCTCTACAGAAATGGGTTTCTCGATTTGGTGTGTGGCCTTACTCGGAAAGATTTTCAGAGGATGTATTAAATGAAGTAATGGAAGAGCTAAAAGGTCAACCTGATCTGATCATTGGCAATTACAATGATGGAAATTTGGTTGCATCTCTGATTTCACATAGACAAGAAATCACTCAGTGCAACATAGCCCATGCTTTGGAGAAGACCAAATACCCATATTCAGACATACAGTGAAACAATATGCCATTTCTCTTGCCAATTACTGCAGAGCTAATTGCAATGAATCATGCAGATTTTATTATCACTAGCACATTGCTGGAAGCAAGGATACTATGGGACAGTATGAGAGCCACACTGTTTTCACCCTTCCTAGTCTTTATCTTGTGGATTCATGGAATTGATGTTTTTGATCCCAGATTCAACATTGTTTCTCCTGGAGCAGACATGCAGATTTATTTCCCTTATATAGAGAAGCAGCACCATCTTACTGCTTTACATGGTTCAATTGAAGAACTCTTGTTCAATCCGGAACAGGCAGCTGAACACATGTGCATTTTTAATGACCGTAAAAAGCCCATTATCTTTTCTATGGCAAGATTCGATAGAGTGAAAAACATCACAGGAAAAACCACAGAAAAAGCAAGAAGGAAAAGCAAGAAAGAGGACAAGCTGCTGAAGCCAAAGCTGTGGGTTAAGTAAAAACACAAATGCCAAGGGAAAAGCGGTTGCAAGCACGAGCAGAGAAGACTGAAAAAGGCCAAACAAGTAGGGACACACCCAAGGCAACCACAGCACGGGTCAATGAGAAGGCATCTTCAGTCAAGCAGGCAAAAACGTTGAAGACTGTTTCTACAGGAAGACAGAAAAAGCCACTACAGGACTTTCCTGTAGAAGCCAGCGAACAGTTTCTACAGGAAAGTTTGAAAAAGGGCAGCAAAAGGAGAAATCGGCCGAAATTGTAATTAAGGAGGTAGCACCTGTGTTGGCCACCCCAAGCACATCCATCCCCTCTATGAACACTCATTTCTTTCAAGGTTCGGGCACAATTTAGTCATGGTTCAACCTTCTACAGGAAGCTACAGGACTTTCCTGTAGAAGCCTTTTGGCAGGCCAGAATCAATTTTGGAGAGGGATTTGAAGCTTGAAGTCTGTTGAGGAGGCATGCAACCACTCTTTTCTTCCATCCTCCACTGGTTTCATCTCCTTTCACCACCATTGCTACCATCAGATTGAAATACTTGCACAATCATACCCAAGCTGAGAATTCTTTAGGAAAAGGAGCAAGTCGTGGGAAGAAGCAAAGAAGCATGGTTGTACAGAGAAGAGGACATCACTTCAGAAGCGTGGCATGACAAGGAGGCCATCAGGGCCATCAAAGACAAGGAGAGAGATTGGTTGCTCAGAGGATGAGCAACACTTTCAGTAGGGGGGTGATGATGAGCCCCAAAAATGCACAATTATTTGGGCTCATTCAACCTCCTCATTTGGCTTAGTCCACCATTCTCATTTGTTTATCGCATGTTTTTGATTATTTTTATGTTAATAGAGTGAATTTGGTTAGTCATTATGCCAACAAGTCTAATGGGTGCTTTGTGTAGCCTTGTTGGTCAACTTGGAGACAAAATGGAAGGTCTTAATGTGCACTTGGCAGCCAAATTCGTGGGAGAACAAGCTAGATGATTTGTAGGAAGGTGTCCCCCTCATTTATGGGCCCTTACCTCGAATTCTCCACCATCAGCTCGGAGTTCAAGGGCCACCGAATCAATCAGCTCAAGGGAAGCCAAGCAAGTCAAGTTGGACTGCTGTTAACTCCAAGTCTTGGGCAGCCAAGTCCCTAACTTTTAGGAGGACTGTTGGGTCCTCAAATTGTATAAATAAGAAGGCTTGGGGCCTCATTTTGGTTAGCTAGTGGTTGGTCATTTTTGTTAGCTAGTTGGGAGTCATTTTTGGTAGCTAGTAGTTAGTCATTTCGTAGCAGCTAGTTAGTCAATGTGGTTTTAGCTCTTTGTAAGCCAGTTTTGGCATGACATTAGACTTTTGATTATGAATAAAAGCAAGCAGTTTTGGATCAGATTTTGAGTTTTTAAAGGAGCCTAAAGCTCTCGGGGTTGGTCCCAACATGAGAGCTCAGGCCTCCTCCCTTTGTATCAATATTGTTCCTTTAGCATTTCGTTTCCATTTTCCTTTACATGCATTTGAGTATAGCTGCTGATTTAGATTTCCTGTAGAAGTCAAACAGGTTGGTTTTATTAGTTAGAACTGTTGTAGTTGTTTGGAAGTAGGCTGAGGCATTACTTAGATCCATTCATGCACTTTCATATTCAGCATTGCTTCTTCATTCCACTGCCATGCATGAGTTTCCTTCACAATTTATATTGCTGTTCATTGATTTTATGTCACAGGTAGCTCAGGTTGAAGCATTCTCGTTTTGGTGACACTCACAAGCATTTGTTTCATCTACACTACTTTCTCTTGTTCCATCACTTCGTCCTCCACCTTGATCACACCTGCAAACACATCTTTGATCCCTGCTCCGCTCTGTTATCTCACAAAGCCTTTCACTCCTCACGTACTTCCATTCTCTAGCCCTTTCGTTGACATAGCCCTTTACCTTCCACCCTACTCCCTACACTCACTTCCCATCCCATTCTTTCACTTCTAAAGCCATCACTGATCCGGATTTAGACAGGAACGCAATAGATTACAGAGATAACCATAATTACAGAGATACGATAATCATAAAAACAGATATGCAGCGGAAATAAGACTTCATTTCATTAATGGAAAATACCGAAATATGCTTACAACCAGAAATGGAAATAAACCAGCTAGGGCGATGGTAGCTATCTCTGAGAAGAGATGTGCGGCTACATGCCTCTGAACTGTTCCGAACTGTATTACAATGAGGCTCGAAGGCCTATTTATTGTTGAGAAACAATGGAAAACCCTTCACATCCCGAAACCTAACCCTAGAAGATGAAACGCCAAATTGTGGGCCCCGTTTGGGTAAATTGGTACATCAATTTCCCGGGGTCGTAACTTTGGCATACGATCTCCGTTTGACGCGTACAATAGCTCGTTAGAAAGATCTATCCGAGCACTACCACTTTGGGAAGGGCAACATCGGTCTATAGACCCATGTTGCCCCCAGATTCCCAAAAAAACGTCGTTTAGGGCCTCAAAACGGCTCCGGAAGTTCAGGACCCGAAAAACTGCTAAAAATAGTAAGTTGTGCTACAATTAAGGAAACTGAAAAGACTGAAAGAGACAGTTGTGGGGGTCCAAATGGGTTGGTGGGTGGCCACCAACATCCACCTGGATCATTCCTCCCCCCTTAGGAAGCAATGGTCCCCATTGCGTTGAGTTCCTCCATCTGCTGAACTTGTCCTACAATCTCTGATGTGTCCAGTGATGGTGGGAAGCATGGTCGACGATGGTCCACATTGAAAATTTGGTGCAGGCGAAGGAATGGAGGAATGATGTGCTCCAAAGCATTGTTCCCCATAGCCTTGGTACTGCTGTAAGGACCATGTCGGAGTGGTCTGAGCTTCTGATGGGTTCTGGTAAGGCGTTCTCTCTGCAGATGCAACCAGAATTTGTTGCCCACTTGAAGCTTATGTGGTACCCTTGTGGGTGAGGAGAAGTTGTTCCTGTGTTTTGTCATGACCGTATCCCTTTGTTGCTGCCGCTGCATAGAGGAACCCTTTGCAGGGGTCATGGATGTAGCAACAATCTTCCCCTTACTTTTGGAGTGAACCAGACAGATGAATTTCCTGGTCTGTGATATGAGCTTGCTGCCTTTCTTAGCAGTGATCAAAGATGTGGCAGTAGGTGGAGCTACCTCTGGTATCCTGTATAATGAATCACCCAAAGAAATAATGACAGCGCGAGGCCTTGACTCATACACAGCATGTCGCCTCCACAAGTATGGCTGGCCTAATAGTACATCACAAACATCCAGAGGTGTAACATCACACAATACCTCGTCTGTGAATGGTTTGATGCTGTATGGAAGGCGGCACTGCTGGCGAACTTTGAGATCTCGTCCTTCATGAAGCCACCCGATACTGTACGGCTGTGGGTGAGGTGTAGTCGGTAGGCCCAACCGCTTCACGACCTCTGCTGAAATGAGGTTCTTTTGGCTGCCACTGTCGACAATGAATTGCAGCGGCGAACCCTTCACCCACATCTGTGAGTGGAAAAGACGCTCCCCTTCCTCTGGATTTTCGGGCTCATCTTTCTGGATCTTGGCGGTGGCAACAGTGGCGCTGGGGTCTGCATCAATGATCTGCTTCCCTTTACCATTCCCCTTGTCGGGTTCTGGCTCAGGGTCGGAACATGCATCTGATTCGGAAGCCTTCAACTCGGCCACCAGCGACTGCTTGGTCCGACACTCACTTGTGTTATGAGTGGGACTCTTGTGGAACTCACACCACTTCCCTGTGTCTTTCTTCGGCTTCATGGTGTTGTTCTTTTCTTGCGGCTTCGACGGGTTGTCTTGGGTCACCCCGCCTTGGCTTTGTCCTTTGGGCTTTGGATTTGCAGATCCAAAGTCTCGCTTCTTCTGTTTGAACTTTTGCTCAATTTTGACAGCATATCGGTAAGCCGTGCTGAGCGAGGAGATGTTCAAGAACACCATCTCTTCCTGGATGTATCTGTGCAGGCAGCCGCGGTATTTGAGTACCAGATGCAACTCAGAATCTTTGATACCCAACTGTGTGCGAAGGGTATGAAAAATGTTTGTGAACTCCGGCACATCTTGGTCTCGTCCCTGCCGCAATGTGGTCCATTTGATGTATTTGTCCTCATAGCTTCCGACAGGGTAGTACTGCTCCTTGATGGCATCCCGAAAGTCATTCCAAGTGGGTGCGGCTGAAAATAGTGAGCCTGTACTTTCATCCTTCTGCTCGCAGTAGGTTTCCCACCAGTCCTTGACGTGGGGGGCTGCTTTGAGAAGAGCGAAAACAATCTTTTCCCGACTTGAAAATTCATGAACAGAAAAATACCCATCTAGCAGATTTAACCATTTATCTACGGCATCTGCGTCTATTTGACCCTCGAAGATGGGGATTTCAAAATTAACTTGTACCTTGAACGGTGTGGCGTTTCCAGAGTCGCTGTTGGAAGCCGATGCGTCGCCTCTGGGTAGCCGCTGAAGGATCTGCGCAAAGCTATCCATCATCGCGTTCCTTTGCCGCTCGAGCGCTTCTTCGAGCAAGATTTTGATAGGATCTCCTGCCCCCTCGTCTTTCTTCTCATCCGCCATGGGAGGCCGTCGGGATTTGCGAGGCTGGTCTTGCAAAGGTTCGACCAGTTCAAGCCCTAACTCCTTATATCCCGACCTCGTTGGGGACATGCAAAGAAAAACAGAGAAAAAACAGACCGCTCTGATACCACTGATCCGGATTTAGACAGGAACGCAATAGATTACAGAGATAACCATAATTACAGAGATACGATAATCATAAAAACAGATATGCAGCGGAAATAAGACTTCATTTCATTAATGGAAAATACCGAAATATGCTTACAACCAGAAATGGAAATAAACCAGCTAGGGCGATGGTAGCTATCTCTGAGAAGAGATGTGCGGCTACATGCCTCTGAACTGTTCCGAACTGTATTACAATGAGGCTCGAAGGCCTATTTATTGTTGAGAAACAATGGAAAACCCTTCACATCCCGAAACCTAACCCTAGAAGATGAAACGCCAAATTGTGGGCCCCGTTTGGGTAAATTGGTACATCAATTTCCCGGGGTCGTAACTTTGGCATACGATCTCCGTTTGACGCGTACAATAGCTCGTTAGAAAGATCTATCCGAGCACTACCACTTTGGGAAGGGCAACATCGGTCTATAGACCCATGTTGCCCCCAGATTCCCAAAAAAACGTCGTTTAGGGCCTCAAAACGGCTCCGGAAGTTCAGGACCCGAAAAACTGCTAAAAATAGTAAGTTGTGCTACAATTAAGGAAACTGAAAAGACTGAAAGAGACAGTTGTGGGGGTCCAAATGGGTTGGTGGGTGGCCACCAACATCCACCTGGATCAATCACCAGCCTCATTCCTACCTTACACATCTCCCTCTACCATTTCATCATCCCTCCATCACTCCAAACACTCACGGTAGGTCATCCTGTAGCCATTTTTAGACATCCTGTAGAAAACAGAGTATCCTGTAGGATCCTCCACAGCCATCCTGTAGGAGGCCACTCTCTCGGTTGCTGAGCATCTGAATGCGAGGAACCTCTGTGGATGGATGCTAAGTATCCCTAGGGACCTCTCTTAGCCTCCCCAACCTGTCCCACACTTTCCTTCCTTCTCCATCCCATCTGCACAACCAAACCCTAGTTAGCACAAGATCACCATCATTCCACACACTTAAAAGAAAAATACAAAAACATAACTTTCATGATGCAAGCAGTTTAGATCCATGCATTTTCAGTTGTTAGAGGTAGTGACAGCATTGGTAGAAGTTGCATTTACATTCTTTGCATTGTAGAGGTTAGACTAGTCAAATTAGGGTTTCCTAGGTTTACATGCTTTGATTTGCTTTCAGTTTATTTTTTTGTCAAGTAAAGTAGCTTTCCTTTGAGATTAGCTTTCGTCCATCAATTAGCAAGCTTCTTCTGAGAGCCTATAGAAGTTGGCTTGAGCCCTAGCGGACTTGTGCCAGCTGACCAAGTGACAGCTGCGACAAGAGCTAGTACTTGTGCATACAGCACCGCCGCTTCCAAGTTTGTACGAACTACCGGGTTGATAAAATTAAGAGACAGGAAGCCCCAGGAGTTGTAGCATTATTGCTACAATACTGGAGCTCACCAACTAGGTAAGTGTTTTTTTTCTTTTTCTTACATAGACAATTTGAATGCATTGTTGAGAGCATAGCCATTTGATGCACTATGCTTCCCTTCAACATAGCGTAACATGGATAAGGATGAAACCATTGACATAGTTACAAATTACACTACCAAAATAACTTATGTAATATGAATACAGAATCATTATCCAGATAGCACATAAGTTAGAAGTAATACATATCCACTATCCCAAACAACTAAACATGTTGTACTCTTCCCTAATTAAAAGCCATAAATGTCATATGCATAAACTGCAATTCGTTCCGTACCAATACATAGTGTAGCATTTATATAACTGAAACAAATAATAAGAACATAATGGTAAGAGACCGATGTACAACACATCCCACGCATGTGAATCCATCTAAAATAATCACTTGGAGGGAGGAGTACCACCACCCAACAATGAATCACCTCTGATTCCCCTCGAGCTAAACATCTTGCCAAGGTTCAACTGTCCTCAATTAATCAATGCACTGGGTATTTAATACCCTCTTTCATGATTTAGTTACCATTAGAGGCATCCTGCTTTTATGGATTTTTCCATTTTCCTAGGTCTTTTTCAGAAAGCTAGCCTTATTCACCACGAGGTTTTTCCTCATAAAATCTTGTCTTTATCTCCTACAAATCTTTTATGTCCAATGGATATTTATCTCCCATCCATCCGATGGATATCCAATCCATCCAAGCTTATCTAGAATCACATCTAGAATCTTGTCATGAAATATTCATCTCTATCCCATTCCTCATGGGATTTGCAAGCACCTCCTCTCTGTTGGTGCTCCTCCCTCCAGGTGATTTATTTTATTAATTTATTTAATAACACATTTTGTTTTCATATTACATATCACCTAGATTTCGTCGGCTTAGGTTTAGAATAGTTTAACCCACAAAGGAGGGTATCACACCTAGCTTGAAATCAGCGTACACTACTACATAAAGGGGGGTTTAAGACAATCTTTGAGACTATTTTTGGGTAAATGGTGTTAACTTGAGACAAAAAAAAATCTTGTGTATTGTCTTAAATATTGTTTTTAAGCGGGTGTCTCAAAAATTATTGTTTCAAACATTATTTTACTTAAAAATGATTGTCTTAAAGATTATTGTCTTAAAAAAGATTGTCTTAAAGATTATTGTCTTAAAAAATTGTCTCTATAAAGAAAATATATAACGCAATCATTATTGTCTCTTAGCAGATAATTTCATTTTTTTTCTCTCTTGAGACAATTTCATTTTTGTGTCTCTAGAGACAACACTTGGATTAGAGACAATATATCTTTAATAGTATCTATTGTCTCTCTAGAGACAATAAAATTTGTATTTAAAGATCACTTTTGTCTCTCTAGAGACAATATAAAACAATGAATCCAGAAATATCTCAGCATTGAAATAAATCAATATAAAAAACATTTAATTAAAAGTAAACTACAAAATCATTGATTAATTCATGTTAGTGCAAAGTGGAATCGAACCACCAACCTCCTTCTTGTAAGGAAGACGCTCTTCCATTGAGCTAGCACACTTTAAAGAATTACGTGAAGAGTTATGACAATCCTGAAAACTACATTTATAGCCATTGATTTTAAAAAAAAAATGACACATGATCTATAATATTTATAAGAACTATAATCATTCAGACCATATTTTTAACTTACTAAAACTAGCAATTGCCCCAAAAGGTGCAAAGAGAGGCAGATTATATCTCTAGAAATAAATTCAAGATCTTATATTAGTATAAAGTTAAATATTCATGTATACAGGCATCTATAAATATAGACTCTATAAAGAGCACATCGTTAAAGATTTAGGCCACACCAAGAGGCAGGTTGCTAGTGCCAAAAGAGGGTAGGATCTACGTAAGAGAGAATTAAAAACTCTATCCCAAGAAATGAAACTCTAATGTAGACCCCATTTATATTATTTTGAGTTATCCCATTGGATTATCAAGGATTTATAAAGTGCTTTGAATTTTTGTTGAAGAGTGACATCAATTGAGAATTTTCTTCACACCAAAGGAATTTGTTGAAAACTTAAATGGAAAGATGTACTTTTCATATGCAATTATGCCAAAGTTATCATGCGTTAGCATTGGAGAAGTAGGAAATCTAGAGAGATATTGATTGTAAAGGGGTTTCACTAGTAGAGAGATATTGGAATTGATAATGCAATAGGAAAAGAAACCAAAACACACTAGAGTGATATTGGACTTGATAATGCAATAAGAAAAGGAACCAAAAAACACTACAAGAATAAACAAAAATCATAGATAATAAAATAAAGCTTACATTTTCTCTAAAGCGCAAATTGCATAATAAATTTCTAACTATCATCTTAAAGTGGCAAGCTTGATTGAAGAAGGTGGACTTTCAAATTTATCGATAGTGTGATATAAAATTAACTAAAAATAGATATTAAAATGCGTACTTAAAAAAACATCTTAAAAAAAAACTATTTCAAAACTTCCACTATAAAAATTCTCATTGCTATTTCTTACAAAATCACGTAATGCATCCCCACATAATTGAATTGGCCCATAAAAAGACACACCATAAGGGAAAATAGAAGATTAAATTCAATGAAAACAGTCTCAACTCATGCGCTGAACTAAAGGATGAATGAAGTATCTAAATCAGATTGAGTTTGGATGAAGGTTAAATGAGCTTGCATGGATAGGAGTTGAATAT
This sequence comes from Pinus tabuliformis, assembly GCA_031772625.1. Classification (NCBI taxonomy): domain Eukaryota; kingdom Viridiplantae; phylum Streptophyta; class Pinopsida; order Pinales; family Pinaceae; genus Pinus; species Pinus tabuliformis. The sequence continues at coordinate 1,002,278,933 of CM062820.1, forward strand.
CATCACCCAACAAGCACGCACCTCATTATAATTCAGGTTTGATTCGTTTGTCATTCCAGGGAGTTCGGTGTTGCTGTTTGAAGTGATAGTTTGTATGGTTATACATTATAACGGTGTGTGGGAAAGAATCGACATCTTTGGTGTGGTGCGCGTTTTCCTTCCAAAAAGATCTTTGTGCCCATGCCATTGCAAGAAAATTGCAGAATTGAATTCTTTAGTAAAAGACAATAAATCTGAGGATAGAAAACCTATCAGTTTTCTACAATGTAAAACCAATAGTGAAGACTATATATTGATCCAATTTACTACCAATAGTGTATGTGATGAATATGCAAACCTAAATCAGAGGGATATTCTAGTTGGAAAAAATAAATGATATGCTCGCATGTCAACAGGTTTGGTAGATAAAGTTACAAAATTATAATGTCTATTATCGAAAAGAAGAAGATTGGTGATTAGATTCCAAGACATTAATCCCTCAGCAATTGATGAATACAGGATGTCAATTCCCATTGCTTCATGGGGCAGTAAAAGGCAAGTTGAGACAAGTCAACAAGGGATGGATAATGTAACTTTATATTTAGACCCACATGTGCTCAACAATATACATCCATAGAAAAGGAGAGGGGAATAAGACTAGTTTTGCAACAATAAAGAGGAAAATAAAACTCACACTACATGCAACTAATGGAAATGGACTCAAAATAGTACTCTCTTACAACACTCTAGAATGTACAAGAGCTTTTTGCCTCGGCTAGCGTTGCTGTTGTGAGTTGTACTTGCGTCAACCAACAAACATGTGAAATCTCATTAAGGTTTTGGAATGCCACCAATGCCTTCAAAAGTCTCTCCAACAGATTGGAGTGTACCCACAATGTCCATCATAGTAGGTCATCCTTCAGGGGAATCTCTTGTGCAAAGTAAACCCATGTTTAAGGATTGATTGAGGCCGCTAAAATTTTTATCTGTTTGAGTGCTCGTACTAGCCCCTCTCAATAAAGCCCCCTAGCAATAATTTATCTATCCAGCTGATATTTAACATAATGTATAAAAAATGAATGGAAAATAGAATGAATGAGGCCATAAAATTGACTTCGACTATGAATTATTTACGTGGTATTCCTCCGGCATAAGCTTTTAAAAGTTTAATCGTTCAAACGTGCGGACGTCTCTTTGAGGCCTCCTCCCCCAATTCTAATTGCTGACGTCCCTATGAGGCTATCCCCGGCTGTTCGGAGTGAGCGGTTCCAAGCGAAACAATGATACAACAACTTTAATGGACATATTTTTCCTCTTTCATTGGAGAATTCGAAATCACCGGTGTTCTTCCGGCTCGGGATTCAGAATCACTTTTGACGTGTCGAAATATGTAATTTACCCTTCCAAGTATGTGACTAACTTTCACCTTCATAAGCTGCGTGGCTATCAGAAGTGTGAAAGCAATATCGAGGCGGGACGCTAGTTGGCATGCGTATCATCGGAACAATATATTCTGTTGAATATTTTTCTTCTACAGGTTTTTTCTTTTAATCAATCACTTATTGGTTCAATGGTAATTTTAATGACAGAGTCCCCTTTTTAATTCAACGAATAAGGTTGTTGAATTTGTCAAATCAACTTTACACTACTGTGGCCACTGTCGTACTATCAATAGGACACTTGTCCAAGGATTTTTTTACCGAGCTAAGGATATGCGTGGTCGTGGGAAGTCTAGAAATCTTGTGGTAGCGTTGTTTGAATCGTGTTTTTATGGTAGATATAAATTCAACATCATCAAAAGCCTCCAAATTTTATCCCTTTAATTAGAATGCGAATATTATGTTTAATTAAAATATGTTATATATTTTATAATATTAAAAAATTAATTTAATAATTAATAATTGTCATATAGAAAGTAGAAATTTGACATGCACAAAATATTTTAGAATATAATATTCAAATTAGTATACACAAATTAAAGGCTGATATTTATCTGTAAAGTAGTTACGTCTTTTTTATCTTTTAATTAAATTGGTTAATTAAAAAAAAAATTGTGTCATATGAAGATAGTCATACTTTTTTGGGATTTGGTATTGATAAGCCATGATATTGCACAATGGTATTGTAAATCTCTACTGATGTGGTATTAATAAGCCATGACATCGCCCAATGGTATGTTAAATTTTTATAGTCAATAATCTTGTTCCATGTTTTTTTAAATGTATAAATATTTAACTTATATATCAATTATTTTTTCAATTAATAATGATAATACTAATTTAAAATAAAGTTATGATTTCTTTTAATTTTTTTATGTACCATGTGGTAAGTATTATTTTAATACTTCTTACAAATTGATGCCTATTTATATGACATCCATATATATATATATATATATAATTTGTTAATCATTTTTTCTATTTTAATAAATTATGATAAAAAAATTGTATTAAAAAAAATTTGTTTGAACATGTCATATTACATTAATTGTGAAATTTTAAGATTGAAGGTTATCACTCTTGAGCTATTCAAAATGCCTTAAATATAAATACAAATATAATTATTACTTTTATATTTTATATTTTTTTAATTGCGCGGAGAAAATGGTAAATGTAAACAACCCGTATAGGGTAAATCTCACATAAAAACGTAAACATGTAAATGTAAACGTAATGTTTAACATTTAACATTTTTAATCTATTGTAGACACTATTTAAAATCAATCTAATTATTAGTATATATAAACACAATATAAATTTATAATATCAAAAACCCTAATCTATTTATTTGGATTATATTATAAGCATTATTTATATAAAGACTATCATGTACTAACATGCACTTATAAATTGACAATGATAAATGCAATAATCTACAAATAAAAAATATCTTGATTATTTTATAATAAAAATAAACTAATAATGAGGATGAATATTATGTGTGAATGAAAATTGAGTTGTCTTTAGTAAGATTTTTTGGAAGTTTTTTTGGTGGGTTTTCTGTTCTAATTTTTCTAAAATTCCTCAAGAATTTATGGAAATCACAAATTAATTAACAATAAAAAATAAGAAAAAAGCAACCTTTATGTATAATATGGGAACATACTACATACCTTAGGATCTGTGTCATATAAGTGTTTGACAAACCATTCAAAACCTTTAAGTTCATAGGCAATAATATAGCAGAGAATATTTTTTCTTGAGCCTTCATAAAGTGGTGACATTTATTTTTCTAGTAGAGGTACATCAAAAATAAAATCATTGTCCTCATCCTTATCATTGACAAGTCAAGCAAACAAGTCTTGGATCAATTCATTTGTCCCATCATGTTGATCTATGTTATTATTGTCATCTTCTTCTATAAGATCATTGACTTGATCTTCAATATTTGCCCCATATTCATGAACTTGTACAACATCATTTTTAATATTACTTGGGGCGTTCAGCCACCTAGGGGGAAAACTTGACTTTATGATTACAAACACTCATCCAAAATGAGTCTACATAAAAATTATTTTAACAATACAAAATTTTACAAATATGAGTAATATAAAAAGAATATGAATATATAGCTTATCAAGGGATAACATTACTTTAGTCTCCCTTCAATGATCCCATGTCTCTTTCCATGTCTTTTAGTTTTCTATTTTAAAACACTTACAAAATGCAAGCTCCCCCATTTAGTGCAAGGGCAATAACATCTCCCATCATCCCCTTGATATTTTTCCCTAGTAAAGTTTTTTGAAAATGGAACAAGATTATTAAACACGGACATGTACCCCACTTTACTATAGAGTAGGCTCCCAAAAAACCATAACTCACTTCACATGGAACTTATTTACATGATTTCTTTTAAATTAATCAATTGAATTAAAATGAAAACAATGGCATAACTAATTTGGAGATAAATATCAAAGTTTGATTTGTGTATATTATTATGAATATTCTAAAATATTATGTGTTAATTAAAATAAATTATAAAATCCTTATTCCTAAATAGAGTGACTTGTTGACTTAATTACGTTTAATCAATTTTAGATAAAATGAAAAAAAAAATGTTCTTATCCAAAATTTTTAGTTTTTTTAGTAATGTTAGATGAAATAATGACCTCACTTAGAATAACACTTATTTACATTTTTAATTTGTGTATACTACTAGCTAAGAGGATTCTAGAATATTATTGAGATTAAATCTCTACATTCACTTAATAATTATTAATAATTAAAATAAAATTTTCAAAACCTTATTCATAAACAGAAAATTCTAAATTTATTAGCATAACTATAATCAATAATCAATAAGACTTTTTTTCCCTGTTTAAGAGTCGATCCATTAATATTAGCTAATATGAGATTTGAAACTGATCTATTAGAAAGTGGACCCCACACAAACTGAGCCCTCATATGTATGCCATCCTCATAATAGTGATTCTTATGAAGGCGCGGTTGGATGACATATAGTAAATCCATTTACAGTGGCGAGGAGTCGTCATAAAATTTGACATGGTTGCAAAAAAAAATATTGACATTGACGTAGAATTCATTACCTAACATTCCGACTTTCCACATGGTTGGGACACACATGAGGCTAGAAATTGGCATTGACTTGGAAGTATTTACCTAACAGTCCTCGAGGAAGAAATTGGATTCGAGTTATAATTCCAACATGGGCACGGACGTATCCGTCAAGGTTCCGGTTGTGCTCGAAAAAGTGATATAAGAATTTTAATTGACAACTCTCTCACGATTTGGAGAGGACTAGAGCTCTTCTGGCAGGTGGCAGCCGTTAGGAATCTATCCAGAATTTGCGAATGAATGAGTTGTTGAATTTTGTATCATAACCTCTGCGGTCTAATCATCTTTCTTGTTTTCTCCGTCACGTGGAGTTTAATTTTTAAGAATGTCACTGTTTCTGTTTAAGTGTGCAATAGTATCTACCTGTCCGTTAACAGGCGGCAATTTTTTTTATATGATTTCACACTTAAATCACCCCATCACACTTTTACACTTTTCCTCTTCGATATTATGCCTCGCCTAAAGATAAACCCATTATGGTTTTATATAAAACTATGACACTAGCTTACTTTTACAACCACGTCACTGGTGGCATGCACTTTAATTTAGTTTTATACACATTTTAAATCCTGACCTATGCAACTGCACATATTTATGAATTTACTTTTGGGATTATGGTCAAACCTAACAACTCTCTTTATCTTGAACCGATATTATGCAAAGACGCATATTGATATAATTTACCTTTGATATTGCGGCAAAACCTAATAAATCTATTTATTCTGAACTCAACAAATATTATAAAACAAGTCACATGTTGATTAGTTATATCCGTCACACCTTTTATGTTTTTTTTTTCAGGTAAAATGATTAATATATAGAAATAACGATATAAAGAAATTGTGGTTAAATTTGAATTTAGTTATTTAGATATTTAATTAATTTGAAATTATTAATATTTTAAATATATTAAAATGTATTAAAGAAAATATTTCAATGTCGCAAGTTTATATTTTGTACTTTTCAAAATGTTGTTAGGTTTAGGTTTCAAATCAGGTTGTTTTGAATATGCAAAGAGATCTCTTTGATGTGATAAAAAATTGGTTCATTCAAAATAAAATTATTATTTTTAATTTCTGAAATTGGTATCATCTTAATAGGGAAAGATAAGTTAATACCCAAGTGCAAAAATTAATAAACACCATGAATAAGGTACCTTTTCTCACTTTGTTCATAACTTGTATTATAATTATCTATATCTTTTCGCACTTTGTTCATAGATTAGTATTATAATTATCTATCTTTAAAGGATGCATGTAGGCGGGAGGATGGAATTTACAATGACATGAAGTAAAAGTCTTGGTTATGGGAATTTCTTTCTAGGAATTAAGAACTTTCTCGTGCATATTTCTTCGTTCATATGTTTTTTAATCTTGTTTGGTAGTCTCATAAGTAAAGGTATGTCTAGACATATTCAACAAGTAAAGATAAACTTTAGACGTATTAATAGTAATATTTGTTTGATATCTCAAGTATATTGTGAATTATGAAATTGATTTGGGTTTAGAATCTTAGCTGAGGAGTGGAAGAAAAGTTGGATTTTGTAAATTAGATTGGTTGGGTCTTTTGGTTTCTTAGTTTTTTTTTTGGTCTTGGCACCTTTAACATTTTTTGGATTTATGAAATTAGTGTCCTATCTCTTTATGATTTGGTGAAATACCTTGTTCTTTGGACTTTCAATTTGGTGGGTAAGAAAATGATAGAGCCCTTGTGGATTGCTAGGCAACTTTATGTTTTTCCTAATTAATATTAAGTAATTTGGGTAGGAATCTTTTGTGCTAGTTTTAAGTGGATAATCTAGGCAATCACTCTCACCAAGGGCATTTCTCTCTTCATGGAATTTTTGAAATTCAAATGCATCTTTTTGGCTTAATATTAATCTGATCGAAGGAAAAAAAAAAATAATATAATAAATAACTTAATATTTTTAATATTCTATTAATAAAATTTCATCATATAATATAAAATGATAATTACGAATATAGTTGTGCAAACTAAAATCAGGTAAATTTTAAAACATATTAAATAAAATAAAATTATATTTATTTTAAATAATAACACCATGACCTTTTTAATTTTATAAATTTAAAATTAAGAAATATATATATTAATTATTTTATATTTTGTTAAAATAAATACTACATAAAGTATTATGTTATTCTCCGCACAAACATGTATAATAAACATTTAGTCGGCATAAAAAGTAAAATTCTTCTAACATATTGTAGAATGGTGTACTCAACCTGCAAAAAAGGAAAACAACATAATAGTTAGATAAATTTATCATGTTATCTTCCCATCGCAAAGACATTTTCATTTACAAATTTGTCATGCCAGAATTCTTTTCTCGAAGACAATACAACGAGCACAATGAAATAGATGACTCGTCGTTTTATAGGATAAAAGAGTGAAGGTTGGCTTATGATAGGAAGGTCCAAACAACCCTTGTCATGGGCGGATGACATGAAAAAATTCAGTTAGTGATTTTACTAGTTTGCAGGGGGTTTCAGCGAAGAGAATCTTTTCTTCAACGGAGAAAGTCTTTGAATTTGTCAAATCTATTTTACAGTACACAGTACTGAGGCCACTTCCCATATTATCATTAGAACACTTCTTCAATGCTAATCTTAATAGCAGTGTTTGCTTCATTCGGTCGATTGAGAAGCTTGTTGAATTTGTCAAATCTACATTACAGTCCCGTTGCCACCACCCGTATTATGAATAAAACACTTTTTCAATGGTAATCTAAATAACAGTGTTTCCATGTTGGTCGGTGTAGCATCAATGGCTCTGTTGTTCAATGGTAAATAACAGTGTTTCCATGTTGGTCGGTGTAATGACCCCAGAAGATGTAAATGTGAAATTTTACTATGGTAAAAGACAGTATGGTAGTTGTTGTTTTATGTTAAGAAAAAACAAAACTTTGATAAACTACTTTATTGAGTAATTTAAATATTTTTCTTGAAATGTTGGCAGCCTCTGGGAGGTGTGATGCAGGAGCATCTGGACACCTCAATGAAAAAAATTAAAGGAAGAAGACAAGTGGACGATCACGTGGACACCCAAGCCAACCGGAACTGAATTCTGTTCAAGGAACTAATTTTAGTTAGAAAAATCAGTTAAGACTGAATGTATGTATAAAGAACTGAACGATTCCTGAGTGAATCAAGAAGAAAAAGACGAAAATCCTGTGTGAGAGAGAAGGAAAAATGTAGTCGCTGGAGAGTTTTGATTAAGGCTGAGATGCCTTAAATCTGTAATCAACTCTGTAAATAAGAGAAATGCGTTTGATGTGAATTTAAGTTTGTCTGTGTATTTTTATTTTATTTTATTTGTCAAGCTCTTTCGGCAATTTTGTGATTGACATAGAGGACGCGGGCATGGAGACGGCCGAGCGGTTGTATTTCAATACCGTGAAAGGTGTAACGAAGCCGCAAACAATTTTGTTAAGAAGGCCGAATTCGAGAGAATCACATACCTCGTTTCTTAATGAACAAGGTCATTCTTCACCGTCGGCTTACCTTCCCTTGGATCTTCAAAGCGTTGTGAACAGTGACAAGGACTTGATCAATGCAAGTGGCAAGTATTTGATTCTCATTTTCACGTTGATGATAATAAAAGAAGATTTGGTAAAAGTAATTGCATAGGAATATTTGAGATGGATAATGTCGATTTGGGTCGGATTCTTAAATCTAGTTACAGTATGTCCAGTCGGTATGATGATTCGATGTCCGAAAGGGATGAAATCAAAGAGGTTCGAAGGGAGATTGTAGACCTCAATATCAAGCATTTAGGTGGGAGCCTAAATGGTGATAGGAATTATGACCGAGGAGGGCTGAAACCCTAGGATTATGCACACAAGAGGAGTTTTGAGAAGTTACTGATAGGCTTCGTGGGCCCATAACCCACAGGCCCAAGATTGGAATTGTAAAAATACTGAAAATGAAGATCACCCAGTCTTCATTTTCATCAAGGTGGATTTCAAAGAAAGAGATCAGTTGTAATAACTGATTGAAACTGCCCTCCCAAATAGGAAAAGTCCTGGTTGTAGGGAGGAAGTTCTGTGCTGTTGGGACAGACAGAAGGATCCTTTTCCAGGAAAAAGGAAAAAGGAAATGACAAGAGAAAAGTGGTTAAGTCTGGTGAGGACCAGATAACCAGGCACGAAGTGCACAAATCTTGTTGAGGGCGGAAGGCCTGCAAGATGGCTCGGGGGGAGAATCCAGTCATGTAGACGGATCTCATGGTTGGGTGGTAGAGCAGACTTGTTTGCAGAAGAATTCACTAAAGTACCCATGAACGACTCTGGCGAACCAGGTACGAATTCATACTGTGGAGAAATTGAATGGAAAATATGTGTGGAATACACAGAGGACTCATGTAGTCAGAAAATGATTGTGTGTTCTGTCTCTTTAATTACTGTCATGATATTAAATGTAGTTAAACAGATGGTAGTTTAACTTAAAAGCCAGACTATCATGAAAACATTTAGTTAAACAGGAGGTAGTTTAACTTAAATGCCAGATTATCAAAGGAATATTATAGTTGAACAGAGGGTAGTTTAACTTAGATAACAGACCATTAACCGACAGCTATATTAAGGAACAAACAGAGGCACCGGGCAGTCTCTGGTAAAGCAAAAGCATACAGTAAAACAAGCAGCTAGAACATAACCAGTTATTCATGTACTGAGAGTAATAACTTAAAACATTTTGAGCCATGCAAGGAATGCCAGCCAATAAATCTTTTTCATGAACATAAACATCGATGGAAAGGGAAGAATTACTCAATTTATATATGCCTGTCGACTTCCAGAACTAACATATCTCTCAGGAAAGGAAAAGAGCAAACCCTACAAACATATGAAATAGCAGAACCTCAATAACCATGTGCAATCAAGCCGTGGAAGCAATAACCGAGTTATAGCCGGCAGAGAAGTTCAATATATGTATACCGCTTACGGAAATGAGATATAACACAGTGTCATAACAGGGTTAACAACCCAGAGAATGTGTTAACACAGCCGCGAGTCCGGCTGTGAGAAAGACTATCCCCGGAGTAAACCATGTAAACAAAGAAAAAAACTGTACATGTTTCCGAATAACCCTTACAGGGTATAAATCTAACCTCTGCGAAGCAAATAATAATTATGGCACTATCACATTAACAAAACGAAACTTCGATTACCCGAATCATGCAAAACATTCAGAGGTATGTTCCCATATATTTCAAAAACAGATAACAAGATTTAGGTGAGCCTGAGGACTCCGCCGTCGCAGTAATGCAGCGGAATCATAGTAGGAGGCAGACAATCATTAATAACAATGATAACTGGGAATCATATCATATCATATCATTATCATTCAGAACGCAAGCAACCCAGAGCGAACTCAGACTGAATATATAATCTCGAAGGCATTTTTCTTGAAAAAGGAAAACTCAGATATTTTAACCCTGGAAATGTAACATTCGTATATATAACTGGAAACAAGAAAATGTACAGGCTGATTCCGCTAACAAATGAGTTCGGCACATAGCTAGCTCAATTACAGATGAAAATAAATTATATACAGAGGCAATAGTGGCCTAGATCCCGCAATGGGGAAAAAAGCCCAAAACTAGTTCACAGTTAGGCAAAATGGAGCACGCAATATTCACTGTATTTCATATCCTGCTGGAGCCGGCATGGCTTTAAGCCTGACCACCAAAATCCATAACCACGAGGAAAACCCCTCTTCAGCATGAAAACAAAAGGAAACCCGCATCAGGGGTCCGGACTGCATCATTCACCAAATGGAAACATTAGGGTCGAAGGAGCCTTAGAGCTCTCGCACCCAGAAGAGAGCACCGAATTAAGAGCAACCATACCTGCAAAATGTCGAAGAAGTCGAGGCGCTGCGGTTACACAGTTAAGAGTCTCGCACAGATCCACCTGCAAGCGCTACCAGAAAGGGAGAAATTAATATAGGCCTTCAAAAGATAAACGAGCGGAGAAATTTAGACCCTGAGTGCGATTAACCCAAATAAAGAACTGAAACGTAGCAAATAATCATGCAGACAGAGGTATACAATACCTGCGTGAGACTCTGAAGGGTGTATCATGGCATCCAGAAGAGCAATAAGACTCGAACCAGGGTCTGAGGAAACGAAGTGAGAGCGCCCGGGTGAAACAAATGAACCTCGGCGTGCTGCAAGGGGTTTAAGTATTAACCCAAAGCCCTTTGGCTCATCCCAGCCCTCCGATCTGAACGATGGATCTCGGCCGTCGATACAGCGCGGGAAATCGGAGCGGGGAGGACGAGTAGACAGAGCCCGAGGTGTCACATGGTCCCGCAGGTAAGTCAAGCCACCTGTCAAGGTACGAGCCCTTGACATAAAAGCAACCAGTGACTCGGCGCTGGCAAAGGCAGCTGCCGGACAAAAGATCTCCGTGCCCATTAACATAAACCACGTACTGAGGATGGGTAAGGCTAACGTTATACAACATGTTACAACTGCCAAACTCAACCATAGTGCAGTGCATTTAATTGATGCGTCATATATATATAATCCCTATGCGGTAAAAACTTAGACCATGATAATAAGAATTGACATGCAGCATCATAATAGGGAAGAGATAATATGGTTGAGAGAGTTACTATGTATATAGGTGTTTCGAAATATTTATTTTTAATTTTTTTTTTTTATGTATATAGTTATGAGAGTGTGACAAATTGGTATCAGAGCCCAGTTTCAACACTGTGGCCTCAGAAATGACATGTTTCACTGTGCAGAAGATTACACCATGCATCTGTATAGGAAAAATTAATAAATCATTTAACTGCTGTTTCTGTTTATCTTAGGGGTGAGATACAGGAATTTAACAGCTAATAGTTAAGCTAGGAAAAAGAAGCGTAATGCAAGGAGCAGGCAGCACCCCTCGGGAAAACCCAGAGCTGTGGGTACAGTTGGGCGAGGAAACACGGAGTACCAACCTCGCAATACTGGAAACTGTTCAGGAGTTGAAAAATGAGATGGCACGTTTACGGGAAGACAACGCGCGCTTGACGGTGGAACAGGAGAGAATTCTGAAGAGTTTGTCAGACAGGCAGAACCCACCCTTATCTAATCCCAGCGCGGAGCAGCAGAAGATAACAGAAGAGCAGGACTATCAGATTGGACCTGAAAATTCGAGAGATAAGGAGGACCATTCTGATAATGTACCAGAACAGCAAACTTCAAAACGTCAGAGAATGGAGCTGCAGGGAGAATTTCGAAAAATTAAACCTCCACATTTTGATGGAGAACAGGAAGAAGCGGCTGAAGCATGGCTAATAAATATGAACAAATATTTTCAGCTGTATGAGTATGATCATAACCTGAAGGCGCGACTGGCCATTTTCCAGTTACAAGGTAAAGCAACCTTGTGGTGGGAAGAAATCAAGATTGTCAAGGGGGTAAGTGAACGGACCATCACATGGGAGAAGTTTCAGAGATACTTCAAAGAAAGATACCTGACCGAGCGCTTCTACGATGAAAAGGCAAGAGAATTCCATGATTTAAGACTGGGGCAGTAGACTATGGACGAATTCATTAATCGTTTTACTTCTCTGCTACGTTATGTACCCTATATTAAGGAGGAAAAAGCCAAGGTGCAAAGGTTTGTGAGTAGCTTACCTTCATACATAAGAGAGAGGATTGAGTTTGACAATCCCAGGACCATGGATGAGGCTATCCGCAAAGCAAGGATCTGCTATCAGCAGAATAAACAGAAGGGGGATGCCTCAAATAAGAGATGGAATGAAAGAAGGAGTAGTCGGATTGTTGGAAACAGCAAAGGAGGTCGCAGTATTGGGGGTAAGGGAGCTGGTAAGGGATTAAACAGCAGAACTGTAGCAAAAAGTGTGCCCCGAGCAAGGCCAACAGGTGAAACTAGAGTAAGTGAACAGCCTGTTAGGCCAGAAGGTGAAGGAATGACCAGACCTCCAGTTCAATGCTGGGGCTGTGGAGGACCTCACTATGTTAAAAACTGCCCACAGCGAAAGGGTACGGATCAGATATCCCAGATTCATGAAGCATCGACTGTTGGGGATGTGGCACGTAATGTACCAAGGATTAACGCAGCCTTGGATGATCGCCAAGCAGAATACCAGCCGACGATGGTGGAAATTGAAGGTAAAATCTCAAACCTTTCTATAGCTGTTCTCATTGATCCAGGAGCTACTTTAAGTTACATTAGCCCAAAGATAGTATAACAGTGTAAGTTACAATCTGAAAAATTCAGAAATCCATGGTTGGTCCAACTAGCTACGGGAGCCAAGAGACGGGTCTTGGCAAAAATAAATAATTTCTCTTTAACCGTAGCAGGCCAGCCAATAGTTGTGGATTTGAACGTATTACCCTTAGGTTCATACAACATCCTGATTGGGATGGATTGGCTAGAGAAACACTGGTCATTAATAAACTGCAAGACTAAAACCATTTACTATAAGAATGATCTTGGTGAGCAGCAAGAACTGCAAGGGATCAAGCATCATGTACAGATCCGACCCATTACAGCGTCTCAATTAGCTAAATGTATCAAAAAGAAATGTCAGATTTATGCTATTCAGGTGGGCTACGCAGATCAGAAGAACAAAACCGTTATGCTGGACAATATTCCAGTGGTGCAAGAATTTGCAGATGTTTTTCCAGAGGAAGTACCGGGATTACCACCTAAAAGAGATGTGGACTTTACCATCGAACTGACCCCGGGGGCAGCACCTGTGTCACGGGCACCATACCGAATGAGCATACCAGAATTAACAGAATTGAAAATGCAACTGCAGGAGCTGCTAGACAAAAATTACATACGTCCCAGTGTATCACCCTGGGGAGCTCCAGTGTTATTTGTCAAAAAGAAAGACGGAACACTTCGGATGTGTATTGATTATCGTCAGCTGAATAAGCTCACGATTAAAAACAAATACCCTTTGCCCCGGATTGATGAACTGTTCGATCAGGTGAAGGGGGCAACGGTGTTTTCTAAGATCGATTTGCGATCTGGTTACCATCAGATTAGAATTAAGGAGGAGGATATCGCTAAGACAGCTTTCAGAACACGGTATGGACATTACGAGTTTGTGGTGCTACCTTTCGGCCTGACCAATGCACCTGCTACCTTTATGTGTTTGATGAACAGTGTGTTTCACAGGTTCTTGGATAAGTTTGTGTTGATATTTATTGACGATATTCTGATCTACTCCCGATCAAGGGAGGAGCATGAGGAACATCTTAGAATAGTGTTACAAACGCTGCGAGAACATCAGTTATATGCTAAGTTTAGTAAGTGTGATTTCTTCCGGGAAGAGATACAATACTTAGGCCATATAATCACCAAGGAGGGGATTGCAGTGGACCCTGAAAAAATAAGGACTATAATGGAATGGCCCACACCAAAGGACGTGGCAGATATTAGGTCCTTCATGGGGCTAGCTGGCTATTATATAAGGTTCGTGGAAGGTTTTTCAAGGGTAGCATATCCTATCACCTCCTTACAAAAGAAGGGAAGGGTATTCAAATGGACCTCAGAGTGTCAGCGGAGCTTTGAGCAGCTTAAACACTTACTCACCACCGCACCCATTTTGAGCATAGCTGATCCTAATAAGGATTACGTGGTTTGTACTGACGCAAGTAAAGAGGGTGTTGGAGGAGTGTTGATGCAGGAAGGAAGAGTAATTGCATACGAGTCAAGGAAACTAAAAGAGCATGAGCAGAAATACTCTGCCTACGACTTGGAGTTGGCAGCCGTTATTCATGCACTGAAGATGTGGCGGCATTACCTCTTGGGAAGAAAGTTTCTGTTGTTGACAGACCATCATAGTCTAACAAATTATTTCAGCCAACCCACCTTAAATACGAGGCAAGCTCGTTGGGCAGACTTCCTAAGTGGCTTTGATTTTGAAATTAAACATCTAAAAGGAAAGGAGAACCGGGTAGCTGACGCGTTGAGTCGAAAGGTGCAGTGCTTGTGCAAAATTTCGGTCAGTAGATGGCAGAGTACCCTACTCGAAAAGATAAAGATGGCAGCTGATCAGGATGCTGTTTATCAGCAAATTAAACAGCAGGTACAGCGACTTCCTGATAGGGAAACACCACAAGGATATGAATTAGATGAGGCCGGAATGCTGTACATTAATAAAAGGCTATATGTACCTGATGAAGATAGTCTTAGAAAACTGATTCTGGACGAATTTCACATCAGCCACTACACCGGGCATCCAGGATACCAAAAAATGGTCACCGCACTGCGAAAGGAATACTATTGGCCAAAAATGAAGAAGGATGTAGCTGAATATCTGGCGCGATGCTTGGAATGTCAACAGATTAAGGCAGAGAATTTGCATCCAGCAGGGCTGCTACAACCCTTACCCATTCTGGAATGGAAATGGGAAACTATTTCCATGGACTTTATAACTGGGTTGCCTCGAACGAGGAAGAATAATGATTCCATTATGGTGGTAGTGGATAAGTTAAGTAAGGAAGCACACTTCATACCTGTACAGTCCACGTATAAGGCTGTGCAAATTGCTCATATTTTCATGCAAAATGTGTTCAAATTGCATGGACTTCCGAAGGTAATAATCTCTGATCGTGATGTTAAGTTCACATCAACTTTTTGGAGGACGTTGTTTGCTGAACTGGGAACACAGCTGAACTTTAGCACAGCCTATCATCCCCAGACCGATGGCCAAACGGAACGGGTGAACCAGGTAGTGGAGGACATGCTGAGAGCATGTGTTATGATGAAACCAACCCAATGGGAGGAATACCTCCACCTGGTTGAATTCGCGTATAATAATGGGTATCACTCGTCAACACAGCTAAGTCCCTTTGAGGTCTTGTATGGGCGAAAGTGCCGCACACCCTCAAGTTGGGGTGGACCTGAGGATAGGTTAAGATTTGGCCCAGAAATGCTCAAGGAAATGGAAGATATGGTGAAAAGGGTGCGTACCAACTTAAAGGCCGCCCAGGACAGACAAAAAAGTTTTGCAGACCGGAAGAGAAGGTTCAAAGAATTCCAGGTCGGAGACCATGTTTTTGTAAGAATTCAAACCAGAAGGAGTACCTTGCAGTGGAGTGGGTGTGCCAAACTTGCCCCTCGCTATTTTGGACCCTTTCAAATCCTGGCGAGAGTGGGGCCAGTGGCTTATCAACTCGCCCTGCCAAGTCATATTAAGATCCACAATGTTTTTCACGTATCTGTACTAAAAAAATACGTCTACGATCCTAAACATGTGATCCAATGGCAGGATGTTCGGGTAAGGATTAATCTGGTCGTTCTAGTTAAGCTTTGATCTCAAACAAGGAAATAACTAGATCTGTTGCTATTTGCAGGTTGAGCCGGAAGGCGAGGTTCTGGTCGAACCACTGAACATTCTCGACCGGAGAGAGGTGCGGCTGCGGAAGCGGGTTATTTTCCAAGCTAAAGTGCAGTGGCAGCACTATGGGCCTGAAGAGGCTACTTGGGAGGATGAGGAACTCCTTAAAGAAGCTTACCCAAATTTGTTTAAGGGAAACAGACATCGGGACGATGTCCAATCACAGGAGGGGGAGATGTAATGACCCCAGAAGATGTAAATGTGAAATTTTACTACGGTAAAAGACAGTATGGTAGTTGTTGTTTTATGTTAAGAAAAAACAAAACTTTGATAAACTACTTTATTGAGTAATTTAAATATTTTTCTTGAAATGCTGGCAGCCTCTGGGAGGTGGATTTCAAAGAAAGAGATCAGTTGTAATAACTGATTGAAACTGCCCTCCCAAACAGGAAAAGTCCTGGTTGTAGGGAGGAAGTTCTGTGCTGTTGGGACAGACAGAAGGATCCTTTTCCAGGAAAAAGGAAAAAGGAAATGACAAGAGAAAAGTGGTTAAGTCTGGTGAGGACCAGATAACCAGGCACGAAGTGCACAAATCTTGTTGAGGGCGGAAGGCCTGCAAGATGGCTCGGGGGGAGAATCCAGTCATGTAGACGGATCTCATGGTTGGGTGGTAGAGCAGACTTGCTTGCAGAAGAATTCACTAAAGTACCCATGAACGACTCTGGCGAACCAGGTACGAATTCATACTGTGGAGAAACTGAATGGAAAATATGTGTGGAATACACAGAGGACTCATGTAGTCGGAAAATGATTGTGTGTTCTATCTCTTTAATTACTGTCATGATATTAAATGTAGTTAAACAGATGGTAGTTTAACTTAAAAGCCAGACTATCATGAAAATATTTAGTTAAACAGGAGGTAGTTTAACTTAAATGCCAGATTATCAAAGGAATATTATAGTTGAACAGAGGGTAGTTTAACTTAGATAACAGACCATTAACCGACAGCTATATTAAGGAACACACAGAGGCACCGGGCAGTCTCTGGTAAAGCAAAAGCGTACAGTAAAACAAGCAGCCAGAACATAACCAGTTATTCATGTACTGAGAGTAATAACTTAAAACATTTTGAGCCATGCAAGGAATGCCAGCCAATAAATCTTTTTCATAAACATAAACATCGATGGAAAGGGAAGAATTACTCAAGTTATATATGCCTGTCGACTTCCGGAACTAACATATCTCTCAGGAAAGGAAAAGAGCAAACCCTACAAACATATGAAATAGCAGAACCTCAATAACCATGTGCAATCAAGCCGTGGAAGCAATAACCGAGTTATAGCCGGCAGAGAAGTTCAATATATGTATACCGCTTATGGAAATAAGATATAACACAGTGTCATAACAGGGTTAACAACCCAGAGAATGTGTTAACACAGCCGCGAGTCCGGCTGTGAGAAAGACTATCCCCGGAGTAAACCATGTAAACAAAGAAAAAAACTGTACATGTTTCCGAATAACCCTTACAGGGTATAAATCTAACCTCTGCGAAGCAAATAATAATTATGGCACTGTCACATTAACAAAACGAAACTTCGATTACCCGAATCATGCAAAATATTCAGAGGTATGTTCCCATATATTTCAAAAACAGATAACAAGATTTAGGTGAGCCTGAGGACTCCGCCGTCGCAGTAATGCAGCGGAATCATAGTCGGAGGCAGACAATCATTAATAACAATGATAACCGGGAATCATATCATATCATATCATTATCATTCAGAACGCAAGCAACCCAGAACGAACTCAGACTGAGTATATAACCTCGAAGGCATTTTTCTTGAAAAAGGAAAACTCAGATATTTTAACCCTGGAAATGTAACATTCGTATATATAACTGGAAACAAGAAAATGTACAGGCCGATTCCGCTAACAAATGAGTTCGGCACATAGCTAGCTCAATTACAGATGAAAATAAATTATATACAGAGGCAATAGTGGCCTAGATCCCGCAATGGGGAAAAAAGCCCAAAACTAGTTCACAGTTAGGCAAAATGGAGCACGCAATATTCACTGTATTTCATATCCTGCTGGAGCCGGCATGGCTTTAAGCCTGACCACCAAAATCCATAACCACGGGGAAAACCCCTCTTCAGCATGAAAACAAAAGGAAACCCGCATCAGGGGTCCGGACTGCATCATTCACCAAATGGAAACATTAGGGTCGAAGGAGCCTTAGAGCTCTCGCACCCAGAAGAGAGCACCGAATTAAGAGCAACCATACCTGCAAAATGTCGAAGAAGTCGAGGCGCTGCGGTTACACAGTTAAGAGGCTCGCACAGATCCACCTGCAAGCGCTACCAGAAAGGGAGAAATTAATATAGGCCTTCAAAAGATAAACGAGTGGACAAATTTAGACCCTGAGTGCGATTAACCCAAATAAAGAACTGAAACGTAGCAAATAATCATGCAGACAGAGGTATACAATACCTGCGTGAGACTCTGAAGGGTGTATCATGGCATCCGGAAGAGCAATAAGACTCGAACCAGGGTCTAAGGAAACGAAGTGAGAGCGCCCGGGTGAAACAAATGAACCTCGGCGTGCTGCAAGGGGTTTAAGTATTAACCCAAAGCCCTTTGGCTCATCCCAGCCCTCTGATCTGAACGGTGGATCTCGGCTGTCGATACAGCGCGGGAAATCGGAGCGGGGAGGACGAGTAGACGGAGCCCGAGGTGTCACGTGGTCCCGCAGGTAAGTCAAGCCACCTGTCAAGGTACGAGCCCTTGCCATAAAAGCAACCAGTGACTCGGCGCTGGCAAAGGCAGCTGCCGGACCAAAGATCTTCGTGCCCATTAACATAAACCACGTACTGAGGATGGGTAAGGCTAACGTTATACAACATGTTACAACCGCCAAACTCAACCATAGTGCAGTGCATTTAATTGATGCGTCATATATATATAATCCCTATGCGGTAAAAACTTAGACCATGATAATATGAATTGACATGCAGCATCATAATAGGGAAGAGATAATATGGTTGAGAGAGTTACTATGTATATAGGTGTTTCGAAATATATTTTTTTTTTTTTTTTTTTATGTATATAGTTATGACAGTGTGACAGTCGGTGTAGCATCAATGGCTCTGCTGTTCAATGGTAATCTTGATTGCAGTGTTTGCCTGTTTTGGTCAAATCAGAATTTTGTTTTGGAAATCTTAAGAACAACGGTTCCCTGATTTGGTCAGGCCATGCTAGCAGCCAATTATTTTACATCTAATTCAATTGTTTGAGGTTAAGTAGATAAGAATCTAGAAACACAATTCGAATGCGACTATCATTTTTATAAATTTTAAAAACACAATTAAAATGTGAATAATAATTTTTTTAATTTTATATTTAAATTACAATGCGAATATATATATATATATATATATATATATATAATTTAAATGTAATATATGTTTTCTAATATTAAAATTTTAATTTAATTTAACTTCCATAGTATATTTCAGAATATAATATTCATAATGGTTTATACAAATTAATGTACATAGTTGTTTAAATAAATTAATTATTGAGATTTATAATAGTAATTATGCTATTTTAAGAAACATTATTTATAGATTAAGAATCTTCAAAGCTTTTGTAAATATTTGTAGTCAATCTTCTTCTATGTATTTTTAAATTTATGAATGTTTAATTTATATATCAATTTTTTTTACAAATAATAATAATGATGCTAATTTAAAATAAAGTTATAATTTAATTAATTTTTATGAGTTTTTTTGTTTTCTTTTTTTTTAGTAATATGAGATGTATCATGTAATAAGTGTTTTGATGCTTCTTATGGATTGCTACTTATTAGTGTTTACTAGCCATTCAATTTATATGACATCCATAATATATATAATTTGTTAATAATTTTTATATATAAATATTGTTAATCTTTTTTTTAACAAATTATAATAGAAATTATTGTATTAGGAGTATAAGTATTTGAACATGTAAGGCTATATTAGTTGTAAAAATTTCAAGATTGCAGGTTATCACTCTTGAGCTATTCAAAATGTCTAATTCCATAACACACTTTCAATAATAAAATAACTTTCGATTTCTTAATGTTTATTTTACTTTATGAAATCAATTACATAAAATGAAACACACTACACTTCATCAATAAGAAAAAATAAGTTTAATCAATCTTTACACTATTAATGTACATGAAAACTATAATATTATTGATTAAAAACAATTTGAAAACACTTTTCAAAATTTCAAAACAATAAAACTTAAATATAATCATTTTTAAGATTATCTCTTAGATTTATTTTCAATTTCTTTTTTAATAAAATCAAATACATTTTATTAATATCTAACCTTAAATTAATACTTGAAACAAAATACCATAATGTTACAATTCAATGAGTTATTTAAAATAATAAAGTAACACTTATATTTATATTGTTTCTTAATTTGGAAAATATTAATCATTAATCTCATAACATATTAAATATAATAATTTTTAAAATTATCTCTTAAATTTATTTTCTATTTATTTTATAATAAAATCAAATATTTTTTATTAACATCTAACCTTAAATTGATACTTGAAACAAAATACATTAATGTCTTGCCTTAAATTAATACTTGAAACAAAATACATTAATTTCTAACCTTAAATTAATACTTAAAACAAAATACCTTTATGTTACAATTCAATGAATTATTTAAAATAATAAAGAAGCACTTATATTTATATTGTTTTTTAATTTAGAAAGTATTAATCATTAATCTCATAACATATTATCAATAATTTTTAATAATTGTGTAACAATAAAAATAAAATAACTAAAATTTAAATTATATAAATTTAAATTTAAATTGTAAACTATTATATTTTCAAGATTATAAATTAAAATTATGGCTGCATAATACTCATTATAAATAATAAATTTAAATAATTAAGTAATATTATCATAATATAAATAATTTAATAAAACTACACTTAATTATATCATAATTTTTTTTAATATAAAAACAAAAACCAACTATTATCAACATTTCAGAAATTAAAATATGTGTTGTTAAACTCCTAAAGGCGGAGACGAATTCTTCTCCTACTGGCAAAAAAAACTTCAGATTTAATCGTCAATTGCTACAGGTAATATATTGTCAAAAATATAGATATATTGAATATTTATCTGGACCGGAAGCTGCGCCTTGTCCGAGAGGGAAAACTGTAAATTTTTTTTTTTCGAAGGTGGCAAAACCTCTCAAACTCAGGTGTCAAACCAACAGTGAGGACAAATCTCTGGCTGCTATAATGTCGGTTTGACTCATCATGTTATCAAAAAAAACCTGTAATAATCCGTAAAGCATTTCACTGTCAATTTTAACCTGTTTCCTTACGTAAGACGAGCTCTTAGCCAAGCAGAAGCAGTTTTAATAATAAATTTTATTATAAATAAGAAAAAAAAATATCATATTTAAATATTTATTATAAAAAAATATTTAATTAAAATTTAAATTTATTATGGTATAATATAAAAAATATAGAATAGATATTTAAATATTAAATATTTTTTATAATAAATATTTTTTATTAAATAATTATTATATAAATTATTATATTTTTTAAATAAGAAAAGAAAAATGTCATATTTAAATATTTATTATAAAAAAATATTTAATTAAAATTAAAATTTATTATGGTATAATATAAAAAATATAGAGTAGATATTTAAATATTAAATATTTTTTATAATAAATATTTTTTATTAAATAATTTTTATATAAATTTTTATATTTTTTAAATTATTAATATTGTGATGTTTTTGGAATTTTTTTCCATCATTAATAATATATAATTTTAAGAAATATATTGAAAAATTAAGACTTTTTAATATCTAATTAATTATTTATAATTAAATGTTAATGGTCATATAAAAATATATATTATAGATTTAATATTTATATAAAAAATATTATACTGCAAAATTTTGTTAGACTAAACATTTGATAAAATCTTATGTAAAAATTAGATGGCATGGAGTGGGCAGCCTGCAAATACCCATTCAAGCAACCCTTTTATATGCAAGATAATAAATAGGGAAAATTGTTTTTAATATTTTACAGTAAATTAATTACTTTTATTGCCCAGCCAAGTTCACAATTATCATTACATTTTCATAATGAAATTTGAAAGGTTTGCCTTTCCCGACGTAGCCAGATCTTTATGTTGATTTTGAGAATAGCCATTGAAGTTCACCGACTATCTTCTCACAATAGCCAAGATAATCACCTTTTCTCATCGTTGTGAAGCGTGGATGAAATCCCCGTCATTCTCATCACATGTTGTATTAATACAATGGTCTTCGGAACACGCATACGGCGGTGTGACCTTATCTTACGGATTATCCTTTTCAACCTCGGCAGCGATTTGTCTGACTGTTGGGTGAGTCTTCTGCTGTCTTCGTATACCCGGTGCCATCTTTTGGTACACTGCTCTCGATTATATTCCTTTCCTATTTTGGTTTCGTTACTATGTCCTACCGCAACAACTTTTCAATCCCTTACTATGTGTAGTGAACCTTATGGCACCCCTTGTGGGCTCCTTCTTTGGTGGCTCAACTCTAAACTAGAGCACTAGGTTGTGTGTTAGGTTAAACTTGGTTTTTCAAGTAGTCAGCATTTTCTCACCAATACGAGCGAACTAGGGCAAGTTTATACTTATTTTCGTCATAAACCTTCACTCTTTTTTCACTTTATTTCAGGACGACTTTCCTTGTGATAGCGAACATGCCACATGCTACTTAAGAGGATTGGAAGCTCTCTAATGACAGGTTTATCCATTCTATTCTTAAAACGATGCCTCTTATTTGACCTTTCGATTTAGAGCAAGTTACAAAACCTTCTTTGGAAAGAGAGATTCGTTCTACTTTTCGTACATTTTTTAGGTTACAGGGCTGCATAAATACAATCAGCTCATTTTTACAGTACAAGAATAAACAAAAATCATAGATAAAAAAAAAAAAAAAACTTACATTTTTTCTAAAGCTCAAATTGCATAATAAATTTTTAACTATTATCTTAAAGTGGCAAGCTTGATTGAAGAAAGTGCGACATTCAAATTTATCAATAGTGTGATACAATGTTAACTAAAAATAAATATTAAAATGTGTACTTAAAAAAACATCTTAAAGAAAACTATTTCAAAACTTCCACTCTAGAAATTATCATTGCTATTTCTTACAAAATCACATAATGCATCCGCACATAATTGAATTGGCCCATAAAAAGACACACCATAAGGGAAAATAGAACGATAAATTCAATGAAAACAGTCTCAACTCATGCGCTGAACTAAAGGATGAATGAAGTATCTAAATCAGATTGAGTTTGGATGAAGGATAAATGAGCTTGCATGGATAGGAGTTGAATATCATCACCCAACAAGCAGGCACTTCATTATAATGCAGGTTTGATTCATTTGTCATTCCGGAGAGTTCGGTGTTGCTGTTTGAAGTGATAGTTTGTATGGTTATACATTAGAACGGTACGTGGGAAAGAATCGACATCTTAGGTGTGGTGCCTGTTTTCCTTCCAAAAAGATCTTTGTGCCTACGCCATTGAAAGAAAATTGCAGAATTGAATTCTTCAGTAAAAGACAATAAATCTTAGGCGAGAAAACCTATCAGTTTTCTACAATGTAAAACCAATAGTGAAGACTATATATCGATCCAATTTACTACCAATAGTGTATGTGATGTATATGCAATCAGAGGGATGTTCAAATGATATGCTTGCAGTGTCAATAGGCTTGGCATATAAAGTTACAAAATTATAATGTCTATTTCTCGAAAAGAAGAAGATTGGTGATTAGATTCCAGGACATTAATCGCTCAGCCATTGATGAATACAAGATGTCAATTCCCAATGTATCATGTGGCAATAAAAGCCAAGTTGAGACAAGTCAACAAGGGATGGATAATGGATGGGGAATAAGACTAGTTTTGCAACAATAAAGAGGAAAATAAAACTCACACTACATGTAGCTAATGGCAATGGACTCAAAATATTATATAGTCTAGTGACACAGTCAGTGCTCTCTTACAACACTCTAGAATGTAGAAGAGCTTTTGCCTCTGCTAGAGTTGTTGTTGTGAGTTGTAGTTGCATCAACCAACAAACATGTGAAATCTCATTAAGGTTTTGGAATGCCACCAATGCCTTGAAAGGTGTCTCTAATGGATTGGATTGTACCCACAATGTCCATCATAGTAGGTCATCCTTGAGGAGAATCTCTTCTGTAAAGTAAACCCATGCTTAAGAATTGATTGAGGCAGCTAAGATCTTTATCGGTTTGAGTGCTCGTACTAGCCCCTCTCAATAAAGGCCCCTAGCAATAATTTGTCTATCCAGCTGATACTTAATATAATGTATAAAAAAAGAATGGAAAATAGAAAGCATCAAATGCCATCCAGGTACCTTAGGATAAATACTCTGTGATATGATTACGTGTACTTAAGAAATGAACCTTCCAAATAAAATGCAAACAAAGGGAATGCTATCTTGCTATGTTCATGAAATGTTAGTACTCCAAATTAATTGCCCACATTGATCACATCATTGTAAGTTGTATCAATCATACCATTGTATGCGGTGGAAAATCAGTATTAGCTTTACATGTTATGCTTCATTGCTCACTGAAAAGATCCTTACCTCAGAAATCGAGCTCAAGATAGCATATATTTTGTAGTATGCAGGATATCAAGATTTGATGGCAACAACATTTGATAATATGGTAAAATTTTGACATGTTAAAAGCCTAGGAAGGTCAGTATTGCAACAAAGAATATGAAACTGAGATCTAATGTGGTTGTATGCGAGGCATTCTAAGAGGAAGTGATTTTCATCATCGATGTTCATATTCTCCGAGAGATGGCAGATCCTTTCCATCCATGGTGTTTTAGGAACCGCCCAATGATCTGTTTCACTATGGAGCTCATGAGTGTTCGTTCTCATCTTGGCTATATTAATTTTCTTCTTTGAGCTAGTTAAAACAGAAAGATACTTTTGATCTTGTAGGGTGGAGTTCATGCAAGCTAATAAATAGGCAAAATTGTTTTTAATATTTTACAGTAAATTAATTACTTTTATTGCCAAGCCAACTTGACTATTACCTTTACATTTTCATAATGAAATAAATAAAAAATATTTTACTAATAAATTTTGCAAAATTATTAATAGATTTAAGGTATTTATATCAGTTAAAAGAACTATGAATTCATAATTAAAAATATTTTAAGATAAATATTAAGTTTACTAAAATTTAAAAAATCAAAAATTAAATATATAAATATAAATATATATATATATATATATATATATATATATATATATATATATATATATATATATATATATATATATTAAAAAAATATGTTATAAACATTTACTCGAAATTTAATTTGTAAATAAACTATTTTACGATAACTTAGTTTATTAATACTATATACATAAAATAAACCATAATACATTTAAAAAAAGATGATTCAGAAAAATTAAAAAAAAATCATAAATACTTCAAAAATAAAGTCTCATTGATTTATATATATTGTTATATGGTGGTTAAATCCTAGGATAAAAAAATTGCCCATGATATAACGACTTATGCAGTCTTATACCGCAGCCACGTTTGGGGCTGATCACATGATTTGCTCAAAGAGAGACCCCGGTGATCATAAAGTCCATGGAAAAATTCGGTCACTGATTTTACTAGTTCACAGGGGTTTCACAGGATTGAATCAGTCATCTTGCTCGTTCATTTTCTTGATCTTGCTGCTGGTGCTGCCACCAGAAGGGGAATCCTAAGTCGCAGCAACTGGAGCAGATAGCCATGACACCCCTGGCATGTAGCGCGGAGCCTGCAAATACGCATTGAAGAAGTCTTTCTCTGGAAGCTAATGGAACGACAAAAATTGCCTTCGATTCTGATAGAGTCAAATAACTAGTTTTATCCCCATGGCATCTCGACATTTATCCTTGGCACTTCCATAATGAAATAGGTCAGAATCATTTTATTACACATTAATTGATAAAAGAGAAAAGGGTTAGCTTCTGATAGAGGGATCTAGGCAGTCTTATAATACAACCACTTGTGCTGGTCACGTGATTGGCTCAAAAAGATCACATCACATGATTTGCTCGAAGAAAGCTCATGGTGATAATAAAGTCTTGGAAAAAATTCAGCCAGTGATCTTGCTGGTTCACGGGGGTTTCGGAGGAGTCAATCAGTCATCTTATTAGTTCTTGTTCTTTTGCAAGTGCTACCCCGAAAAGCGAAATTCTAGGATCAGTGAGCCGCAGCAAACGGAGCAGGGTCTCTATTCCCTGAAGATTTGAAAGGTTTGTCGTTCCCGACATAGCCGTCAATTAGATGAAGATAATTCTTTAAACTGTGGGCGTAAGCGGGATCAATATTATGGAGCTCTCTCAGAATGGGAGAGTCGTTATTATTCAAAACAATTTTCACGCCCACGTGAAAATATGTCCAGGGAAACCAATCCAACATTTGACTCAACCATGTCCAGCAGTTCTTGTTGAAAACAAGTCCAGGAACTTTGGGAACAATATCGTTCTTGTTCACCAACCGCAACACCTTCACTCCCACCTCCGCCATTCGCAGGGCGAATGCTCTATTCCCAACGCGTGGGCTCGCGAATGCAAACACAGCACATGTATAGGCTGTCCCGGCAAATTTGCGTTAAGGTTTTTCTTCACGTCATATGAGCTTAAGGTTGCGAGAGCAGCTCCTAAGCTGTGTCCAGTTAAAGTTACGCTCAAACTTTCTTCCTTGTATTCATCTACCAGTCTTAAAATTTCTGAAATAACAGTATCTCTTGCAGATATTGAATTGTCTCCATGAGAAGTGTAACAACTGAAAAATCCCTCCTCCACTCAGACGGCGTTGTCGTTGAAAGGAGCAGTGTTGAAATTATAATTTCAACTGCAGTGAACAGAACAGCAGCAGCTACTTTATTCATTTGTCGTGATCCGGCGCCCCACATTTTTTCCCGATCTTTTAAATCACCGCCATTACCATCTTTTCACTCTTTAATTATTTTTGTGTTTCCAGAAGGAAGAAGATCAGATCCAACGCTACACCATTACTTCTCAACAACCATATTAATGAGCAGAACGGCTGAAAGAGAAAAGAACCAGCCTCGAGCCGACGTAGCATTTATCAGTCATAGATTTCATCACCACCGACTCAAGAAATACAGCAAAAGATCAAATCTGTTAATCATGAGCAGCAGAGACTTCATCAGCAAGTTAAAGCAGTGATGACCCTTTCCCGCACTATAAAATGCAGACACAGCAGTGTAGAAAAACATAGATTGAAAGTCCTTTTGTAACACACAGCAGTGTAGAACAAGAGAGTTTTTTTTTGTATTGCACAGCAGTGCTGAAATTTTCTGAGATAGTTGTTTTGTGGAACTGAAGCGTTCCTGTTGTAATCCCTCTGTCAAGAGGAAGATGCTCTTTAACATAATATTTTGTGAAGATCCCTCTACGTGAGGAAGACTTATTTTATCAGTTAGTTTATTGTTCATAAATAGAAGTTTCTTTTTGCCTGTTGCTGTTACACCATAACTCAAAAAATACTTGACGTAAAAAATTTACGTTGCTGCAACACCACGAACAGCGTTGCTGCAACACAAGTTACAGCAACTAAAAAAAAACTGTGTTGCTGCAACACCGTTTCCAAAGAACGAATTTTTCTGTTTTTCTGAGTTAAAAACAGAGTATTATTTTGATCAGTTTTTGATCCTGAGGCAAAGTAGAGTATTATTTTATGCTCTGTTCTTGTGTTTTTGAATTATCAGAAAATAGAGTATTGCTCTCTGTTCATATTTTTGTTGTTTCGGAATTTATCAGAAAATTCTCAACAGTGGAAACAGAGGATTTTTCCACTGTATTTTGTTTGGAATAACCAGAAATTCCCGACATGGTATCGGAGCTTGTCCAGGCTCTTTGAAGACATCAAAGAAGCTGAAAGAAGATTTGTTGCTGCAGCAAATTATCTAGCAGAGCGAAAACGCTGTCAAGGTATTTTTCAGATTAGTTTTTTATGTAGTTGCTGAAGACAATTAAGTGATTTTTTTTACAGTCAAGTATTGTAAGAATGGCCAGCACCAGCGTGGGTATGTTTAATACCCAGCTCCCACAGTTCAATGGGAAAAATTATGACTACTGGGCAATAACCATGAGAGCCGTGTTTGCCTCACAAGATTTATGGGAACTTGTTGAATATGGATTTGAAGAACCAACAAATGAAGAAGAGTTTATTGGATTAACTCAGGTAGAGAAAGAGCTGTTGAAGAGCAATAAGAAGAAGGACTCAAAAGCCTTTGTACTTTTATATCAAGCAGTGCATGAGAGTGTGTTTCCGAGGATAGCAGCAGCCAAGACATCCAGAGAAGCATGGCAAACTCTCAAGACAGCCTATCAAGGCATGGAGAAAGTGAAGACAGCAAAACTACAGTTGCTGAGGAAAGATTTTGAGAACCTGCGTATGAAGGAGTCAGACAATATTGACTCATTCTTCACACAAGCAATTGGTTTGGTCACACAGATAAGGTCTCATGGAGAAACTCTTGAAGAAAGGAGGATTGTGGAGAAACTATTGAGGTGCCTACCCTCAAAGTTTGATGTGATTGTCACCACCATAGAAGAGACAAAGGATCTCTCAAATTTTTCAGTTGATGAACTTCATGCATCACTGATAACACATGAGCAGAGGTTGAGTAGAAATGAAAACTCATCTCTAGAGCAAGCATTCAAGACCCAGATGTCATTTGGAAGAGGAAGAGGTCATGGCAGAGGAAACAAGAGAGGAAGAGGAAGAACCCAATACAGAGGCGGAAGAAACAGTCCAGCAAACGTTCAAGGAAGAGGCAACAATCCAAATCAGAACCAAGGCCATGGCAGCAGTCAACAAAGTGGACAACATCATGCTCAAGGACAAAGGTATGAAAAATCCAATGTCCAATGTTATTATTGTAAAAAATATGGGCACTATGCAAATGAATGTAGGAAGAAGCAGCATGATATGAGTAATAGATCTAGTGCAAATATCACTAGAGAAAATATCAGTCAAGATAATGTGTTGTTAGTTTGTAATATGGCTGAAACAAACAGTGAGGATATATCGTTTCTAGATTCTGGTTGCAGCAACCATATGACAGGAAACATAGCCCTGTTTTCTGCTTTAGATCAGAGTGTGCAATCACAAGTCACACTTGGGACTGATAGTAAAATTTCTGTTATGGGAAAAGGAGAAGTTAAAATATTTACAAACAAAGGTGAAAAGAAAACCATAGCAGATGTCTATTATGTTCCTGGAATGAAGTGTAATCTCTTGAGTATTGGACAGCTTGTTCAGAAGGGTTACAATGTTTTCTTTAGGAATGATGTATGCACCATCATGGACAGATTACCCAGAAAACGTTGTATTGCTGAAGTGAAGATGACAAGGAACAGGATGTTCCCTCTCAGAATAAGGGCAGATCTGAAAAATAAAGAAGTAATTGCAGCAATGACACAAGAGGCTCTCCAAAGCGTACCAAAGGATGAAAATTGGTTGTGGCATTTGAGATTTGGACATCTCAACTTTGGAGGTCTTAATTTGTTGAGTAGAAAAGGAATGGTAAGAGGATTACCACTGATAGAAAAGCCAGACAACCTTTGTGAAGGTTGTATATTGGGGAAACAACACAGAGAAAGTTTTCCAACCGGAAAAAGCATAAGGGCAAAAGCACCCTTAGAAATTATCCACTCAGATTTATGTGGACCGATGCAAGCTCCATCACTTGCAAGCAGCCAATATTTTCTAACATTTATTGATGACTTTACCAGAAAGACTTGGGTTTATTTTCTGAAGAATAAGAGTGAAGTGTTTGAAAAATTTCAAAATTTCAAAGCACTTGTAGAAAATCAAAGTGGGCTGTGTATCAAGGTTTTGAGAACTGACAGAGGAGGTGAGTATATCTCCAAAGAATTTTTACGTTTTTGCAGAGAAAATGGAATTCATAAGCAATTTACAACAAGGTACACCCCGCAGCAAAATGGAGTTGCTGAAAGGAAAAACAGAACAATTATGGATATGGCAAGGAGCATGTTGAAGGCAAAGCATTTGCCAAATGATTATTGGGCTGAAGCTGTACACTGTGCAGTATATATTTTGAATAGATGTCCTACAAAAGCAGTGATGAACAAAGTGCCAGAAGAAGCATGGAGTAGGAGAAAGCAAGGAGTCACCCACATGAAAGTTTTTGGTTGTGTGGCTTATGCACACATTCCAGATCAGCTAAGGAAGAAATTGGACAGCAAAGGGGAGAAATGTATTTTCATTGGATAGAGTGAAGAATCCAAAGCTTACAGATTATATATCCCATCCACCAAGAAGCTTTTTGTGAGCAGAGATGTTCAATTTATTGAAGAGGAAGCTTGGGATGGAAGCATAGAGAGAACAGTTAATGTTAAAAACTGTTTGTCTCATGATGATGATGATGAGGAGTTGGCTGAAACACATCCCCAAACAGCAGCGCCAACAACAGAACAGCAAGAGACACCCTTGAGGAGAAATGAGAGTGCTTCTCCAAGCACACCACAAGGAGGAAATTCAAGTGCATCTACAAGCACTTGCACACCGAATGAAAGAGGTAAGAAATTCAGAAATTTAAGTGATATTTATGATGAAGGAATGAATTCTTTGTTTGCTTTGTATTGTCACGTTGATGACCCTGTTCATTTCGAAGATGAAATTAAAGATAAGAAATGGATAGAAGCTATGGATGAGGAGATGAATGCCATAGAAAGAAATAAGACATGGGATTTAGTTGAGCTACCAAAAGGTAAAGAAGTCATTGGAGTTAAATGGGTCTACAAGACCAAGAGTAATGCTGAAGGAAAGATAGAAAGGCATAAGGCAAGACTTGTTGTCAAGGGATACAAGCAGCAGTATGGGAGAGATTATGAGGAGACTTTCGCACCGGTTGCAAGAATGGAAACAGTAAGAATAGTGTTGTCCATAGCAGCACAAAACAAATGGAAAGTTTACCAAATGGACGTGAAGTCAGCATTCTTGAATGGAGTATTAATGGAAGAGGTTTACATTGAGCAACCTCTAGGCTATGAAAAGAAAGGCCAAGAGCACAAAGTCTGCAGATTGAAGAAAGCTCTTTATGGGCTGAAGCAAGCGCCAAGAGCATGGTACAGTAGGATAGATTCCTATCTACTGGAAAATGGATTTAAGAAGTGTGAGCGAGAACCCACTGTTTACATCAAAGAAAAAGACTGTAAAATTTTAATTGTTGTGTTATATGTTGATGATGTGATTTTTACAGGTAATGATGACTACCTCATTGAAAATTTCAAATCAGTCATGAAATAAGAATTTGAGATGACTGACAAAGGGTTTGCTGAGATACTTCTTAGGAATAGAAGTAGATCAAAATGAAAATGGAATTTTTATTTCACAGGCAAAATATGTAAATGAAGTGTTGAGCAGATTTGACATGCAGGACAGCAAGGCAGTAATCACTCCCACAGTGATGGGATTAAAACTCAGCAAAGAGGACAACAGCAAAGATTTTGACCCTAGTGTGTACAAGAGCATAGTTGGCAGCCTCATGTATTTGACTGCAACTAGGCCAGACATAATGTATGCTGTTAGTTTAATTTCCAGATTCATGGAGAAGCCAAAAGAAACACATTGGCAGGCAGCAAAGAGAATTCTGAGGTATGTTAAAGGTACAAAAAGGTATGGCATATTTTATACGGTTTCAGAATGTTCAGATTTAGTTGGATACACAGATAGTGATTGGGCTGGAAGTGTAGATGACCGGAAAAGCACATCTGGTTACATTTTTCACATAGGTTCAGGAGCCATTTCATGGGCTTCCAAGAAACAGCCAATTGTGGCATTGTCTACAGCAGAAGCAGAGTATGTGGCAGCTACAGCAGCAGCATGTCAAGCGGTTTGGATGAGGAGAATGTTGAGAAGTCTATGCCAGGAGCAGGCAACAACAACAGTTATTTTTTGTGACAATAGCTCAGCTATTGCATTATCCAAGAACTCTGTATTCCACAAGAGAACGAAACACATAGACACAAAGTTTCACTACATCAGAGAATTGGTGAACAATGGAGAAATCATTTTACAACATTGCAGGACTCAGGAACAGGTTGCAGATATTCTGACAAAGCCATTGGATCAAAAAAGTTTTGAGTTTTTAAGGAAACTTCTGGGTATGACTGATAACCCAGCAGTTGAAATTAAAGGGGAGTGTTGAAATTATAATTTCAACTGCAGTGAACAGAACAGCAGCAGCTACTTTATTCATTTGTCGTGATCCGGCGCCCCACATTTTTTCCCGATCTTTTAAATCACCGCCATTACCATCTTTTCACTCTTTAATTATTTTTGTGTTTCCAGAAGGAAGAAGATCAGATCCAGCGCTACACCATTACTTCTCAACAACCATATTAATGAGCAGAATGGCTGAAAGAGAAAAGAACCAGCCTCGAGCCGACGTAGCATTTATCAGTCATAGATTTCATCACCACCGACTCAAGAAATACAGCAAAAGATCAAATCTGTTAATCATGAGCAGCAGAGACTTCATCAGCAAGTTAAAGCAGTGATGACCCTTTCCCGCACTATAAAATGCAGACACAACAGTGTAGAAAAACATAGATTGAAAGTCCTTTTGTAACACACAGCAGTGTAGAACAAGAGAGTTTTTTTTTGTATTGCACAGCAGTGCTGAAATTTTCTGAGATAGTTGTTTTGTGGAACTGAAGCGTTCCTGTTGTAATCCCTCTGTCAAGAGGAAGATGCTCTTTAGCATAATATTTTGTGAAGATCCCTCTACGTGAGGAAGACTTATTTTATCAGTTAGTTTATCATTCATAAATAGAAGTTTCTTTTTTCCTGTTGCTGTTACACCGTAACTCAAAAAATACTTGACGTAAAAAAATTACGTTGCTGCAACACCATGAATAGCGTTGCTGCAACACAAGTTACAGCAACTAAAAAAAAACTGTGTTGCTGCAACACCGTTTCCAGAGAACGAATTTTTCTATTTTTCTGAGTTAAAAACAGAGTATTTTTCTGTGTCAAAAACAGAGTATTATTTTGATCAGTTTTTGATCCTGAGGCAAAGTAGAGTATTATTTTATGCTCTGTTCTTGTGTTTTTGAATTATCAGAAAACAGAGTATTGCTCTCTGTTCATATTTTTGTTGTTTCGGAATTTATCAGAAAATTCTCAACAGTGGAAACAGAGGATTTTTCCACTCTATTTTGTTTGGAATAACCAGAAATTCCCGACAGTAGACGATAATCCGGCTCCGATGCGCTTGTGTTTGAGAGGAGTAATTGATAATCTGGCAGGAACTAAAATATCTCTTGCGTCCTCTATCCATTCCTGAGCCGTTTGGGTTCCTCTCCACGCTACTACAATATCCCGCCGTCCTAGTCTTCGTATCTCTTGAGTATCTGTGCAAACTGCAATAAACCCAATCCACACAGATTGCTCTATTTTCCTCCCTAAGATATCTGTGTCCGCATACAAATATTTGGTCACTTTATAGCCCTTGGGGTAATACTGGGAATCACCGGCCATTTCACTGCTATCGAACAATTTATCAGGACTATACTTAGCCCCACCATAACCATTCATCAAAAGTTCACTATCAAACGCATCGTAGCACAACTCTGCAAAATCACCATATCTGAGAATCTCAGCTTTGAATACTGGATTAATGGGATCTAATAACCCATTCCACGACTCTGCTCCTTCAATATCTTGCCACATATCTGCAAGCGCTATGTTTTTGTATCGGCCCATCTCTTTTACTAGTGGGTGTCTTGAAGAACAGGCGATCGATTTTCGGTTTTGGGTCCGGATCAACTTTTTATGGAGAAGAGTGCCCTTGCTGCTTGAAGCTGTAAGGAATGAAGGGAGCATCCCCATCCTTCGTAGTACTGAATACAGGTGATCTATGAAGCGAGACATGAATTTCTGAATCTCAATGTCCTCAAGTATAAAAAGGCCGGATATCTTAAAAGACAGTTCTGCTTCTGTGGTTTTATGCAAGTTGTTAGCTTAGTTTTTCTGATGTGCAATGCCAATCCCAATATGTGTATCTTACCAGAGCTTGGTACGCGTATATATATCGATATCATACACGAAATTCATTAGCAGCAGCAAGCGGATTGATTTCCTGGATTCGAGGTTAGTAAATTTGACACAGTTGCATGAGGCCAAAGGATTGACTTTGACTATGAATTGTTTACATGGGATTCCTCTGCCTTCAGATTTTAAACTTTTAATCGTTCAAACGTGCGCACATCTTTTTCAGGTTCCCCACTCCCTTTCCCCCAATTCTAAGGGGTTCCAAGCAAAACGATGAGATAAGAAAGTTAATCGACATCCTTCTCCCATATCATTGGAGATCACCGGTGTTCTTCCTCGGAACAATAGTTTATTAATTTTTTTTTTTCAAATCACTCTGTTCCACGTTTTTTCATTCAAATCACTCTGTTCAACGGTAATCTCAATAAGAGAGTTTTCTTTTTTGTTCAACCGAGAAGGTCGTTGAATTTGTCAAATCTATTTTACAGTTACCGTGACTGCCCGTACTATCAATAGGAGACTTGTCCAATGATAATCTTAACGGTAATGTTATTAACAGTGTTTGCTTCTTTCGGTCAATTGAGAAGGTTGCCGAATTTGTCAAATATATTTTGCAGTTCCGTGGCCACAGCCGGTATCATGAATTAAACACACGTTCCTGTTATTAATAGCTCAGTCGTTCAATGGTAATCTTGATAACAGTGTTTAGGTATTCAAGTCAAATCAGAATTTTGTTTTATCAATAACTCGCTTGTTGAATGGAAATCTTCATAACAGTGCTTCCTGATTTGGTCAGGCCATAATTGGTATTGCAAAATAATAACAACTAGTAAAGTGGATTAGAATCTAACTCAATTGGTTGACATAAAGTGGATAAGAATCTAGAAACACAATTAGATTGTGAATATTATTTTTTAAATTTTAAAAAATCAATAAGAATGTGAATATTTTTTTTTTCAAATTTTAAAAACACAATTACAATGTGAATAATATTTTTTAACTTTTATATTTAATTTAGAATGCGAATAATATATCTTTTAGTTCTATATTTAATTTAAATGTATTATATGTTTTAAGTTAATAAACCATAATTATCACATGGATACTAGTTGTGAGGTGGGTAATAAAAAGTTTAGATATAATATTAAATTTTAATTAATAAATAATAATTGTCAAGTGGATAGTAGTTGTTAGGTGGATAATAGAAATTTGACTTGTATAAAATATATTAAAATATAATATTTATATTACTATATACTAATCAAAGGTTGATATGATTAATTAAAAAAAATGTTATACAAAATTATTCATGGTTTTTTGGGATGTGGTGTTGATAAGTCATAATATTACCCAATGGTATTGTAAATATCTATAGTCAATAATCTTGTTTCATACTTTCATAAATGTATAGATGTTTAACTTTGTTCTATATATTTTTTTAACTTATCTAGCTTATATATCAATTATTTCTACAAGTAATAATAATAATACTGATTTAAAATAAAGTATATATATATATATATATATATATATATATATATATATATATTCTTCTCTGATATGAGATGTACCATATAGTAAGCGTTTTGATACTTTTTTACCAATTGATCCCTATAAGTGTTTATCATCTGTTCAATTTATATGACATCCATTGTATATATATATATATATATATATATATATATATATATATATATATATATAATTTGTTAATTAATTTTTATGTTTTAAAAAATTAAAAAAAAAATTATATTAAAGAAATTGTCTGAACATTACATTAATTATGAAATTTTAAGATTGCAGGTTATCACTCTTGAGCTATTAAAAACGTCCAATTCTATCACATATCTTCAATAACACCAACCTAGATCCATCTTAATTTGGGATCTACCATACCCATTTCAAATCTCTTTTCACTTTAAAAGTGGTTTGCAACTCAAGGCATTTGATTCCTTCCGGGGGTTTGGTACACTACGTATTAAGATGTATATAGGTTTTTTTTATTATTAATTATAGATATAAATATAAATATAATTATTGCTTTTATATTTTATAATTTTATTTAATTTTATTTTTATCAAGTCAAAATGTTAAGGATTACATCTCTACTATACTTGGACCAAATGTTTATATAGGAGTTATGTTTAGTTATGAACCTCAAATATAAAGAAAAATTGTAATAAAAAGTGGATCAGGTGAGGGGAAATCTTAGATAAAATATAATATTGCAAGTTTCCCAATCTTTATTTGCCAAACTTCGCGGGAGGGGGGGAGGGGCAGAATACTAATTAAAATGTAATATTATTACATTTGACATAATATTTCCGATCACCCCAACCTAAATATCAAATCTTACTTAGTATTTCACCTAACCAATGTTAATTTTGTAATTTAGTTTGTTTACTTTTAAACTTCAAATATGATGAAAAATTACAATAAGAAGTGGACTAGTGGAGGTAAATACTCCATGAAATGTAATATTATAGTATTATGTTTTACACAATATAAATTAGTAAAAATTGGATGGGGGTAGGCAAAAATATTAAGTAAAATGTAATAATTACATTTTACCTAATATTTCCCCACCTCCTCCACTCACCCTAGGTCACTTTCATAGCTAAGCTTATTCAATTATTCTTAATATTAGACATAAATCAAAAGAATATATTACAATTATTATATTATAGTGATTATCAAAGAATCCATTAGAATGAAGAAGTAACTATTGTAAGGGACATGTTGCGAGTTAAGGGGAAGGGTCCTAATCAACAAATGAAATACAGACCTTTGATGCTTCTATACATATCTACACATTATGTATTCACCCATTCAATAATAGAAACAAAGCAAACATATCCAAACAATTTCCCAATACTAACATATCCTTAAAAAAAATTACCTTTACAAGCTACATGCATTCAGTGCCATCATTTTCTAAAGTTAATTATGTATCTAAATATTTGCATTACATTATGTTATGTTATGCCTAGCATATTGGCCTAGAGAATGCCTCTTAGCCTATTAAAAGATGAATAATTTTGTTTAAAAAATGAAAAATATTATTCTAAATTTTAAAATAAAAATATTATATTTTAAAATGTTATATTCAAAATCTATAGTCCAAAATGGTTAAAAAAAATTAACAAATAAAACGCTTTGACACTCCATAAGGGTTTTGGTAGCACTAGGGTTTGGGGCCACCTGATACCACGTAGCAGGCTCTCCTCCTCACTCACGCATCTTTCACCGCTCCCTGACATCGTCCTTTGACTGAGCGAGCACATGTTGGGCCCTCCCGGGTGAGGGAGATCAACCCCCTCCTTCAGATCGATACTACCCGGTGCACACCGAACACACAATGATTGATCTTCTAGTTTAGGGGAACATAAGGGTAAAAAAACTTAAACACCTTCTCTGAGAGCTTAATGGAAGTCCCAAATACAGGGTCAATGCATTTCAAAATATGCAAAGAATCCATGAGTGGTGATCCCTAACCATCGCCTAGAACAATCTCGATAATTCATGCAGGATCATGCCATAATCTATAAATTTATGGGAATTTGGCCCAGAGAATCGAATATTCTTCGATGGATCAAAATCAAGTGGTAGTTGAAAGCTCCTTTTGATCTTCGTCTCTGCGCCAAGGGTTTCTTCACAGTGATCTTCGAAGATCTCGATGACCATAAGTGCATTTTGCACAATGGACCATATTTCATGAACAACGTTGAGTTGTTCATGAGGCACTGGCAACCCTGCTACAGCTCGGAGAACGAACAATCTTTAGCTACCCCCATCTGTGTCTCATTGTATTCTCTGCCAGAGGATTTATGGGAATGGATATTCTGGAAACAATTGGAAACTCCATAGGTGACTTTGTCGAATTCTCAAATATCACCAGGCATCGATCATTCTCCTCCTGCACTCGAATTGTGTCTACATGAACATATCACAATCCCTCTCAGAGTCTGTGGAAATAGAGTACCAAGATGAAATCTGGTACCATCGTCGAATCGAGTACCAATCCCTGCAATACAATATGTTGGCAACACTCTTTACCGCCGCGGTACTTATTCTCTCTTTCGACATTGTTTAACTCACCAAGAGGCTGAAAAAGAATTAAATGATTTCCATGCTGGAGCATGTGGTGGTCATTTGTTTGGGCATGCCACTACCCAAAACATATTACGTGCTAGTTATTTTTGGCCTTCCATGTTTAAATATTGCATAATTGCAGTTGGAAAATGACATAATTGCCAGGTCTATGATCATAAGATGCCAGTGCCTCCATCTCCTCTTCACCCTATTATAGTTGTTGGTCCTTTTGCGAAATAGGGGATAGATTTCATCACCTGTAACCCTCACTTGGCCGGGGGGCATGGCTATATTATCCTTGGAGTTGATTACTTTATGAAACTGGCTGAAGCAATGCCTACATATAAAGACAATGATGAAACTGCAACAATTTTGATTTTCAATCATGTGATTGTTTGGTTTGATCTCCCACAAGCTATTGTTACAGACCATGGTGGTCATTTTTTTAACTTTCTAAACACTGAACTATCAAAACATCTTGGCCTATGCCATGATAGCTTTACTCCTTATTATCCACAAGAAAATGGTGGAGTCAAAGCCTTCGATACAATTTTAACAAACATGATTAAATGGGTAATTGGTATTCATAAAGGAAACTCGCATACCATGATTTCTCCAGCACTCTGTCCATGCCGTACTACCATAAAAACATCTATGGATTTTACTTCCTTCCAAATTGTTTATGTCTTGGAGGCATTATTTCCGCTTGAATGTGAAATTCCATCTTTGAAACTAGCCATCGAATTATTACCAGCTACCTCTGCAGAGGAAGAGCGTTTTTTACACTTAGCACGTTTAG
Organism: Pinus tabuliformis; assembly: GCA_031772625.1. Taxonomy (NCBI): domain Eukaryota; kingdom Viridiplantae; phylum Streptophyta; class Pinopsida; order Pinales; family Pinaceae; genus Pinus; species Pinus tabuliformis. Next base: position 1,002,317,924 of record CM062820.1, read on the forward strand.
ATGAAACTTGTTTTGAGGTTGCATTGGCTAGCGAGGCTCACAAAAAATGAGTTAAATATCAATTTGATCAAAATGTGAATCCTCGTTCATATGCATAAGGTGACCTAGTATTAGTTTATGATCAATCTCATGACAAGTTAGGTGCAAGAAAATTTGAGCCCATGTGGCATGGCCCTTACATTATAAAATGTGTATTAGCTAAAGGAGCCTATGAGCTGGTGGATTATCATGGTACTCCTTTATCAAATCCTCGAAATGGTCTTTATGTAAAGAAATATTATACATAAAATATTTCATGGAGATTTATACATTATTTAGTAGTTTTTAGGTGTGTGAAATAGCTTATATTTTACAATTTCTTGCTACTTCTCCTACTTATCTTATTTTGCGCTTGATTTGTAGATGTCGATGTTCGCTCAAACTTACGTTGGATTTGTTGATGGTGCTAGTCATATAACTCAAAATTTGTCCTTTGCAACCTGGTTTATTTATTCACCGAGTGATGAGTTAGTCTCTATTCATGGAATATGGCTCGATCAAACAACAAATACTATAGCAGAATATAGTGTAGTTATTGAACTATTATATGGTGCCATCTCATTTGGTATTCGATGTTTGATTGTTAGGTTATATTCGCAACTTGTAGTATTACATTTCAACAATGTGTATGTAGTAAGAAGTTCGTCAATGTTAAGAATTTTTTTACAGGTCTGTCTTTTGGAAAGGCAGTTTGATTACAGTAAATATCAACACATTCCAAGAAATTCAAACACATAAACTGATGCAATAGCTAATCATGTGTTAAATAGACATTTGCTACATTTATAAAGTAAAAAAAAATTCATCCACATACAGATCAAATATAAGTTGGAATCAAAGTAGTAGTCTTCATTAGTATAAAGTTGGTATAAACCTACACCATACCAAAATGTCATCCGAGGAAATAAGGCCCGTGGCCTTTATTATCCGAATATGTCAATACAAAAATCAAAATGTGACCCAAATAAATAAACAACTAAGCATGATTATGCTCATGATAGAAAACTATGGCACTGTCAACCCGACACAACAATCACCTAAGTGGTCCTGGAACTCCAACCATGTGTCGTTGGTATCAAAGAGGTATATCATCTACCTAGTCTCTGGGATGTCTAAATTCAACCTCTCGAGGTTGTGTTCTAGCTCTGTTAATGCCTCCACTGCATCTAGGTTAGTTGCCGCAACTATTATAGGCTCCTCACCTCGCCTGTCAAAGTGTCTTAGCCTTGCTGGTCAGATTAGGCACACATCTACATATGCATTTCAGATAATTAGCCTTTGAAGATTAAAAAACACATAAAATATTAAAATTAGAAAAAAAATATCAAAATATCAAAATTATTACTTAGGTCGCCCCACTACACTCCTGTTGGATGTGGGATATCAGGGTCACCTATGTAATCCATCACCACATATGGTAAGTCATCAATATAAATGATTTGTTGAGCCAACCAGAAAAAAAAACTCAGGGGTATATCTCACCACCAGTCCATCACCTCCATGAAGCGCCATAAGTGGGGCCCATCTCAGCATACGTGGATCTTTGGGACCTCCCTCATCCGCTAAAATTTTCTCTCGCCAAAGTTGTGGAATCCTCTCTAGGGAAAAAGAAACCAAAATTTAACCATAACTGAAGTTCTTCAATTTTTCATTTTTGCATCTGGTTAGCTATCCTTTCATGTGCATAACCACTACCTCCGACCAGTTAAATACCGTGGATTCCCAACATTCCATGGCAGTCTGCATCTATTCCCGTGTGGTCAAATGAAGAGTTGTGCTACCACACAATTTGATGACAGTAAAAACTACGGTCCTCAAAGGCAGGATCCTGATGGTCTGAATGTCAATATTGCCATCCTTGAGTTGTGCGCTCCCACAAAAACATCGTAGGTACCCATCAATAGTGTCTCCATCTGTTCTCTGCCCAAATAAATAAATATCATCTCCTCTAAGAGAAATCCCAGTCAGGAAGTAGATGTCATCAACATCAATGGTAACACGATGATCTATGATCACAAATCATTGTTCCTGGTCATTCTAGGTCCTTACCAACCATGTCATTAGATCTACCTGAGCTTTCATCCTAGGAAAGCCAATTTTTCAAAAGGCCATAGGTTCTCAAAGACTGCAAAGTAGTTGGATTTGCTAAAGCTGCTAAATCAGTGGCTTCATGTTCTCTCTCCCTCCATTCCATTTTGGAATAATCAATAGACATGAAATAACATTTAAAAAGAGTTAGAATCAATCTTGAAGCCAAAAAGCTCATTTTATTGGGTTTATTTTAATTGTTTAAAAAGTCTCGGTGTCTGTGTTGCCGGTCTTTTATAAATAGGGCGCAACTGCATAGACTTATAGGAATATTTCCGCATAGGTTGCACTTTTCTATGTCTAAAAGATTATCGGCCTGCACTAGCCTGATGGAGACAGCCCGCGCAAGGCCAAGGGAACATATTTTGACAAAATCTCTCCAAAAAAATATTGCAAGCCTAAAATGAAAATCTGAATAGATGAAACGATAGATCATGAGGATACCCTTCACCTTGAGGAAATGGTACGCAATTTCATCCACCGATTGGCTCAAAATTAGTCTCGGAAGTTCGTTGGTAAAAATGCCCATTTTATCTGCTCTCAAATGGTAAAAATTGAATTAATTTTTCAATTTTTATAGGTTTTTGAGAAATTAAAATATTATTTTTTATGATTGGGACCTTTAAAAGTGAAAATTTTATGTTTTTTCCCTAATACGGATCAATTATGATGATTTATTGAGTTTTAAATGTGTAGAACATGTTACAATGTAAAGATAAATCATTTTGACTATCAACAAACTTTTATTACCTTTCATGCTCTTAAAAAATTACGAAAAGTGAAATCATGGTGTCCTCTTTGAGCCCTTCCTAGACTCTTGAAATATGAAAATATAAAAGTAAATGAACAATAGTCCACTCAGTATAAGTTCATGCCTTTTACCCCTTGACTAGACTCATTAAAATTAAACAGTATAGGACTCAATGATCATAACAAGACCAAACCATTCCTTCTTAGGCTTCGTTAAAAATACTTTGGTGGACTCATCTGAAGGATGAGCTTACAAGACAAGCATATGTTATCCTCCTCAAGCTTGTAAGAAATAAAGAGGTACTTGCCAGCAATGGTGGGGGAAAATTGGGAAAAGATGTTCATTTTACATTAATCATAAAGGAAGTATGTCGCTCTTGAATACAACACTTCATCACACTAGTGTCCGGGTTGGGAAATCCATTTGTCTTACAGTTAATCGAACACCATTGAAAGTCTTCAGCTAGTTTTGAGTATTATTGTTAAGTCAAATGCTGCCAAGTCAATTTTCATGTCGTAATGTTTTAAAGAGAAGTTCAACCTTAGTTCATGTTCCTTTTCAAATTTTAACCTTAAATCACGTCGTCCATCCCCGAATATGTCTTTGTAGGCTATTTTTCAAAAATTGAAACAATGATTTGTGTCGCAAGATTTCCTACGACGGGTCACTTCCTATCGACTTCACCTCATTGTCTAGGAAGTTTATCTAGAAACCTTCATTACCTTGAGGCCTGCATGCGTTAATGGTAGGTTTCTCGCCTTCAGCGATAGGTTCCCATCATTGGCCTTCAATCGAATGTTTCTATGAGTGTTTAGATCACTTATTCACACTTTATATATTGTACTTGAAGTACCTTGAGAGCCATTGTCATTATTGGTGGTTTCTCTCGCACTTGTTAACGATTCATATCATTGGTCGGTAATCAAGTGGTTTCTACCATGTTCGACTTCGAGACATTCACTCGCATGGTTAGATTCATATTATGGATAGAGAAGATGAAGATCAAGACCCTAGATCTACTTTCATCAATCCAGGTTGCGAGGAGTTTTATATTCATGATTATGTAGACAAAATCATAAATGGATGGCTGTGTCCATACTGTGTCTACTATCGATATGATTCTGGAGATTTTTCGTATATTCTTTGAGTTAGCATTACTCTGAGGATGGGAATTCATATAAACCCAAGTCATATAAATCCTAAGATAAATATTATAAACCCAAGGGAATAATATTAAACCCAAGGAAAAAATATTATACACCGAAGGAACATAAACCCTAAGATAAATATTTGTCACAATCCAAAATTGGAATATGGTTGACCATGGTATATTTTCATATTGAGATAATGTTTGTTGCAATGCGACATTGGACGATGGCTGACAATCATTGACCATGGTTGATCTCCATATTGAAAATTATGTGTCACAATGCGATGTTGGACCATGCTTGACCATGGATGACCATGGTTGATCTCCATATTGAAAAATTATTTGTCACAATGCGATGTTCGACCATGGTTGACCATGGATGACCATGGTTGTGACAATGTCACATTGGACCATGAGACAGTCTTTGTCTCAACGTGACCATGGTTGACAAGGGTTATTGAGGATGGTTGACCATGATTGACCATGTTTGATCATGGTTGAGACAACCTTTTTCACAATGCAACATTGGAACATGGTTGACCATGGTTAATTTTCATATTGAGACAATGCTTGTCACAATGCAATATTGGTTGATTTTCATATTGAGAAAATCTTTATCACAGTGGACAATGGTTGACCATGATTGTAAACCCAAGGTATTTATATTAAACCCAAATATTAATATTAAAAACCCTGTGAACAATATTATACCCTTGGAATATGAAGCCTTAAATTAATAAACCCTATAAATTACTAATTTATACACATTTTTAATGAAAAAATTCAAAATATAGTGCAAAATCTTAAAAACAAATGAATAATAGATAATGATTTTTTCAAAAGTAAATTCGTAAAAAATAAAAAGAAACGAAATAAGAATTTGTAAATTCATAAATTCATTTACTGTAATCTCATTTGAATATATTAAATTTAAAAAAAACATATCATGTGCAACATTATTGATGGAATTTTAAATCTACAAATTTACAATTTTTTTAATGTATGGTATATTTTAAAAATTGATATATATATAAAATCAATTTACAATATAATTCATTTCAAATTTTAAAAATAAAAATACATTTCAAAACATCAATCTTAATTTCTAAATTTCATAATTTATTAATCATGGAGGAACTTATCATGGAACTTACTAATATAAATAATGTACTTCATAAGTAAGATATTTGAATGTCATATTAAGTAAAATATTTCAATGTCAACTAATATGTACAACAAAAAAGAAATAAATTTTCATGGTTAAAACATTTTTAAGAATTTCGAGTAATGTTATTATTTTAATATTGGGCTATATTGTTTTGTTAATTTTATGTTTGAAATGCAATTTCTTTTTTCAAATTTTGCATTTAAAAAAATTACATCAGTCTAAAAACTTCTTAGATTTTAGATTAAAATAGATCAATATTGATCTTTAAAGAAAAAAACTAATAAGATCTTGCAATTTGTAAATTTGTTATTAAATGGTTGCTAATAATTCATTCATGCTACTTTGCCTAATTCTCCATTAATCCTACACTAAAAACCTAGGACAAACCAAATTCATAGTTTAGCTACCTTTATACATTTGTATTTTAAAATTAAATTAATGTTCCATAGGACACTCCTTCAAACTATTAACATCTAAATAATACTCAGTTACCAAATTTACACCCGATACATAATTGATCTTCGTGAGATTCGTTGCATAAGCTGCTCAAAACTTCTACTTCTCATTTGTGCGGCGATGCATATTCCTCTTGAGGGTAAATGTCCCATAAGTCAGTCTCATGTTCCAGTATCAAATTCCCAAACTTCTCATAGACGTTGTCCATGCTGAATTTTCCACTAAAAGACACATGTGGTAGTGTACAAATATAGGTATCATCCGATACTGGTAAAGTAGACACGGAAGTAAGTTGTTGCCACTATTATAGGAAAATACCTTGTTATATATGGTATAGAAAACTTTTTTATTAATCGAAGAAGGCATTTCACTCACAACTTGTAGACCACATTCTTCTAAGGTGAGCAGGAGATTGGAGTAGACAATATGATATTCAAACATGTTGAGGGACATCTTAAACCCATAATGCATGGAATTTATTTGCATCATAGTGAAGACATAGGAAAATACCATGTTATATATTTTCTTATATAGAAATGAATGTTATAAATAATAATGAAAAACTTATCATGGAGGAACTTATTAGAATTTAAATAATCTCAAATCCATAGGAAATTGGTGGGTGGGGAGACATGTGGCACGAATATATATTTTTAAATTAATAAAAAGTAATTGACCATTTTTCTAAATAAATTTTTCTTATATATAAATGAATGTTATAAATAATAATGAGGAAATTATTAGAATTGGAATAATCTCAAATCCCTAGGAAATTGGTGGTTGGGGAGCCATGTGGCACAAATCTAATTTTTTAAATTTATTAAAAGTAATGGACCATTTTACTAAATAAAATTTGCTTATATATAAATGAATGTTATAAGTAATATTGAGGAAGTTATTAGAATTGGAATAATCTCAACATGAACATATTAGAATTGGAATCATTTCAAATCCCTAGGAAATGGCTTGGTGGGGAGCCAGGTTGCACCAATCTAACTTTTTAAATTTATTAAAAGCAACGGACCATTTTTCTATATATATCTATATATATATATATATATATATATATAGATGAATGTTATAAATAATAATGATGAACTCATTAGAATTGGAATAATATCAACATGGAGGAACTTATTAGAATTGGAGATATCCCTTGGAAATTGGTGGGCGGTGAGCCACTTGGCGTTTAAATTTATTAAAAGTCAATGCAACCTAAGAAACTCTGTAATACACTACATCCATTGATAAACATTAAGAATAAGTAGATTCCCCTTGAGAATAAATCTACGCCCTCAATTAAGAAAATTAAAAAATGCAAAAAACCTCCTTCCATCTAAAATTCATATATATACCCTAATAAGTAGATACCCTTTGAGAATCAATCTAGGCCCTCAATTAAAACTAGCAATTGCACTGGAAGTTGTGGAGGAAACGCGATCAAGCTTAATTCGAGAAGAACCATCAGGTGTAAAAGATGATCGAAGATAAGGATTAGTAAATCAGATGTCATTTAAATGTAGAAGATGAATGATTTACAATATGCAAAATCTTTTTCTTAAGTGTACCATCTTTTTAATTATTCATCAATTATTTAAAAAAAAATCATTATTTGGTCTTAGGTTCATCCTACAATCCTAAGTGGTACGAATCATAGCATTGACCCTAAGTTTTGGAAATCATAGCATTGAGTTCCTGGTTTTCAAGTTAGTAAATTTGACACGGTTGCATATCAGAGTTTGCTTTTCTTTTTTTCTTTTTCAAATCACTCTATTGAATATTTTTCTCCTCCACGGGTTTTCTTTGTTCAACGGTAATCTTAATAACAGAGTTTTCTTTTTTTTCAACGGAGAAGGTCGTTGAATTTATCAAATCTATTTTACAGTTACCGTGGCCACTGCCCGTACTACCAATAGGAGACTTGTACAATGACAACTTTACGGTAATTTTATTAACAGTGTTTGCTTCTTTCGGTCAATTGAGAAGGTCGCCGAATTTGTCAAATCTATTTTGGAGTTCCGTGGCCACAGCCGGTATTATGAATTAAACACACGTTCAATGGTAATCTTAATAACATTGTTTCCTTGTAGGTGTGTCGAGCATCGATAGCTCAGCTGTTCAATGGTAATTATGATAACATTGTTTAGGTGTTCAAGTCAAATCAGAATTTTGTTCTATCAATAACTAGCTTGTTTAATGGAAATCTTCATCACAGTGCTTCCCTGATTTGGTCAGGCCATAATCCGTATTGCAAAATAATAATAGCCAGTTATTTTACATCAAGTGGATAAGAATCTAACTCAATTGTTTGAAATAAAGTGGATAAGAATCTAGAAACACAATTAGATTGTGAATATTATTTTTTAAATTTTAAAAAACCAATAAGAATGTGAATATTATTTTTGGAAATTTTAGAAACACAATTATAATGTGAATAATATTTTTTAACTTTTATATTTAATTTAGAATGTGAATAATATATTTCTTAGTTCTATTTTAATTTAAATGTAGTATAAGTTTTTAATTTGTATAATTTAATAAACCATAATGGATACTAGTTGTTAGGTGGATAATAGAAATTTGAGATATAATATTAAAATTTTAATTAATAAATAATAATTGTCAAGTGGATAGTAGTTGTTAGGTGGATAATAGAAATTTGACTTATACAAAATATTTTAGAATATAATATTCATATTAGTATAGACAAATTAAAGGTTGATATGATTAATTAAAAAAAATGTCATATCAACTAATGTCATACGAAAATATTCATGGTTTTTTGGGATGTAGTATTCATAAGCCATAATATTGCCCAATGGTATTGTAAATCTCTATAGTTAATAATCTTGTTCCATACTTTTTTAAATGTATAAATGTTTAACCTTGTTCCATGTTTTTTTAAATTTATAAATAGTTAACTTATATATCAATTATTTCTACAAGTAATAATAATAATACTAATTTTATATATATATATATATATATATATATATATATATATATATATATATATATATTCTTGCGTTATATGAGATGTACCATGTAGTAAATGTTTTGATATTTCTTACCAATTGGCCCCTATAAGTGTTCACCATTCAACTTATATGACATCCATTATATATATATATATATATATATATATATATATATAATTTGTTAATTATTTTTTATGTTTTAATAAATTATAAAAAAAAAGTTATATAAAACAAAAATAGCCTAAAAATGTAACATTACATTAACTATGAAATTTTTAGATTGCAGGTTATCACTCTTGAGCTATTAATAATATCTAATTCTATCATACATTTTTAATAACACCAACACAGGTCCATATTAAGTCGGGATCTACCATACCCTGAGAGGAACCAAATCTCTTTTTACTTTAAAAGTGTAACCAACCTCCTGAGCCTACCCAAAAACCCTCCACTAGGCTCCACAAGTTTAACTTTTTTCCTTTGTTTACGGTGAAAATTCACCCTTAACACAGGTGTTATGTTCCTCTTTATGTCATGACCATTTATTAATTCTACAACTATATTTATCTACATCCTCTTGCAGGTTGGTGATGGGATATTTAGAATTCCTTATGACAAACATGGCATAGATGATTGAACCATAATTAGATGCATTTACACCTAAATTGTTCTGCATGCCCCATGGTCTTATGCAAATCTTACAACAGAGATACCATCTAATATTAAAATCAGTGGCCATTACCATTATGATCATCTCAGAAGGAATTCTTAATGAAATCATTATTCTTAATTTACACTGCCATCATCATTAAGCACAATTTTATAATTCTGTGGAAGGAAAACGAGTCCTAACATGTAGAAAAAAAACTTATATTTTTTAAATTATTAATATTATGATGTTTTTGGAATTTTTTCCATCATTAATAATATATAATTTTAAGAAATATATTGAAAAATTAAAACTTTTTAATATCTAATTAATTATTTACAATTAAATGTGGTCATATAAAAATATATATTATAGATTTAATATTTATATAAAAAATATTATACTGCAAAATTTTGTTAGACTAAACATTTGATAAAATCTTATGTAAAAATTAGATGGCATGGAGTGGGCAGCCTGCAAATACCCATTCAAGCAACCCTTTTATATGCAAGATAATAAATAGAGAAAATTATTTTTAATATTTTACAATAAATTAATTACTTTTATTGCCCAGCCAAGTTCACAATTATCCTTACATTTTCATAATGAAATTTGAAAAGTTTGCCTTCCCTGAAAATTTGAAAGGTTTGCCTTTCCCGACGTAGCCAGATCTTTATGTTGATTGTGAGAATAGCCATTGAAGTTCACCGACTATCTTCTCACAATAGCCAAGATAATCACCTTTTCTCATCGTTGTGAAGTGTGGATGAAATCCCCGTCATTCTCATCACATAGTTGTATTAATACAATGGTCTTCGGAACACGCATATGGCGGTGTGACCTTATCTTACGGATTATCCTTTTCAACCTCGGCAGCGATTTGTCTGACTGTTAGGTGAGTCTTCTGCTGTCTTCTGCAATCCAATAAGTGAACCTCTCAAAATTTCTTGATACAATTTATTCGTTTCAATTGATATGATATCAATCTATTTAAATATATTGTTAAATACCATCTAATTGACCGAGTGGTCCATACCATTTGAGCACTTCATAAATTACTATGGTTTGTACTCAAGGATACTTATAGGTTTTGTTATGCATATCCATCAGAAGATGCATATGTCCTAGAATCTGTTTAGGTTAAGATTTCCCCTTTCTTCCATCCGAAGAACAAATCACATTGTATGTAGATGCATTAATCAAAGGATTAATTTGAGTGGCAATTTGTACCGGTTATATATTTCTGTACTATAACATGTTCTCACCATCATTTACCTTGGTATAATGTTTTGATGGAAATTATACCATTTATATGTTGTTTTTATAGCATGATGACCATTGTTTAATCTCTATCAAGAATTATAGTCTAGTTTTATGAGAATTGGGATTCTTGCATTCATGAAGGCAACATATGTAAGTGGGTTACTTCAAGTAATGATATCTTCCCCCTATGTGCATTACTTACTTTTAGGTAATTTGTTCCCTATTGCATGCTATAACAACTTTAATTATAAGATTTTTCCTGTAAGAATAATAACCTACAATTCCCATGTCCAGCCTGACTCTTAAACATAATCATGCACATTTTGCCTATTTATTGTTGGCACATAAAAATCCATGCATGTATGCTAACAAAATATAATTTCAATAAGCAACTCAAATCCCCTGCATGGAGGAAACACCAAATTTATACATTCTACGCATATTTGTAAGCATTGGTAGCAGTCTAACATTGATTCTACAAGTCACAACTATGCCCAACATCTAGGCAACAAAACCTACAGTCTATCAAAACAAAACAAGAACTCCACACTATTTTACCAATATAATCATTAGGTCAATCACACACTTTTCCTCTACAGAGCATACTACCCCTTAATAGGCATTGATGTAACCAACATCTTTATGATTGTTGAGCAATGAATTTTACCTTCTTTCGACATGTAAGAGACCATCAATACCATCATTCATCAGAAAGTGCTTACATGGAATATTCATATGACTCATTACTATGCACAGATATTAAGCATGATCCCTTTTAAGACATTTTTATCTGAATGACCACTCAACCAAACTATGGTATAGAAAGAATTCATGTTCATACACGGGTATATGTATCATAACGATAATGATACAATTATGGACTTTCTCTATTATAGAATCCTCCTTTAAAGTATTAGGTGATTTTATTTAGCCATGCATCTAAATGTACCATTTTTCTTTTATTTTTTTAAATATGCATAGTGTCACTATTCAAAACTTAATTTTTTCTTTTCACTTCTTATAAGAAGTACGTCCGTCATGTCTCAATTTCTTTTCCAAACTGGAAGGGTTCATATCGGTTAGATATTTCTCGAGAACCTTATCTATATGAGATTTATACATTAAAGTATGCAATTAAGTTGCAAAGTTTCATATTGTTAAGAGGTGTTTATAAACTTAGCACACTCAAGGACGCTTCCATATAACATGTTAACATTAGATTCTCCTTAGTCACTTTTTCGAAGAACCATCACACTCCGTTGTATATAGATGTATTAACACAAGGATTTTGTTATGCCATTTCATGCTCTTTATACTATTATTGTTATTCATGGGAATCTTTACCATTGCATGACACATTACTAAGGTTTAACATTTCCTCCTTTATATAATCATACTTTCACGACTAGTCGCTAGCTTATTGAGCCATTTCACTCAAAGAAACTTTTCCATTTCCAAAATGTTAACATGGAAAAAACTATATTAAGAGATTTTTTCTTCTGGGCAATCACAAAAACTCATATTTAGTCGACCTATGAAATTCTTAACTTTATCTAGCCTCAAGAAAAAAATGCTTTCAAAAAATATCTCTTATAAGAGAGTAACACATAATCAATCGTGAATATCCAAACTACAAGGATTGGGGTGTCTTATTCTGCATGTCTGCAACAAATTTTCCCAATGTTTTCAATAAAGAAAGGGCAATCGAATGACATGAGAACAACCAATTTTTTTTTCTAAAGTATGGCAAATTTATTTTCAAAAATTTCACCATCTTAAATAGGTTTTCAGTAATGATTCCTTCAGCATGGAAGGTCGAGTGCTTCTGAGCATCCATATTTTGCCAAAATTTCATAAGTGGTCTTTCCTTGCTTTTCAAATTCCCCAGGTAAAACGACTTTACGTATTATCCAAGTATTATTTCTAATTGAATGAACACTGCGACTTCTCCTCATAGAAAGATGAAAGAAACAATTTTTGAATCGAGGCACATTAAGGACCAATATCCATAACAATAATAGGCTTCAAAAAAAAAGTTCTTCAAATCGGCCTTATTCAGATAGAGATGCATATTCATGTGAACAAACTCACAGCTCTGCAAGAGACAACGCCGCTAAATTCACTTTACGCTTGCAAATAACTCACTTATCCTTTTCCCTTGGAAGGATCTCAGAGGATGCCAACATACTTTACTTCTTAGAAACTAAATCACGATTCAAAAACTAGTTTAAAAATCAATAAAATTATATGCATTTAAAACACCAAATCATGAAATAGATTCAAGTATATACTATTGTTGTATCAAAACATCGCAGGGAACAGTAAGAAAAACCAGCATATATGTCTGTATGCACGCGAGCGCATGACCTTGAGAAAATTTTGGTGAGGAACGGGGTTGGGGATCAATAATACACTTCAACCGTAGATGGATCCATTTGTGTGCTCATTGTCATCTTTTTCCTTTAACTCGGTTGAGAGTGATGGTTGAATCCATGCATAACTATGCGCAAAGAGTCTTTGCTCTAATTTTCTACCCACTAGGTAAGTGTTTTTTTTCTTTTTCTTACATAGACAATTTGAATGCATTGTTGAGAGCATAGCCAGTTGATGCACTATGCTTCCCTTCAACATAGCGTAACATGGATAAGGATGAAACCATTGACATAGTTACAAATTACACTACCAAAATAACTTATGTAATATGAATACAGAATCATTATCCAGATAGCACATAAGCTAGAAGTAATACATATCCACTATCCCAAACAACTCAACATATTGTACTCTTCCCTAATTAAAAGCCATAAATGTCATATGCATAAACTGCAATTCTTTCCGTACCAATACATAGTGTAGCATTTATATAACTGAAACAAATAATAAGAACATAATGGTAAGAGACCGATGTACAACACATCCCACGCATGTGAATCCATCTAAAATAATCACTTGGAGGGAGGAGCACCAACACCCAACCATGAATCACCTCTGATTCCCCTCGAGCTAAACATCTTGCCAAGGATCAACTGTCCTCAATTGATCAATGCACTGGGTATTTAATACCCTCTTTCATGATTTAGTTACCATTAGAGGCATCATGCTTTTATAGATTTTTCCATTTTCCTAGGTCTTTTTCAGAAAGCTCGCCTTATTCACCACGAGGTTTTTCCTCATAAAATCTTGTCTTTATCTCCTACAAAGCTTTTATGTCCGATGGATATTTATCTCCCATCCATCCGATGGATATCCAATTCATCCAAGCTTATCTAGAATCACATCTAGAATCTTGTCATGAAATATTCATCTCTATCCCATTCCTCATGGGATTTGCAAGCACCTCCTCTCTGTTGGTGCTCCACCCTCCAGGTGATTTATTTTATTAATTTATTTAATAACACATTTTGTTTTCATATTACATATCACCTAGATTTCGTCGGCTTAGGTTCAGAATAGTTTAACCCACAAAGGAGGGTATCACACCTAGCTTGAAATCAGCTTACACTACTACATAAAGGGGGGTTTAAGACAATCTTTGAGACTATTTTTGGGTAAATGGTGTTAACTTGAGACAAAAAAAAATCTTGTGTATTGACTTAAATATTGTTTTTAAGTGGGTGTCTAAAAAATTATTGTTTTAAACAATATTTTACTTAGAAATGATTGTCTTAAAGATTATTGTCTTAAAAAATATTGTCTTAAAGATTATTGTCTTAAAAAATTGTCTCTATAAAGAAAATATATAACGCAATCATTATTGTCTCTTAGCAGACAATTTCATTTTTTTCTCTCTTGAGACAATTTCATTTTTGTCTCTCTAGAGACAACACTTGGATTAGAGACAATATGTCTTTAATATTATCTATTGTCTCTCTAGAGACAATAAAATTTGTATTTAAAGATCACTTTTGTCTCTCTAGAGACAATATAGAACAATGAATCCAGAAATATCTCAGCATTGAAATAAATCAATATAAAAAACATTTAATTAAAAGTAAACTACAAAATCATTGATTAATTCATGTTAGTGCAAAGTGGAATCGAACCACCAACCTCCTTGTAAGGAAGACGCTCTTCCATTGAGCTAGAACACTTTAAAGAATTACGTGAAGAGTTATGACAATCCTGAAAACTACATTTATAGCCATTGATTTAAAAAAAAAAAAATGACACATGATCTATAATATTTAAAAGAACTATAATCATTCAGACCATATTTTTAACTTACTAAAACTAGCAATTGCCCCAAAAGGTGCAAAGAGAGGCAGATTATATCTCTAGAAAGAAATTCAAGATCTTATATTAGTATAAAGTTAAATGTTCATGTATACAGGCATCTATAAATATAGACTCTATAAAGAGTACATCGTTAAAGATTTAGGCCACACCAAGAGGCAAGTTGCTAGTGCCAAAAGAGGGTAGGATCTACGTAAGAGATAATTAAAAACTCTATCCCAGGAAATGAAACTCTAATGTAGACCCCATTTATATTATTTTGAGTAATCCCATTGGATTATCAAGGATTTATAAAGTGCTTTGAATTTTTGTTGAAGAGTGACATCAATTGAGAATTTGTTGAAAACTTAAATGGAAAGATGTACTTTTCATATGCAATTATGCCAAAGTTATCATGCGTTAGCATTGGAGAAGTAGGAAATCTAGAGAGATATTGATTGTAAAGGAGTTTCACTAGTAGAGAGATATTGGAATTGATAATGCAATAGGAAAAGAAACCAAAACACACTAGAGTGATATTGTACTTGATAATGCAATAAGAAAAGGAACCAAAAAACACTACAAGAATAAACAAAAATCATAGATAATAAAATAAAGCTTACATTTTCTCTAAAGTGCAAATTGCATAATAAATTTCTAACTATCATCTTAAAGTGGCAAGCTTGATTGAAGAAGGTGGACTTTCAAATTTATCGATAGTGTGATATAAAATTAACTAAAAATAGATATTAAAATGCGTACTTAAAAAAACATCTTAAAAAAAAACTATTTCAAAACTTCCACTATAAAAATTCTCATTGCTATTTCTTACAAAATCACATAATGCATCCCCACATAATTGAATTGGCCCATAAAAAGACACACCATAAGGGAAAATAGAAGACTAAATTCAATGAAAACAGTCTCAACTCATGCGCTGAACTAAATGATGAATGAAGTATCTAAATCAGATTGAGTTTGGATGAAGGTTAAATGAGCTTGCATGGATAGGAGTTGAATATCATCACCCAACAAGCACGCACTTCATTATAATTCAGGTTTGATACATTTGTCATTCCAGGGAGTTCGGTGTTGCTGTTTGAAGTGATAGTTTGTATGGTTATACATTATAACGGTGTGTGGGAAAGAATCGACATCTTTGGTGTGGTGCACGTTTTCCTTCCAAAAAGATCTTTGTGCCCATGCCATTGCAAGAAAATTGCAGAGTTGAATTCTTTAGTAAAAGACAATAAATCTGAGGAGAGAAAACCTATCAGTTTTCTACAATGTAAAACCAATAGTGAAGACTATTTATTGATCCAATTTACTACCAATAGTGTATGTGATGAATATGCAAACCTAAATCAGAGGGATATTCTAGTTGGAAAAAGTAAATGATATGCTCGCACTGCCAACAGGTTTGGCAGATAAAGTTACAAAATTATAATGTCTATTCTCGAAAAGAAGAAGATTGGTGATTAGATTCCAAGACATTAATCCCTCAGCAATTGATGAATACAGGATGTCAATTCCCAATGCTTCATGGGGCAGTAAAAGGCAAGTTGAGACAAGTCAACAAGGGATGGATAATGTAACTTTATATTTAGACCCACATGTGCTCAACAATATACATCCATAGAAAAGGAGAGGGGAATAAGACTAGTTTTGCAACAATAAAGAGGAAAATAAAACTCACACTACATGCAGCTAATGGAAATGGACTCAAAATAGTGCTCTCTTACAACACTCTAGAATGTACAAGAGCTTTTTGCCTCCGCTAGCTTTGCTGTTGTGAGTTGTACTTGCATCAACCAACAAACATGTGAAATCTCATTAAGGTTTTGGAATGCCACCAATGCCTTGAAAAGTGTCTCCAGCAGATTGGAGTGTAGCCACAATGTCCATCTAGTAGGTCATCCTTTAGGGAAATCTCTTGTGCAAAGTAAACCCATGTTTAAGGATTGATTGAGGCAGCTAAAATCTTTATCTGTTTGAGTGCTCGTACTAGCCCCTCTCAATAAAGCTCCCTAGCAATAATTTATCTATCCAGCTAATACTTAACATAATGTATAAAAAATGAATGGATAATAGAATGAATGAGGCCATAAAATTGACTTCGACTATGAATTATTTACGTGGTATTCCTCTGGCATAAGCTTTTAAAAGTTTAATCGTTCAAACGTGCGCACGTCTCTTTGAGGCCCCCTCCCCCAATTCTAATTGCTGACGTCCCTGTGAGGCTATCCCCGGCTGTTCGGAGTGAGCGGTTCCAAGCAAAACAATGATACAACAACTTTAATGGACATATTTTTCCTGTTTCATTGGAGAATTCGAAATCACCGGTGTTCTTCTGGCTCGGGATTCAGAATCACTTTTGACGTGTCGAAATATGTAATTTCCCCTTCCAAGTATGTGACTAACTTTGACCTTCATAAGCTGCGTGGCTATCAGAAGTGCGAAAGCAATATCGAGGCGGGACGCTAGTTGGCATGCGTATCATCGGAACAATATATTCTGTTGAATATTTTTCTTCTACAGGTTTTTTCTTTTAATCAATCACTTATTGGTTCAATGGTAATTTTAATGACAAAGTCCCCTTTTTAATTCAATGGATAAGGTCGTTGAATTTGTCAAATCAACTTTACACTACCGTGGCCACTGCCGTACTAT
Organism: Pinus tabuliformis; assembly: GCA_031772625.1. NCBI lineage: Eukaryota > Viridiplantae > Streptophyta > Pinopsida > Pinales > Pinaceae > Pinus > Pinus tabuliformis. The sequence continues at coordinate 1,002,335,348 of CM062820.1, forward strand.
CAATAGGACACATGTCCAAAGATTTTTTTACCGAGCTAAGGATATGCGTGGTCGTGGGAAGTCTAGAAATCTTGCGGTAGCGTTGTTTGAATCGTGTTTTTATGGTAGATATAAATTCAACATCATCAAAAGCCTCCAAATTTTATCCGTTTAATTAGAATGCGAATATTATGTTTAATTAAAATATGTTATATGTTTTATAATATTAAAAATTTAATTTAATAATTAATAATTGTCATATAGAAAGTAGAAATTTGACATGCACAAAATATTTTAGAATATAATATTCAAATTAGTATACACAAATTAAAGGCTGATATTTATTTGTAAAGTAGTTACGTCTTTTTTATCTTTTTAATTAAATTGGTTAATTAAAAAAAAAATTGTGTCATATGAAGATAGTCATACTTTTTTGGGATTTGGTATTGATAAGCCATGATATTGCACAATGGTATTGTAAATCTCTACTGATGTGGTATTAATAAGCCATGACATCACCCAATGGTATGTTAAATTTTTATAGTCAATAATCTGTTCCATGTTTTTTTAAATGTATAAATATTTAACTTATATATCAATTATTTTTACAATTAATAATGATAATACTAATTTAAAATAAAGTTATGATTTCTTTTAATTTTTTTATGTATCATGTGGTAAGTATTATTTTAATACTTCTTACAAATTGATGCCTATTTATATGACATCCACATATATATATATATATATATATATATATATATATATATATATATATATATATAATTATAATTTGTTAATCATTTTTTCTATTTTAATAAATTATAATAAAAAAATTGTATTAAAAAAATTTGTTTGAACATGTAATATTACATTAATTGTGAAATTTTAAGATTGAAGGTTATCACTCTTGAGCTATTCAAAATGCCTTAAATATAAATACAAATATAATTATTACTTTTATATTTTATATTTTTTTAATTGCGCCGAGAAAATGGTAAATGTAAACAACCCGTATAGGGTAAATCTCACATAAAAAAGTAAACATGTAAATGTAAACGTAATGTTTAACATTTAACATTTTTAATCTAATGTAGACACTATTTAAAATCAATCTAATTATTAGTATATATAAACACAATATAAATTTATAATATCATAAACCCTAATCTATTTATTTGGATTATATTATAAGCATTATTTATATAAAGACTATCGTGTACTAACATGCACTTATAAATTGACAATGATAAATGCAATAATCTACAAATAAAAAATATCTTGATTATTTTATAATTAAAATAAACTAATAATGAGGATGAATATTATGTGTGAATGAAAATTGAGTTGCCTTTAGTAAGATTTTTTGGAAGTTTTTTTGGTGGGTTTTCTGCTCTAATTTTTCTAAAATTCCTCAAGAATTTATGGAAATCACAAATTAATTAACAATAAAAAATAAGAAAAAAGCAACCTTTATGTATAATATGGGAACATACTACATACCTTAGGATCTGTGTCATATAAGTGTTTGACAAACCATTCAAAACCTTTAAGTTCACAGGCAATAATATAGCAGAGAATATTTTTTCTTGAGCCTTCATAAAGTGGTGTCATTTCTTTTTCTAGTAGAGGTACATCAAAAATAAAATCATTGTCCTCATCCTTATCATTGACAAGTCAAGCGAACAAGTCTTGGGTCAATTCATTTATCCCATCATGTTGATCTATGTTATTATTGTCATCTTCTTCTATAAGATCATTGACTTGATCTTCAATATTCGCCCCATATTCATGAACTTGTACAACATCATTTTTAATATTACTTGGGGCGTTCAGCCACCTAGGGGGAAAACTTGACTTTATGATTACAAACACTCATCCAAAATGAGTCTACATAAAAAATATTTTAACAATACAAAATTTTACAAATATGAGTAATATAAAAAGAATATGAATATATAGCTTATCAAGGGATAACATTACTTTAGTCTCCCTTCAATGATCCCATGTCTCTTTCCATGTCTTTTAGTTTTCTATTTTAAAACACTTACAAAATGCAAGCTCCCCCATTTAGTGCAAGGGCAATAGCATCTCCCATCATCCCCTTGATATTTTTCCCTAGTAAAGTTTTTTAAAAATCGAACAAGATTATTAAACACAGACATGTACCCCACTTTACTATAGAGTAGGCTCCCAAAAAACCATAACTCACTTCACATGGAACTTATTTACATGATTTCTTTTAAATTAATCAATTGAATTAAAATGAAAACAATGGCATAACTAATTTGGAGATAAATATCAAAGTTTGATTTGTGTATATTATTATGAATATTCTAAAATATTATGTGTTAATTAAAATAAATTATAAAATCTTTATTCCTAAATAGAGTGACTTGTTGACTTAATTACGTTTAATCAATTTTAGATAAAATGAAAAAAATAAATGTTCTTATCCAAAATTTTCAGTTTTTTAGTAATGTTAGATGAAATAATGACCTCACTTAGAATAACACTTATTTACGTTTTTGATTTGTGTGTACTACTAACTAAGAAGATTCTAGAATATTATTGAGATTAAATCTCTACATTCACTTAACAATTATTAATAATTAAAATAAAATTTTCAAAACCTTATTTATAAACAGAAAATTCTAAATTTATTAGCATAACTGTAATCAATAATCAATCAGGATTTTTTTTATTTTTTTTCTGTTTAAGAGTCGATCCATTAATATTAGCTAATATGAGATTTGAAACTGATCTATTAGAAAGTGGACCCCACACAAACTGAGCCCTCATATGTATGCCATCCTCATAATAGTGATTCTTATGAAGGCGCGGTTGGATGACATATAGTAAATCCATTTACAGTAGCGAGTCGTCATAAAATTTGACATGGTTGCAAAAAAAATATTGACATTGACGTAGAATTCATTACCTAACATTCCGACTTTCCACATGGTTGGGACACACATGAGGCTAGAAATTGGCATTGACTTGGAAGTATTTACCTAACAGTCCTCGAGGAAGAAATTAGATTCGAGTTATAATTCCAACATGGGCACGGACGTATCCGTCAAGGTTCCGGTTGTGCTCGAAAAAGTGATATAAGAATTTTAATTGACAACTCTCTCACGATTTGGAGAGGACTAGAGCTCTTCTGGCAGGTGGCAGCCGTTAGGAATGATACGAGTAAGTGAATCTATCCAGAATTTGCGAATGAATGAGTTGTTGAATTTTGTATCATAACCTCTGCGGTCTAATCATCTTTCTTGTTTTCTCCGTCACGTGGAGTTTAATTTTTAAGAATGTCACTGTTTCTGTTTAAGTGTGCAATAGTATCTACCTGTCTGTTAACAGCGGCAAATTTTTCCGTATAAATCACCCCATCACACTTTTACACTTTTCCTCTTCGATATTATGCCTCGCCTAAAGATAAACCCATCATGGTTTTATATAAAACTATGACACTAGCTTACTTTTACAACCACGTCACTGGTGGCATGCACTTTAATTTAGTTTTATACACATTTTAAATCCTGACCTATGCAACTGCACATATTTATGAATTTACTTTTGGGATTATGGTCAAACCTAACAACTCTCTTTATCTTGAACCGATATTATGCAAAGACGCATATTGATATAATTTACCTTTGATATTGCGGCAAAACCTAATAAATCTATTTATTCTGAACTCAACAAATATTATCAAACAAGTCACATGTTGATTAGTTATATCCGTCACATCTTTTATGTTTTTTTCAGGTAAAATGATTAATATATAGAAATAACGATATAAAGAAATTGTGGTTAAATTTGAATTTAGTTATTTAGACATTTAATTAATTTGAAATTATTAATATTTTAAATATACTAAAATATATTAAAGAAAATATTTCAATGTCGCAAGTTTATATTTTGTACATTTCAAAATGTTGTTAGGTTTATGTTACAAATTAGGTTGTTTTGAATATGCAAAGAGATCTCTTTGATGTGATAAAAAATTGGTTCATTCAAAATAAATTTATTATTTTTAATTTTTGAAATTGGTATCATCTTAATAGGGAAAGATAAATTAATACCCAAGTGCAAAAATTAATAAACACCATGAATAAGGTACCTTTTCGCACTTTGTTCATAACTTGTATTATAATTATCTATATCTTTTCGCACTTTGTTCATAGATTAGTATTATAATTATCTATCTTTAAAGGATGCATGTAGGTGGGAGGATGGAATTTACAATGACATGAAGTAAAAGTATTGGTTATGGGAATTTCTTTCTAGGAATTAAGCACTTTCTCGTGCATATTTCTTTGTTCATATGTTTTTTAATCTTGTTTGGTAGTCTCATAAGTAAAGGTATGTCTAGACATACTCAACAAGTAAAGATAAACTTTAGACGTATTAATAGTAATATTTGTTTGGTATCTCAAGTATATTGTGAATTATGAAATTGATTTGGGTTTAGAATCTTAGCTAAGGAGTGGAAGAAAAGTTGGATTTTGTAAATTAGATTGGTTGGGTCTTTTGGTTTCTTAGTTTTTTTTTTTGTCTTGGCACCTTTAACATTTTTTGGATTTATGAAATTAGTGTCCTCTCTCTTTATGATTTGGTGAAATACCTTGTTCTTTGGACTTTCAATTTGGTGGGTAAGAAAATGATAGAGCCCTTGTGGATTGCTAGGCAACTTTATGTTTTTCCTAATTAATATTAAGTAATTTGGGTAGGAATCTTTTGTGCTAGTTTTAAGTGGATAATCTAGGCAATCACTCTCACCAAGGGCGTTTCTCTCTTCATGGAATTTTTGAAATTCAAATGCATCTTTTTGGCTTAATATTAATCTGATCGAAGAAAAAAAAAAATCAATATAATAAATAACTTAATCTTTTTAATATTCTATTAATAAAATTTCATCATATAATATAAAATGATAATTACAAATATAGTTGTGCAAATTAAAATCAGATAAATTTTAAAATATATTAAATAAAATAAAATTATATTTATTTTAAATAATAACACCATCACCTTTTCAATTTTATAAATTTGAAATTAAGAAATATTTATATTAATTATTTTATATTTTGTTAAAATAAATACTAGTATTATGTTATTCCCCTCACAGACATGTATAATAAACATTTAGTCGGCATAAAAAGTAAAATTCTTCTAACATATTGTAGAATGGTGTACTCAACCTGCAAATAAGGAAAACAACATAATAATTAGATAAATTTATCATGTTATTATGTTATCATGCCAGAATTCTTTTCTCGAAGACAATACAACGAGCACAATGAAATAGATGACTCGTCGTTTTATAGGATAAAAGAGTGAAGGTTGGCTTATGATAGGATGGTCCAAACAACCCTTGTCATGGGCGGATGACATGAAAAAATTCAGTTAGTGATTTTACTAGTTTGCGGGGGGTTTCAGTGAAGAGAATCTTTTCTTCAACGGAAAAAGTCTTTGAATTTGTCAAATCTATTTTACAGTACACAGTACCGAGGCCACTGCCCATATTATCAGTAGAACACTTGTTCAATGCTAATCTTAATAGCAGTGTTTGCTTCATTCGGTCGATTGAAGCAAATCTACGTTACAGTCCCGTCGCCACCGCCCGTATTATGAATAAAACACTTTTTCAATGGTAATCTAAATAACAGTGTTTCCATGTTGGTCGGTGTAGCATCAATGGCTCTGCTGTTCAATGGTAATCTTGATTGCAGTGTTTGCCTGTTTTGGTCAAATCAGAATTTTGTTTTGGAAATGTTAAGAACAACGGTTCCTTGATTTGGTCAGGCCATGCTAGCAGCCAATTATTTTACATCTAAGTCAATTGTTTGAGGTTAAGTAGATAAGAATCTAGAAACACAATTCGAATGTGACTATCATTTTTATAAATTTTAAAAACACAATTAAAATGTGAATAATAATTTTTTTAGTTTTATATTTAAATTACAATGCGATATATATATATATATATATATATATATATATAATTTAAATGTAATATATGTTTTCTAATATTAAAATTTTAATTTAATTTAACTTCCATAGTATATTTCAGAATATAATATTCATAATGGTTTATACAAATTAATGTATATAGTTGTTTAAATAAATTAATTGTTGAGATTTATAATAGTAATTATGCTATTTTAAGAAACATTATTTGTAGATTAAGAATCTTCAAAGCTGTTGTAAATCTTTGTAGTCAATCTTCTTCTATGTATTTTTGAATTTATGAATGTTTAATTTATATATTATTTTTTTTACAAATAATAATAATGATGCTAATTTAAAATAAAGTTATAATTTAATTAGTTTTTATGAGTTTTTTTGCTTTTTTTTTTTTAGTAATATGAGATGTATCATGTAATAAGTGTTTTGATGCTTCTTATGGATTGCTACTTATTAGTGTTTACTAGCCATTCAATTTATATGACATCCATAATATATATAATTTGTTAATAATTTTTATATATAAATATTGTTAATCTTTTTTTTTAACAAATTATAATAGAAATTATTGTATTAGGAGTATAAGTATTTGAAATGTAAGGCTATATTAGTTGTAAAAATTTCAAGATTGTAGGTTATCACTCTTGAGCTATTCAAAATGTCTAATTCCATAACACACTTTCAATAATAAAATAACTTTCGATTTCTTAATGTTTATTTTACTTTATGAAATCAATTACATAAAATGAAACACACTACACTTCATCAATAAAAAAAAAAAAAAAATTAATCAATCTTTACACTATTAATGTACATGAAAACTATAATATTATTGATTAAAAACAATTTGAAAACACTTTTCAAAATTTCAAAACAAATAAAACTTAAATATAATCATTTTTAAGATTATCTCTTAGATTTATTTTCAATTTCTTTTTTAATAAAATCAAATACATTTTATTAATATCTAACCTTAAATTAATACTTGAAACAAAACACCATAATGTTACAATTCAATGAGTTATTTAAAATAATAAAGTAACACTTATATTTATATTGTTTTTTAATTTGGAAAATATTAATCATTAATCTCATAACATATTAAATATAATAATTTTTAAAATTATCTCTTAAATTTATTTTCAATTTATTTTATAATAAAATCAAATTCTTTTTATTAACATCTAACCTTAAATTGATACTTGAAACAAAATACATTAATGTCTTACCTTAAATTAATACTTGAAACCTTAAATTAATACTTGAAACAAAATGCATTAATTTCTAACCTTAAATTAATACTTAAAACAAAATACCTTTATGTTACAATTCAATGAGTTATTTAAAATAATAAAGAAGAACTTATATTTATATTGTTTTTTAATTTAGAAAGTATTAATCATTAATCTCATAACATATTATCAATAATTTTTAATAATTGTGTAACAATAAAAATAAAATAACTAAAATCTAAATTATATTTTTAAAATTACAAATGGTTAAAATGCGAATACAGTTTCCACTTTCTGGGGGATTCTCTAGCCTTAACCACAGAAAGCGCCAGGGTTTCGACGGAACCCATGGCTAGCACAAGGGCAGGCTCGGAATAGTACAGTGGGGAGCCTCCTGTTGCCACCTGCGACCAACCACGGTGAGGTAAGGTTGGGCTACGGCTCGGCGCAGGGGAGACCCTCTGCGGGTAGACCAAATAAAGAGTAAGAAATGTAACCCAAATCGCATACCGTGCAACCGGGAGAAACGCACCTGGTATAGAGCCGGGAGCACCATAGCCTTCGAAGGAGGGCCTCCTCATCTGAACGAACTCCGAACCGGTTCTACTGCATGCACACACCATGGCAAGGAACAATTAGCACCGCCACATGAAGGAAGATAATCATCTACCCGAAAGCAAAAGAACAACAGAAAAAAAGAGCCGGTAGGTTACAATCCATGACATACCTCCAGAGTTCAGTAGTATATGTTTATATATAATGAACAGACGGATGATCGGCGCAAGATTACTCGCTCGGCAGAGGAACGAGTGCTCAGCGCATGAGGAATTTACCAGAAGAGCTCAGACTGGAACGAGGTGGCGCGGAGCAGAGCAAAGGGGCGCCGAGCTTCACAATAACCCGATTAATCGAGAAGGGCAAGTCATATACCCTCCAAACCTCGGCTATGACATCTGGAGGCGTCTCCGCCCTCAGATCCATCCCGGGCCATCCACACCCTTGATCATGGCGGTAAAGAGTTAGGCGGGGACTTAACGCCAGCCCACTCCCTTCACGTGATCGAGCCGGCGTGTTTAATGCCGTGCCCACCTGTCATTACAATGGAATGCCAGCGGATGCCTCGGGTTGTCAACTCTGATAACACCCAAGGTTCATATGGCGGCCCAATTTTAATAAAGCAATCAACCAAATCGCTAAGGGTCCTTGCCACCCTAAGTTTATGAAAACCATAATCATTGATAAATTAATTTCCCAGCAATCATTTGTGTAAACAATATATGTTCATATACATTACAACATATAAATCCATATGTGGGTAAGTCAACGAACAGTGAGGCGTTCGACCAGAAACCATAACGAGCAATAGAATATTAAATACGATTAATAATAAAAAAAAAATTCGGGTACGTGACATAATTTTTATATATAAATATTGTTAATATTTGTCTTTTAACAAATTGTAATAGACATTATTGTATTAGGAGTATAAGTATTTGAACATGTAAGGCTATATTAGTTGTAAAAATTTCAAGATTGCAGGTTATCACTCTTGAGCTATTCAAAATGTCTAATTCCATAACACACTTTCAATAATAAAATAACTTTCGATTTCTTAATGTTTATTTTACTTTATGAAATCAATTACATAAAATGAAACACACTACACTTCATCAATAAAAAAAAATAAGTTTAAGCAATCTTTACACTATTAATGTACATGAAAACTATAATATTATGGATTAAAAACAATTTGAAAACACTTTTCAAAATTTCAAAACAAATAAAACTTAAATATAATCATTTTTAAGATTATCTCTTAGATTTATTTTCAATTTCTTTTTTAATGAAATCAAATACATTTTATTAAAATCTAACCTTAAATTAATACTTGAAACAAAATACCATAACGTTACAATTCAATGAGTTATTTAAAATAATAAAGTAACACTTATATTTATATTGTTTTTTAATTTGGAAAATATTAATCATTAATCTCATAACATATTAAATATAATAATTTTTAAAATTATCTCTTAAATTTATTTTCAATTTCTTTTATAATAAAATCAAATATTTTTTATTAACATCTAACCTTAAATTGATACTTGAAACACAATACATTAATGTCTTACCTTAAATTAATACTTGAAACCTTAAATTAATACTTGAAACAAAATACATTAATTTCTAACCTTAAATTAATACTTAAAACAAAATACCTTTATGTTACAATTCAATAAGTTATTTAAAATAATAAAGAAGCACTTATATTTATATTGTTTTTTAATTTAGAAAGTATTAATCATTAATCTCATAACATATTATCAATAATTTTTAATAATTGTGTAACAATAAAAATAAAATAACTAAAATTTAAATTATATTTTTAAAATTATAAATTAAAATTATGGCTGCATAATACTCATTATAAATAATAAATTTAAAAAATTAAGTAATATTATCATAATATAAATAATTTAATAAAACTACACTTAATTATATCATAATTTTTTTTAATATAAAAACAAAAACCAACTATTATCAACATTTCAGAAATTAAAATATGTGTTGTTAAACTCCTAAAGGCGGAGACTAATTCTTCTCCTACTGGCAAAAAAACTTCAAATTTAATCGTCAATTGCTATAGGTAATATATTGCCAAAAATATAGATATATTGAATATTTATATGGACCCGAAGCTGCCCCTTGTCCGAGAGGGAAAAAACTGTAAATTTTATTATAAATAAGAAAAGAAAAATATCATATTTAAATATTTATTATAAAAAAATATTTAACTAAAATTAAAATTTATTATGGTATAATATAAAAAATATAGAATAGATATTTAAATATTAAATATTTTTTATAATAAATATTATATAAAAATTTTTATATATTTTTTATAAATTATTAATATTATGATGTTTTTGGAAGTTTTTTTCCATCATTAATAAATATAATTTTAAGAAATATATTGAAAAATTAAGACTTTTTAATATCTAATTAATTATTTACAATTAAATGTTAATGGTCATATAAAAATATATATTATAGATTTAATATTTATATAAAAAAATATTATACTGCAAAATTTTGTTAGACTAAACATTTGATAAAATCTTACATAAAAATTAGATGGCATGGAATGGGAAGCCTGCAAATACCCATTCAAGCAACCCTTTTATATGCAAGATAATAAATAGGGAAAATTGTTTTTAATATTTTACAGTAAATTAATTACTTTTATTGCCCAGCCAAGTTCACAATTATCCTTTCATTTTCATAATGAAATTTGAAAGGTTTGCCTTCCGTGAAGATTTGAAAGGTTTGCCTTTCCCAACGTAGCCAGATCTTTATGTTGATTTTGAGAATAGCCATTGAAGTTCACCGACTATCTTCTCACAATAGCCAAGATAATCACCTTTTCTCATCGTTGTGAAGCGTGGATGAAATCCCCGTCATTCTCATCACATAGTTGTATTAATACAATGGGCTTCGGAACACGCATACGGCGGTGTGACCTTATCTTACGGATTATCCTTTTCAACCTCGGCAGCGATTTGTCTGACTGTTGGGTGAGTCTTCTGCTGTCTTCGTATACCCGGTGCCATCTTTTGGTACACTGCTCTCGATTATATTCCTTTCTTATTTTGGTTTCGTTACTATGTCCTACCGCAACAACTTTTCAATCCCTTACTATGTGTAGTGAACCTTATGCCACCCCTTGTGGGCTCCTTCTTTGGTGGCTCAGCTCTAAACTAGAGCACTAGGTTGTGTGTTAGCTTAAACTTGGTTTTTCAAGTAGTCAGCATTTTCTCACCAATACGAGCGAACTAGGGCAGGTTTATACTTATTTTCGTCATAAACCTTCACTCTTTTTTCACTTTATTTCAGGACGACTTTCCTTGTGATAGCGAACATGCCACATGCTACTTAAGAGGATTGGAAGCTCTCTAACGACAGGTTTATCCATTCTATTCTTAAAACGATGCCTCTTATTTGACCTTTCGATTTAGAGCAAGTTACAAAACCTTCACATTTTTTTTAGTTACAGGGCTGCATAAATACAATCAGCTCATTTTTACAGTACAAGAATAAACAAAAATCATAGATAAAAAAAAAAAAAAAAAAACTTACATTTTTTCTAAAGCGCAAATTGCATAATAAATTTTTAACTATTATTTTAAAGTGGCAAGCTTCATTGAAGAAAGTGCGACATTCAAATTTATCAATAGTGTGATACAAAGTTAACTAAAAATAAATATTAAAATGTGTACTTAAAAAAACATCTTAAAGAAAACTATTTCAAAACTTCCACTCTAAAAATTATCATTGATATTTCTTACAAAATCACATAATGCATCCGCACATAATTCAATTGGCCCATAAAAAGACACACCATAAGGGAAAATAGAACGATAAATTCAATGAAAACAGTCTCAACTCATGCGCTAAATTAAAGGATGAATGAAGTATCTAAATCAGATTGAGTTTGGATGAAGGATAAATGAGCTTGCATGGATAGGAGTTGAATATCATCACCCAACAAGCACGCACTTCATTATAATGCAGGTTTGATTCATTTGTCACTCCGGAGAGTTCGGTGTTGCTGTTTGAAGTGATAGTTTGTATGGTTATACATTAGAACGGTGCGTGGGAAAGAATCGACATCTTAGGTGTGGTGCCTGTTTTCCTTCCAAAAAGATCTTTGTGCCCACGCCATTGAAAGAAAATTGCAGAATTGAATTCTTCAGTAAAAGACAATAAATCTTAGGCGAGAAAACCTATCAATTTTCTACAATGTAAAACCAATAGTGAAGACTATATATCGATCCAATTTACTACCAATAGTGTATGTGATGTATATGCAAAATGTCTATTTCTCAAAAAGAAGAAGATTGGTGATTAGATTCCAGGACATTAATCGCTCAGCCATTGATGAATACAGGATGTCAATTCCCAATGTATCATGTGGCAGTAAAAGGCAAGTTGAGACAAGTCAACAAGGGATGGATAATGTAACTTTATATTTAGACCCACATGTGCTCAACAATAGACATCCATAGAAAACGAGAGGGGAATAAGACTAGTTTTGCAACAATAAAGAGGAAAATAAAACTCACACTACATGTAGCTAATGGCAATGGACTCAAAATATTATATAGTCTAGTGACACAGTCAGTGCTCTCTTACAACACTCTAGAATGTAGAAGAGCTTTTGCCTCCGCTAGAGTTGTTGTTGTGAGTTGTAGTTGCATCAACCAACAAACATGTGAAATCTCATTAAGGTTTTGGAATGCCACCAATGCCTTGAAAAGTGTCTCTAATGGATTGGAGTGTACCCACAATGTCCATCATAGTAGGTCATCCTTCAGGAGAATCTCTTCTGTAAAGTAAACCCATGCTTAAGAATTGATTGAGGCACGTAAGATCTTTATCGGTTTGAGTGCTCGTACTAGCCGCTCTCAATAAAGGCCCCTAGCAATAATTTATCTATCCAGCTGATACTTAATATAATGTATAAAAAAAGAATGGAAAATAGAAAGCACGAAATGCCATCGAGGTACGGTAGGTAGGATAAATACTCTGTGATATGATTACGTGTAGTTAAGAAATGAACCTTCCAAATAAAATGCAAACAAAGGGAATGCTATCTTGCTATGTTCATAAAATGTTAGTACTCCAAATTAATTGCCCACATTGATCACATCATTGTAAGTTGTATCAATCATACCATTGTATGCGGTGGCAAATCAGTATTAGCTTTACATGTTATGCTTCATTGCTCACTGAAAAAGATCCTTACCTCAGAAATCGAGGTCAACATAGCATATATTTTGTAGTATGCAGGATATCAAGATTTGATGGCAACAACATTTAATAATATGGAAAAATTTTGACATGTTAAAAGCCTAGGAAGGTCAGTATTGCAACAAAGAATATGAAACTGAGATCTAATGTGGTTGCATGCGAGGATCTGTTTCACTATGGAGCTCATGAGTGTTCGTTCTAATCTTGGCTATATTAATTTTCTTCTTTGAGCTAGTTAAAACAGAGAGATACTTTCGATCTTGTAGGGTGGAGTTCATGCAAGCTAATAAATAGGCAAAATTGTTTTTAATATTTTACAGTAAATTAATTACTTTTATTACCAAGCCAACTTGACTATTACCTTTACATTTTCATAATGAAATAAATTAAAAATATTTTAAGATAAATATTAAGTTTACTAAAATTTAAAAAATTTAAAATTAAATATATATATTAAAAAAATATGTTATAAAGATTTACTCGAAATTTTTAATTTGTAGATAAACTATTTTACGATAACTTAGTTTATTAATACTATATACATAAAATAAACCATAATACATTTAAAAAAAGATGATTCAGAAAAATTAAAAAAAAATCATAAATACTTCAAAAAATAAAGTCTCATTGATTTATATATATTGTAATATGGTGGTTAAATCCTAGGATAAAAAAATTGCCCATGATATAACGACTTATGCAGTCTTATACCGCAGCCACGTTTGGGGCTGATCACATGATTTGCTCAAAGAGAGACCCCGGTGATCATAAAGTCCATGGAAAAATTCGGTCACTGATTTTACTAGTTCACAGGGGTTTCACAGGATTGAATCAGTCATCTTGCTCGTTCATTTTCTTGATCTTGCTGCTGGTGCTGCTACCAGAAGGGGAATCCGAAGTCGCAGCAACTGGAGCAGACAGCCATGACAGCCCTGGCATGTAGCGCGGAGCCTGCAAATACGCATTGAAGAAGTCTTTCTCTGGAAGCTAATGGAACGACAAAAATTGCCTTCGATTCTGATAGAGTCAAATAACTAGTTTTATCCCCATGGCATCTCGACATTTATCCTTGGCACTTCCATAATGAAATAGGTCAGAATCATTTTATTACACGTTAATTGATAAAAGACAAAAGGGCTAGCTTCTGATAGAGGGATCTAGGCAGTCTTATAATACAACCACTTGTGCTGGTCACGTGATTGGCTCAAAAAGATCACATCACATGATTTGCTCGAAGAAAGCTCATGGTGATAATAAAGTCTTGGAAAAAATTCAGTCAGTGATCTTGCTGGTTCACGGGGGTTTCGGAGGAGTCAATCAGTCATCTTATTAGTTCTTGTTCTTCTGCAGGTGCTGCCCCGAAAAGCGAAATTCTAGGATCAGTGAGCCGCAGCAAACGGAGCAGGGTCTCTATTCCCTGAAGATTTGAAAGGTTTGCCGTTCCCGACATAGCCGTCAATTAGATGAAGATAATTCTTTAAACTGTGGGCGTAAGCGGGATCAATATTATGGAGCTCTCTCAGAATGGGAGAGTCGTTATTATTCAAAACAATTTTCACGCCCACGTGAAAATATGTCCAGGGAAACCAATCCAACATTTGACTCAACCATGTCCAGCAGTTCTCGTTGAAAACAAGTCCAGGAACTTTGGGAACAATATCGTTCTTGTTCACCAACCGCAACACCTTCACTCCCACCTCCGCCATTCGCAGGGCGAATGCTCTATTCCCAACGCGTGGGCTCGCGAATGCAAACACAGTCACAGGTATAGGCTGTCCCGGAAAATTTGCGTTAAGGTTTTTCTTAACGTCATATGAGCTTAAGGTTGCGAGAGCAGCTCCTAAGCTGTGTCCAGTTAAAGTTACGCTCAAACTTTCTTCCTTGTATTCATCTACCAGTCTTAAAATTTCTGAAATAACAGTATCTCTTGCAGATATTGAATTGTCTCCATGAGAAGTGTAACAGCTGAAAAATCCCTCCTCCACTCGGACGCCGTTGTCGTTGAAAGGAGCAGTAGACGATAATCCGGCTCCGATGCGCTTGTGTTTGAGAGGAGTAATTGATAATCTGGCAGGAACTAAAATATCTCTTGCGTCCTCTATCCATTCCTGAGCCGTTTGGGTTCCTCTCCACGCTACTACAATATCCCGCCGTCCTAGTCTTCGTATCTCTTGAGTATCTGTGCAAACTGCAATAAACCCAATCCACACAGATTGCTCTATTTTCCGCCCTAAGATATCTGTGTCCGCATACAAATATTTGGTCACTTTATAGCCCTTGGGGTAATACTGGGAATCACCGGCCATTTCACTGCTATCGAACAATTTATCAGGACTATACTTAGCCCCACCATAACCATTCATCAAAAGTTCACTATCAAACGCATCGTAGCACAACTCTGCAAAATCACCATATCTGAGAATCTCAGCTTTGAATACTGGATTAATGGGATCTAATAACCCATTCCACGACTCTGCTCCTTCAATATCTTGCCACATATCTGCAAGCGCTATGTTTTCGTATCGGCCCATCTCTTTTACTAGTGGGTGTCTTGAAGAACAGGCGATCGATTTTCGGTTTTGGGTCCGGATCAACTTTTTATGGAGAAGAGTGCCCTTGCTGCTTGAAGCTGTAAGGAATGAAGGGAGCATCCCCATCCTTCGTAGTACTGAATACAGGTGATCTATGAAGCGAGACATGAATTTCTGAATCTCAATGTCCTCAAGTATAAAAAGGCCGGATATCTTAAAAGACAGTTCTGCTTCTGTGGTTTTATGCAAGTTGTTAGCTTAGTTTTTCTGATGTGCAATGCCAATCGCAATATGTGTATCTTACCAGAGCTTGGTACGCGTATATATATCGATACCATACACGAAATTCATTAGCAGCAGCAAGCGGATTGATTTCCTGGATTCGAGGTTAGTAAATTTGACACGGTTGCATGAGGCCAAAGGATTGACTTTGACTATGAATCGTTTACATGGTATTCCTCTGCCTTCAGATTTTAAACTTTTAATCGTTCAAACGTGCGCACGTCTTTTTCAGGTTCCCCACTCCCTTTCCCCCAATTCTAAGGGGTTCCAAGCAAAACGATGAGATAAGAAAGTTAATCGACATCCTTCTCCCATATCATTGGAGATCACCGGTGTTCTTCCTCGGAACAATAGTTTATTAATTTTTTTTTTCAAATCACTCTGTTCCACGTTTTTTCATTCAAATCACTCTGTTCAACGGTAATCTCAATAAGAGAGTTTGCTTTTTTGTTCAACGGAGAAGGTCGTTGAATTTGTCAAATCTATTTTACAGTTACCGTGACTGCCCCTACTATCAATAGGAGACTTGTCCAATGATAATCTTAACGGTAATGTTATTAACAGTGTTTGCTTCTTTCGGTCAATTGAGAAGGTTGCCGAATTTGTCAAATCTATTTTGCAGTTCCGTGGCCACAGCCGGTATCATGAATTCAACACACGTTCCTGTTATTAATAGCTCAGCCGTTCAATGGTAATCTTGATAACAGTGTTTAGGTATTCAAGTCAAATCAGAATTTTGTTTTATCAATAACTCGCTTGTTAGAATGGAAATCTTCATTCCTGATTTGGTCAGGCCATAATCGGTATTGGAAAATAATAACAGCGAGTAAAGTGGATAAGAATCTAACTCAATTGTTTGACATAAAGTGGATAAGAATCTAGAAACACAATTAGATTCTGAATATTTTTTTTTAATTTTAAAAAATCAATAAGAATGTGAATATTTTTTTTTTAAATTTTAGAAACACAATTACAATGTGAATAATATTTTTTAACTTTTATATTTAATTTAGAATGCGAATAATATATCTTTTAGTTCTATATTTAATTTAAATGTATTATATGTTTTAAGTTAATAAACCATAATTGTCACATGGATACTAGTTGTGAGGTGGGTAATAAAATTTTTAGATATAATATTAAAATTTTAATTAATAAATAATAATTGTCAAGTGGATAGTAGTTGTTAGGTGGATAATAGAAATTTGTTAAGTGGATAATAGAAATTTGACTTGTATAAAATATTTTAAAATATAATATTTATATTACTATATACTAATCAAAGGTTGATATGATTAATTAAAAAAAAAATGTTATGCGAAATTATTTGTGGTTTTTTGGAATGTGATGTTGATAAGTCATAATATTACCCAATGGTATTGTAAATATCTATAGTCAATAATCTTGTTTCATACTTTCATAAATGTATAGATGTTTAACTTTGTTCTATATATATTTTTTAACTTATCTAGCTTATATATCAATTATTTCTACAATTAATAATAATAATACTAATTTAAAATAAAGTTATATATATATATATATACTTCTCTGATATGAGATGTACCATATAGTAAGCATTTTGATACTTTTTTACCAATTGATCCTTACAAGTGTTTATCATCTATTCAATTTATATGACATCCATTGTATATATATATATATATATATATATATATATATATATATATATATATATATATATGATGATGATGATTATGATGATGATGGTTGTTAACGTCCACTGAGACCAAATAATGATCTATCGGACCTAAAAAGACAAATTATTTATTTTGATTTAAGATGTTATTCCGATGCTCAAAAAGCTTGGAGAGAAGCCTCCCGAGCTCACTATAATTTTGGCATTGTAAAAGGCTAGAAAGGTCAGTATTGTAACAAAGGTTGTGAAATTGAGATCTAATGTGGTTGTATGCAGGGCACTCTAAGAGGAAGTGGTTTTCATCCTCGATGCTCTTATTCTCACAAATATGGCAGATCCTTTCCATCCATGGCGTTTTAGGAACTACCCAGCGGCCAGTCTCACTATGGAGCTCATGAGAATTCATTCTAATCTTTGCTATATTAATTTTCTTTTTTGAGCTAGTTAGAATAGAGAGATACTTTTGATCTTCAAGGGTGGGGTTGATGACCTTCTTATAATAACTTAATTTTCTTTTAGACGCTAAATCTTTCTCACACCACAATTTTTCTTTGAACTTAGAAGTAACAATATCTTTAATGTTATTTATGTTTTGCAAAGCATCATTCTCATTGATCTCCCAATAGTTTAACCAGGCCCTTGTGTCCTTATGCCATCCTCGGTTAAGCCTTAGGTGATTTTGGCTGGAATTTAAAGCTAGCTTAGGAAGTCTATGATTGTCTATGTTATTGAGCTTGTGCTTGTACATCAGAAACCTGAGCATAGTTAGGCTCTCAATAGAAGAAAGACCCGCTTCTATAAGGAGAATAGGATAGGGTGTATTACTTTTAATTTTCAGGTTATAAGTTATAAAACGCTTCTGGATTTGCTCAATCTTCCTCCATGATTCTCTGGAGATGCTGCAGCCCCAAACTTCACAACCATATAAGATAACAGGAGTGACTAAAGTTTCAAAGAGGAACTTCTTTTTATCCCACATTACAAGGTTTGTTGTTTTACAATTATTTTCAAGACCAAAATAAGCTTTCCATCCCCCATTGATCCTTTTCTCAATGCTATGGTTCCAGTTGAGCTTGTGATGGATATCAATTCCTAGGTACTTGTAAGAATACACTTCCTCCAATTTATTATTGTCATACGTAAAATTAGCGCAAGTGTCCTTTTTAGATTTGATAATCATAACTTTTGTTTTGTCTGTGTTAACAGTCATACCCATGGTAGAGCAGAAATCCTTAAGAAGCTTGAGTTGCTTATCAAGATCAGAAGGGCACCTTGCCAAAAGAACAATATCGTCAGCATAGAGAAGAAGGATAATGACTATCCCAGCTAAGATTGTGCCACCACATCCTGCTTCTTCTAAATAACCTTCGAGCTTATCGATGTAAATGCCAAATAGAGTAGGGGAGAGGGGGCAACCTTGTTTAACTCCAATGTTACACTTAATATCTTTTGACCACCCCTCATTGTTCTTTAGCTTGGCAATTACATTCTCGTATAGCCTTATAGCAGCGGCTCTTAACTCAAGAGGAACCTTTAGCTCTTCTAACCTATTCCAAAGGTTGTATCTAGGAACCGTATCGAAAGCCTTTCTAAAGTCTACAAAGCAGCAGAATAAATTGGATTTATCATTACGACATTCCTCCGCAATGATCCTTAGCGTAACAAGGTGGTCTGTTGTTGAGTGATGCCTTCTGAAACCTGCTTGGCCTTTAGCCCGCTTATCTTCACTTTCAAGCCATATGCTTAACTTTTTTTCCAGAATACTACTATATAATTTGGCTAAGAGAGGGTTGATCATAATTGTTCGATAATTAGAGGGGTTATTTGTATCTCCACTTTTAAAAATAGGGATAATGAGGCTCTCAGTCCAAGGTTTAGGGAACCCTTGCTTAACAGCTTGATTGAAAAGCTTGTGGATGTGGGGGATGAGGATAGGGCCTCCAATTTTTAAGATTTCTGCCTGGTAACCTTCAATGTCCTTAGCTTTCCCGTTCACGCGAGGCGATTAACCCCAAACTTATCGATGTAAATGCCAAATATATATATATATATATATATATTTATTATAATTAATTTTTATGTTTTAAAAAATTATAAAAAAATATTATATTAAAGAAATTGTCTAAACATTACATTAATTATGATATTTTAAGATTGCAGGTTATCACTCTTGAGCTATTAAAAACGTCCAATTCTATCATATATTTTCAATAACACCAACCTAGATCCATCTTAATTTGGGATCTACCATACCCATTTCAAATCTCTTTTCACTTTAAAAGTGGTTTGCAACTCAAGGCATTTGATTCCTTCCGGGGGTTTGGTACACTACGTATTAAGATGTATATAGGTTTTTTTATTATTAATTATAGATATAAATATAAATATAATTATTGCTTTTATATTTTATAATTTTATTTAATTCTATTTTTATCAAGTCAAAATGTTAAGGATTACATCTCTACTATACTTGGACCAAATGTTTATATAGGAGTTATGTTTAGTTATGAACCTCAAATATAAAGAAAAATTGTAATAAAAAGTGGATAGGTGAGGGGAAATCTTAGATAAAATATAATATTGCAAGTTTCCCAATCTTTATTTGCCAAACTTCGGGGGAGGGGGGAGGGGCAGAATACTAATTAGAATGTAATATTATTACATTTTACATAATATTTCCCATCACCCCAACCTAAATATCAAATCTTACTTAGTACTTCACCTAACCAATGTTAATTTTGTAATTAAGTTTGTTTACTTTTAAACTTCAAATATGATGAAAAATTACAATAAGAAGTGGACTAGTGGAGGTAAATACTCCATGAAATGTAATATTATAGTATTATGTTTTACACAATATAAATTAGTAAAAATTGGATGGGGGTAGGCAAAAATATTAAGTAAAATGTAATAATTACATTTTACCTAATATTTCCCCACCTCCTGCACTCACCGTAGGTCACTTTCATAGCTAAGATTATTCAATTATTATTAATATTAGACATAAATCAAAAGAATATATTACAATTATTATATTATAGTGATTGTCAAAGAATCCATTAGAATGAAGAAGTAACTATTGTAAGGGACATGTTGCGAGTTAAGGGGAAGGGTCCTAACCAACAAATGAAATACAGACCTTTGATGCTTCTATACATATCTAAACATTATGTATTCACCCATTCAATAATAGAAACAAAGCATAAAAAAGATGCAGGGCCACCAAACATATCCAAACAATTTCCCAATATGAACATATCCTTAAAAAAAATTACCTTTACAAGCTACATGAATTCAATGCCATCATTTTCTAAAGTTAATTATGTATCTAAATATTTGCATTACATTATGTTATGTTATGCCTAGCATATTGGCCTAGAGAATGCCTCTTAGCCTATTAAAAGATGAATAATTTTGTTTAAAAAATGAAAAATATTATTCTAAATTTTAAAATAAAAATATTATATTTTAAAATGTTATATTCAAAATCTATAGTCCAAAATGGTTAAAAAAAAATTAAAAAATAAAACGCTCTGACACTCCATAAGGGTTTTGATAGCACTAGGGTTTGGGGCCACCTGATACCACGTAGCAGGCTCTCCTCCTCACTCACGCATCTTTCACCGCTCCCTGACATCGTCCTTTGACTG
The DNA here is from genome assembly GCA_031772625.1 of Pinus tabuliformis. Taxonomy (NCBI): domain Eukaryota; kingdom Viridiplantae; phylum Streptophyta; class Pinopsida; order Pinales; family Pinaceae; genus Pinus; species Pinus tabuliformis. The sequence continues at coordinate 1,002,356,466 of CM062820.1, forward strand.
AGCGAGCACATGTTGGGCCCTCCCGGGTGAGGGAGATCAACCCCCTCCTTCAGATCGGTACTACCCGGTGCACACCGAACACACAATGATTGATCTTCTAGTTTAGGGGAACATAAGGGTAAAAAAACTGAAACACCTCCTCTGAGAGCTTAATGGAAGTCCCAAATACAGGGTCAATGCATTCCAAAATATGCAAAGAATCCATGAGTGGTGATCCCTAACCATCGCCTAGAACAATCTCGATAATTCATGTAGGATCATGCCATAATCTATAAATTTATGGGAATTTGGCCCAGAGAATCGAATATTCTTTGATGGATCAAAATCAAGTGGTAGTTGAAAGCTCCTTTTGATCTTCGTCTCTGCGCCAAGGTTTTCTTCACAGTGATCTTCGAAGATCTCGATGACCATAAGTGCATTTTGCACAATGGACCATATTTCATGAACAACGTTGAGTTGTTCATGAGGCACTGGCAACCCTGCTACAGCTCGAAGAACGAACAATCTTTAGCTACCCCCATCTGTGTCTCACTGTACTCTCTGCCAGAGGATTTATGGGAATGGATATTCTGGAAACAATTGGAAACTCCATAGGTGACTTTGTCGAATTCTCAAATATCACCAGGCATCGATCATTCTCCTCCTGCGCTCGAATTGTGTCTACATGAACATATCACAATCCCTCTTAGAGTCTATGGAAATAGAGTACCAAGATGAAATCTGGTCCCATCGTCGAATCGGGTACCAATCCCTGCAATACAATATGTTGGCAACACTCTTTACCGCTGTGGTACTTATTCTCTCTTTCGGCATTGTTTAACTCACCAAGAGGCTGAAAAAGCATTAAATGATTTCCATTCTAGAGCATGTGGTGGTCATTTGTTTGGGCATGCCACTACCCAAAACATATTACGTGCTAGTTATTTTTGGCCTTCCATGTTTAAATATTGCATAATTGCAGTTGGAAAATGACATAATTGCCAGGTCCATGATCATAAGATGCCAGTGCCTCCATCTCCTCTTCACCCTATTATAGTTGTTGGTCCTTTTGCGAAATAGGGGATAGATTTCATCACCTGTAACCCTCACTTGGCCGGGGGGCATGGCTATATTATCCTTGGAGTTGATTACTTTATGAAACTGGCTGAAGCAATGCCTACATATAAAGACAATGATGAAACTGCAACAATTTTGATTTTCAATCATGTGATTGTTCGGTTTGATCCCCCACAAGCTATTGTTACGGACCATGGTGGTCATTTTTGTAACTTTCTAAACACTGAACTATCAAAACATCTTGGCCTACGTCGTGATAGCTTTACTCCTTATTATCCACAAGAAAATGGTCAAGTCAAAGCCTTCGATACAATTTTAACAAACATGATTAAATGGGTAATTGGTATTCATAAAGGAAACTCGCATACCATGCTTTCTCCAGCACTCTGTCCATGCCGTACTACCACAAAAACATCTATGGATTTTACTTCCTTCCAAATTGTTTATGTCTTGGAGGCATTATTTCCGCTTGAATGTGAAATTCCATCTTTGAAACTAGCCATCGAATTATTACCAGCTACCTCTGCAGAGGAAGAGCGTTTTTTACACTTAGAACGTTTAGATGAAACTCGCTTTGAGGTTGCATTGGCTAGCGAGGCTCACAAAAAATGAGTTAAATATCAATTTGATCAAAATGTGAATCCTCGTTCATATGCATAAGGTGACCTAGTATTAGTTTATGATCAATCTCATGACAAGTTAGGTGCAAGAAAATTTGAGCCCATGTGGCATGGCCCTTACATTATAAAATGTGTATTAGCTAAAGGAGCATATGAGCTGGTGGATTATCATGGTACTCCTTTATGAAATCCTCGAAATGGTCTTTATGTAAAGAAATATTATACATAAAATATTTCGTGGAGATTTGTACATTATTTGGTAGTTTTTAGGTGTGTGAAATAGCTTATATTTTACAATTTCTTGCTACTTCTCCTGCTTATCTTATTTTGTGCTTGATTTGTAGATCTCAATGTTCGCTCAAACTTACGTTGGATTTGTTGATGGTGCTAGTCATATAACTCAAAATTTGTCTTTTGCAACCTGGGTTATTTATTCACCGAGTGATGAGTTAGTCTCTATTCATGGAATATGGCTCGATCAAACAACAAATACTATAGCAGAACATAGTGTAGTTATTGAACTATTATATGATACCATCTCATTTGGTATTCGATGTTTGATTGTTAGGTTATATTCGCAACTTGTAGTATTACATTTCAACAATGTGTATGTAGTAAGAAGTTCATCAACGTTAAGAATTTTTTTACAGGTCTGTCTTTTGGAAAGGCAGTTTGATTACAGTAAATATCAACACATTCCAAGAAATTCGAACACATAAACTGATGCAATAGCTAATCATGTGTTAAATAGACATTTGCTACATTTATAAAGTAAAAAAATATTCATCCACATACTGATCAAATATAAGTTGGAATCAAAGTAGTAGTCTTCATTAGTATAAAGTTGGTATAAACCTACACCATACCAAAATGTCATCCGAGGAAATAAGGCCCCGTGGCCTTTATTATCCGAATATGTCAATACAAAAATCAAAATGTGACCCAAATAAATAAACAACTAAGCATGATTATGCTCATGATAGAAAACTATGGCACGGTCAACCCGACACAGCAATCACCTAAGTGGTCCTGGAACTCCAACCATGTGTCGTTGGTATCAAAGAGGTATATCATCTACCTAGTCTCAGGGATGTCTAAATTCAACCTCTCGAGGTTGTGTTCTAGCTCTGTTAATGCCTCCACTGCATCTAGGTTAGTTGTCGCAACTATTATAGGCTCCTCACCTCGCCTGTCAAAGTGTCTTAGCCTTGCTGGTCGGATTAGGCACACATCTACATATGCATTTCAGATAATTAGCCTTTGAAGATTAAAAAACACATAAAATATTAAAATTATAAAAAAATATCAAAATATCAAAATTATTACTTAGGTCGCCCCACTACACTCCTGTTGGATGTGGGATATCGAGGTCACCTATGTAATCCATCACCACATATGGTAAGTCATCAATATAAATGATTTGTTGATCCAACCAGAAAAAAAAACTCAGGGGTATATCTCACCACCAGTCTATCACCTCCATGAAGCGCCATAAGTGGGGCCCATCTCAGCATATGTGGATCTTTGGGACCTCCCTCATCCGCTAAAATTTTCTCTCGCCAAAGTTGTGGAATCCTCTCTAGGGAAAAAGAAACCAAAATTTCACCATAACTGAAGTTCTTCAATTTTTCATATTTGCATCTGGTTAGCTATCCTTTCATGTGCATAACCACTGCCTCCAACCAGTTAAATACCGTGGATTCCCAACATTCCATGGCAGTCTGCATCTATGCCCGTGTGGTCAAATGAAGAGCTGTGCTACCACACAATTTGATGACAGTAAAAACTACGGTCCTCAAAGGCAGGATCCTAATGGTCTGAATGCCAATATTGCCATCCTTGAGTTGTGCGCTCCCACAAAAACATCGTAGGTACCCATCAATAGTCTCTCAATCTGTTCTCTGCCCAAATAAAGAAATATCATCTCCTCTAAGAGAAATCCCAGTCAGGAAGTAGATGTCATCAACATCAATGGTAACACGATGATCTCTGATCACAAATCATTGTTCCTGGTCATTCTAGGTCCTTACCAACCATGTCATTAGATCTACCTAAGCTTTCATCCTAGGAAAGCCAATTTTTCAAAAGGCCATAGGTTCTCAAAGACTGCAAAGTAGTTGGATTTGCTAAAGCTGCTAAATCAGTGGCTTCATGTTCTCTCTCCCTCCATTCCGTTTTGGAATAATCAATAGACATGAAATAACATTTAAAAAGAGTTAGAATCAATCTCGAAGGCATAAAGCTCATTTTTTTGGGTTTATTTTAATTGTTTAAAAAGTCTTGGTGTCTGTGTTGCCGGTCTTTTATAAATACGGCGCAACTGCATAGACTTATAGGAATATTTCCACATAGGTTGCACTTTTCTGTGTCTAAAAGATTATCGGCCTGCACTAACCTGATGGAGACAGCCCACGCAAGGCCAAGGGAACATATTTTGACAAAATCTCTCCAAAAAAATATTGCAAGCCTAAAATGAAAATCTGAATAGATGAAACGATAGATCATCAGGATATCTCTCACCTCGAGGAAATGGTACACAATTTCATCCACCGGTTGGCTCAAAATTAGTCTCGGAAGTTTGTTGGTAAAAATGCCCATTTTATCTGCTCTCAAATGGTAAAAATTGAATTAATTTTTCAATTTTTATAGGTTTTTGAGAAATTAAAATATTATTTTTTATGATTGGGACCTTTAAAAGTGAAAATTTTATGTTTTTTCCCTAATACAGATCAATTATGATGGTTTATTGAGTTTTAAATGTGTAGAACATGTTACAACGTAAAAATTAATCATTTTGACTATCAACAAACCTTTATTACCTTTCATGCTTTTAAAAAATTACGAAAAGTGAAATCATGGTGTCCTCTTTGAGCCCTTCTCAAACTCTTGAAATATGGAAATATAAAAGTAAATGAACAATAGTCCACTCAGTATAAGTTCATGCCTTTTACCCCTTGACTAGAGTCATTAAAATTAAAATGTATAGGACTCGATGATCATAACAAGACCAAACCATTCCTTCTTAGGCTTCGTTAAAAATACTTTGATGGACTCATCTGAAGGATGAGCTTACAAGACAAGCATATGTTATCCTCCTCAAGCTTGTAAGAAATAAAGAGGTACTTGCCAGCAATGGTGGGGGAAAATTGGGAAAAGATGTTCATTTTACATTAATCATAAAGGAAGTATGTCGCTCTTGAATACAACACTTCATCGCACTAGCGTCCGGCTTGGGAAATCCATTTGTCTTACAGTTAATCGAACACCATTGAAAGTCTTCAGCTAGTTTTGAGTATTATTGTTAAGTCAAATGCTGCCAAGTCAATTTTCATGTCGTAATGTTTTAAAGAGAAGTTCAACCTTAGTTCATGTTCCTTTTCAAATTTTAGCCTTAAATCATGTCGCCCATCCCCAAATCTATCTTTGTAGGCTATTTTTCAAAAATTGAAACTATGATTTGTGTCACAGGATTTCCTACGACGGGTCACTTCCTATCGACTTCACCTCATTGTCTAGGAATTTTATCTAGAAACCTTCATTACCTTGAGGCCTGCATGCGTTAATGGTAGGTTTCTCGCCTTCAGCGATAGGTTCCCATCATTGGCCTTCAATCGAATGTTTCTATGAGTGTTTAGATCACTTATTCACACTTTATATATTGTACTTGAAGTACCTTGAGAGCCATTGTCATTATTGGTGGTTTCTCTCGCACTTGTTAACGATTCATATCATTGGTCGGTAATCAAGTGGTTTCTACCATGTTCGACTTCGAGACATTCATTCGCATGGTTAGATTCATATTATGGATAGAGAAGATGAAGATCAAGACCCTAGATCTACTTTCATCAATCCAGGTTGCGAGGAGTTTTATATTCATGATTATGTAGACAAAATCATAAATGGATCGCTGCATCCATACTGTGTTTACTATCGATATGATTCTGGAGATTTTTCGTATATTCTTTGAGTTAGCATTACTCTGAGGATGGGAATTCGTATAAACCCAAGTCATATAAATCCTAAGATAAATATTATAAACCCAAGGGAATAATATTAAACCCAAGGAAAAATATTATACACCGAAGGAACATAAACCCTAGATAAATATTTGTCACAATCCAAAATTGGAATATGGTTGACCATGGTTTATTTTCATATTGAGATAATGTTTGTTGCAATGCGACGTTGGACAATGGCTGACAATCATTGACCATGGTTGATCTCCATATTGAAAATTATGTGTCACAATGCGATGTTGGACCATGGTTGATTTCCATATTGAAAAATTATTTGTCACAATGCGATGTTGGACCATGGTTGTGACAATGTCACATTGGACCAAGAGACAGTCTTTGTCTCAACGTGACCATGGTTGACAAGGGTTATTGACAATGGTTGACCATGATTGACCATGTTTGATCATGGTTGAGACAACCTTTTTCACAATGCAACATTGGAACATGGTTGACCATGGTTAATTTTCATATTGAGACAATGCTTGCCACAATGCAATATTGGTTGATTTTCATATTGAGAAAATCTTTATCACAGTGGACAATGGTTGACCATGATTGTAAACCCAACGAATTTATATTAAACCCAAATATTAATATTAAAAACCCTGTGAACAATATTATACCCTTGGAATATGAAGCCTTAAATTAATAAACCCTATAAATTATTAATTTATACACATTTTTAATGAAAAAATTCAAAATATAGTGCAAAATATTAAAAACAAATGAATAATAGATAATGATTTTTTCAAAAGTAAATTCATAAAAAATAAAAAGAAACGAAATAAGAATTTGTAAATTCATAAATTCATTTACTGTAATCTCATTTGAATATATTAAATTTAAGAAAAACATATCATGTGCAACATTATTGATGGAATTTTGAATCTACAAATTTACAATTTTTTTAATGTATGGTATATTTTAAAAATTGATATATATATATATATATATATATATATATATATATATATAAATCAATTTACAATATAATTCATTTCAAATTTTAAAAATAAAAATACATTTCAAAACATCAACCTTAATTTCTAAATTTCATAATTTATTAATCATGGAGGAACTTATCATGGAACTTACTAATATAAATAATGTACTTCATAAGTAAGATATTTGAATGTCATATTAAGTAAAATATTTCAATGTCAACTAATATGTACAACAAAAAAGAAATAAATTTTCATGGTTAAAACATTTTGAAGAATTTCAAGTAATGTTATTATTTTAATATTGGGCTATATTGTTTTGTTAATTTTATGTTTGAAATGCAATTTCTTTTTTCAAATTTTGCATTTAAAAAAATTACATCAGTCTAAAAACTTCTTAGATTTTAGATTAAAATAGATCAATATTGATCTTTAAAGAAAAAACTAATAAGATCAGCTTGCAATTTGGAAATTTGTTATTAAATGGTTGCTAATAATTCATTCATGCTACTTTGCCTAATTCTCCATTAATCCTACACTAAAAACCTAGGACAAACCAAATTCATAGTTTAGCTACTTTTATACATTTGTATTTTAAAAGTAAATTAATGTTCCATAGGACACTCCTTCAAACTATTAACATCTAAATAATACTCAATTACCAAATTTACACCCGATACATAATTGATCTTCGTGAGATTCGTTGCATAAGCTGCTCAAAACTTGTACTTCTCATTTGTGCGACGATGCATATTCCTCTTGAGGGTAAATGTCCCATAAGTAGGTCTCATGTTCCAGTATCGAATTCCCAAACTTCTCATAGAGGTTGTCCATGCTGAATTTTCCACTAGAAGACACATGTGGTAGTGTACAAATATAGGTATCTTCCGATACTGGTAAAGTAGCCAAGGAAGTAAGTTGTTGCCACGATTATAGGAAAGTACCTTGTTATATATGGTATAGAAAACTTTTTTATTAATCGAAGAAGGCATTTCACTCACAACTTTTAGACCACATTCTTCTAGGGTGAGCAGGAGATTGGAGTAGACAATATGATATTCAAACATGTTGAGGGACATCTTAAACCCATAATGCATGGAATTTATTTGCATCATAGTGAAGACATAGGAAAATACCATGTTATATATTTTCTTATATAGAAATGAATGTTATAAATAATAATGAAAAACTTATCATGGAGGAACTTATTAGAATTTAAATAATCTCAAATCCATAGGAAATTGGTGGGTGGGGAGACATGTGGCACGAATATATATTTTTAAATTAATAAAAAGTAATTGACCATTTTACTAAATAATTTTTTCTTATATATAAATGAATGTTATAAATAATAATGAGGAAATTATTAGAATTAGAATAATCTCAACATGGAGGAACTTATTAGAATTGGAATAATCTCAAATCCCTAGGAAATTGGTGGTTGGGGAGCCATGTGGCACAAATCTAATTTATTAAATTTATTAAAAGTAATGGACCATTTTACTAAATAAAATTTGCTTATATATAAATGAATGTTATAAGTAATATTGAGGAAGTTATTAGAATTGGAATAATCTCAACATGGAGGAACATATTAGAATTGGAATCATTTCAAATCCCTAGCAAATGGCTTGGTGGGGAGCCAGGTTGCACCAATCTAACTTTTTAAATTTATTAAAGGCAATTGACCATTTTTCTAAATATATATATATTTTTTTATATATAGATGAATGTTATAAATAATAATGACGAACTGATTAGAATTGCAATAATATCAACATGGAGGAACTTATTAGAATTGGAGTAATCTCAAATCCCTAGGAAATTGGTGGGAGGTGAGCCACTTGGCGTTTAAATTTATTAAAAGTCAATGCAACCTAAGAAACTCTGTAATACACTACATCCATTGATAAACATTAAGAATAAGTAGATTCCCCTTGAGAATAAATCTACGCCCTCAATTAAGAAAATTAAAAAATGCAAGAAACCTCCTTCCATCTAAAATTCATATATATACCCTAATAAGTAGATACCCCTTGAGAATCAATCTAGGCCCTCAATTAAAACTAGCAATTGCACTGGAAGTTGTGGAGGAAACACGATTGAGCTTAATTCGAGAAGAACCATCACGTGTAAAAGATGATCGAAGATAAGGATTAGTAAATCAAATGTCATTTAAATGTAAAAGATGAATGATTTACATTATGCAAAATCTTTTTCTTAAGTGTACCATCTTTTGATTATTCATCAATTATTTAAAAAAAAAATCATTATTTGGTCTTAGGTTCATCCTACAATCCTAAGTGGTACGAATCATAGCATTGACCCTAAGTTTTGGAAATCATAGCATTGAGTTCCTGGTTTTCAAGTTAGTAAATTTGACACGGTTGCATATCAGAGTTTGCTTTTCTTTTTTTCTTTTTCAAATCACTCTATTGAATATTTTTCTCCTCCACGGGTTTTCTTTGTTCAACGGTAATCTTAATAACAGAGTTTTTTTTTTGTTCAACGGAGAAGGTCGTTGAATTTGTCAAATCTATTTTACAGTTACCGTGGCCACTGCCCGTACTACCAATAGGAGACTTGTACAATGACAACTTTACGGTAATTTTATTAACAGTGTTTGCTTCTTTCGATCAATTGAGAAGGTCGCCGAATTTGTCAAATCTATTTTAGAGTTCCGTGGCCACAGCCGGTATTATGAATTAAACACACGTTCAATGGTAATCTTAATAACAGTGTTTCCTTGTAGGTGTGTCGAGCATCAATAGCTCAGCTGTTCAATGGTAATTATGATAACATTGTTTAGGTGTTCAAGTCAAATCAGAATTTTGTTCTATCAATAACTAGCTTGTTTAATGGAAATCTTCATCACAGTGCTTCCCTGATTTGGTCAGGCCATAATCGGTATTGCAAATTAATAATAGCCAGTTATTTTACATCAAGTGGATAAGAATCTAACTCAATTGTTTGACATAAAGTGGATAAGAATCTAGAAACACAATTAGATTGTGAATATTATTTTTTAAATTTTAAAAAACCAATAAGAATGTGAATATTATTTTTGGAAATTTTAGAAACACAATTATAATCTGAATAATATTTTTTAGATTTTATATTTAATTTAGAATGCGAATAATATATTTCTTACTTCTATTTTAATTTAAATGTACTATACGTTTTTAATTTGTATAATTTAATAAACCATAATGGATACTAGCTGTTAGGTGGATAATAGAAATTTGAGATATAATATTAAAATTTTAATTAATAAATAATAATTGTCAAGTGGATAGTAGTTGTTAGGTGGATAATAGAAATTTGACTTATACAAAATATTTTAGAATATAATATTCATATTAGTATAGACAAATTAAAGGTTGATATGATTAATTAAAAAAAATGTCATATCAACTAATGTCATACGAAAATATTCATGGTTTTTTGGGATGTAGTATTCATAAGCCATAATATTGCCCAATGGTATTGTAAATCTCTATAGTTAATAATCTTGTTCCATACTTTTTTAAATGTATAAATGTTTAACCTTGTTCCATGTTTTTTTAAATTTATAAATAGTTAACTTATATATCAATTATTTCTACAAGTAATAATAATAATACTAATTATATATATATATATATATATATATATATATATATATATATATATATATTCTTGCGTTATATGAGATGTACCATGTAGTAAATGTTTTGATATTTCTTACCAATTGGCCCCTATAAGTGTTCACCATTCAACTTATATGACATCCATTATATATATATATATAATTTGTTAATTATTTTTATGTTTTAATTAATTATAAAAAAAAAGTTATATAAAACAAAAATAGCCTAAAAATGTAACATTACATTAACTATGAAATTTTTAGATTGCAGGTTATCACTCTTGAGCTATTAATAATGTCTAATTCTATCATACATTTTTAATAACACCAACACAGGTCCATCTTAAGTCGGGATCTACCATACCGTGAGAGGAACCAAATCTCTTTTTACTTTAAAAGTGTAACCAACCTCCTGAGCCTACCCAAAAACTCTCCACTAGGCTCCACAAGTTTAATTTTTTTTCCTTTGTTTACGGTGAAAATTCACCCTTAACACAGGTGTTATGTTCCTCTTTATGTCATGACCATTTATTAATTCTACAACTATACTTATCTACATCCTCTTGCAGCTTTTGCAGGTTAGTGATGGGATATTTAGAATTCCTTATGACAAACATGGCATAGATGATTGAACCATAATTAGATGCATTTCCACCTAAATTGTTCTGCATGCCCCATGGTCTTATGCAAATCTTACAACAGAGATACCATCTAATATTAAAATCAGTGGCCATTACCATTATGATCATCTCAGAAGGAAGTCTTAATGAAATCATTATTCTTAATTTACACTGCCATCATCATTAAGCACAATTTTATAATTCTGTGGAAGGAAAACGAGTCCTAACAAGTAGCTCGTAACATTCGTTAGTTACTTTTCCCCGTCAACATTTAATACCTTAATTGTAATGCACTTAACCTGATCATGCATCAGAATCATAGTTCACTTGTAAGTATCAATGGACATTAGATTAAGTCTACTGTAGCTAACACGAGCATTGTTTTTCATGTAGAGTCTCACAGGTTTGTGATATTACTATTAAATAACACATAACTACCCAACCCTCATGCATGGCATAGAAAACCATTCCCTTATTAATTATACAGTTAAACGTTATTTCATAATTCACTCACATGCATAAGCATTTATCACCTAACAATAAGGCCTGCTATGATAACCATGTTTAGGTTCAATATTTATGAACATACCATAAAGAGGTTAGTACAAGTAGTTCCATCCACATTGATGGCCCCATGCAATCCCTATCAGCAGTAAGAGAATTCCATAGCCACAGTGATAGTAATCCAACTAATAAGCCTCTACCACTAACTTTACTTTTAGAGGTAATAGTGTAACATGCATAAGGATGAAACCATTGACATAGTTACAGATTACACTACCAACATAACTTATGTAATATGAATACAGAATCATTATCAAGATAGCACATAGGTTAGAAGTAATACATATTCACTATCCAAAACAGCTCAACATGCTATACTCTTCCCCAATTAAAAGCCATGAATGTCATATTCATAAACTGCAATTATTTCAGTACCAATACAAAGTGCAGCATTTATATAACTGAAACAAATAATAAGAACATAAGGGTAAGAGACTGATGTACAACACATCCCACGCATGTGAATCCATCTAAAATAATCACTTGGAGGGAGGAGCACCACCACCTAATCATGAATCACCTATGATTCCCCCCGAGCCGAATATCTTGCTAAGGATCAGTTGTCCTCAATTGATCAATGCACTGGGTATTTAATACCATCTTTCATGATTTAGTTACCGTTAGCGATGTCTCTCTTTTATGTATTTTTCCATTTGCCTAGGTCTTTTTCGTAAATCTCGTCTTTATCTCCCACAAGGCTTTTCCTCATAAAAGCTTGCCTTTATCTCCCGCAAAGATTTTATGTCCGATGGATATTTATCTCCTATCCATCTGATGGATATCCATTCCATCCAATCTTATCTATAATCACATCTGGAAGCTTATCATGAAAGATTCATCTCTATCCCATTCCTCATGGTATTTGGCAAGAATATCCTCTCTCTTGGTGCTCCACCTTCCAAGTGATTAATTTTATTAATTCATTTAACAACACATTTTCTTTTCATATTAAATATCACCTATCTTTCCTCAGCTTAGGTTTCGAATAGTTTAACCCATAAAGGAAGGTATCACACCTAGCTTTAACTCAAATTAGGTTTACAATAATTTAGCACAGAAGGGAGGATATCACACCTAGCTTCAACTCATCTTAGGTTTACAATAATTTATTACGCAAGGGATGGGTGTTACATACTCCCCCACTTAAATTTTACACCGTCCTTGGTGTATCACTGCATCATATCCTCGTTCACAGGTAGCTGGTTTTCGAATCAATAGCTCTCATGGCTCTGCCTTCTGATGAAAATTTTCTAATGTACATTGGTCACAAGGAGTGTTCCCTGCACCTCTCCTTCCATAGATACATTGGTCTGAAGGAGTACTCTCCTTTCATAGCTACCTGTAACATTTTTTTTGAAACCATTTGTTAGAATTTATATATGCAAAAGCTTAACTATGATAAATATCATGATCTGTTACTTAATATTATAAGAGAAACTATTTATTATCAGTTATTTTATCTGAAGAATGCATGTTATCTGGTTGCATTCTATTCCAGCCTTTGTTTTCTTGACGAACATGTGTTTCTTGTAGTTTCTCTGCATACAATACATCAGTTAGCATATTCTCCACATTAATATGCCTGCAAGGTCATGACAGATTAGTTCACATAAAAATATAGATCCATCATATATATTCATCGTGATTGTATGTATGGCAAACTGCAATTAACCATTCTTAGCTATACCAAACTTACTTTCCTTTTCTTTTTTTTGTCTAACCTGCAGGTCGGTTGCCTTGCGAGACATTTATCTAATGTCTTCATGCATATCTGCACAAATGGGTATTATACACTCCGATATACATATCATATTTCAATCATATAGCACATGTAATCATACAGGTATTGTATGTACTGTTGTACATAGCACCATCTGTGCTACAACCCATCATACCATTCCCATGATATCACTTGCATTACAAAAACTTTGTCGACATATTCTTCTACCATGTTAGTATCATGCCAACCATTCCTTTGGCAATTAAAACAACAATGCTCAGTTCACAAGGAATTTGTATGAGCATGGTTCATTTCTGTAATCAAAGAAAGTTTTTTCAAGTGCACATCATTTCCAGCATTCATTTGGTTACAATATCAGTGGTATAGTACTGTATTCATGCATATTTTCATCATACCTTTTGCTTAATGTCCTAAAGCAGACTATTAACTCATAGATTATCAGATCATAATTCATCCCATATGATTTACTATTTCTCTTGGTATGCACCAACAAATTGTTGGGCATGCATAATTTAGTATAGTTATACCTGAAAGTTTTTACTACTTTCAATTCTACACCATTTTAGTTGTAAGTGTTTATGATCTAAGGGCACTTACATGTTAGCTCCTTTTTAACATTAAATCACCCTTAACCAAAGGATGAACTATCTATTTTATGAATTCTGGTTTGAATTGTGCAACCTTTCTTATGTTGTCGAGACACATTATCAATGCAATCCAATAAGTGAACCTCTCAAAATTTCTTGATACAATTTATTCGTTTCAATTGATATGATATCAATCTATTTAAATATATTGTTAAATACCATCTAATTGACCGAGTGGTCCATACCATTTGAGCACTTCATAAATTACTATGGTTTGCACTCAAGGATACTTATAGGTTTTGTTATGCATATCCATCGGAAGATGCATATGTCCTAGAATCTGTTTAGGTTAAGATTTCCCCTTTCTTCCATCCGAAGAACAAATCACATTGTATGTAGATGCATTAATCAAAGGATTAATTTGAGTGGAAATTTGTACCGGTTATATATTTCTGTACTATAACATGTTCTCACCATTATTTACCTTGGTATAATGTTTTGATGGAAATTATACCATTTATATGTTGTTTTTATAGCATGATGACCATTGTTTAATCTCTATCAAGAATTATAGTCTAGTTTTGTGAGAATTGGGATTCTTGCATTCATGAAGGCAACATATGTAAGTGGGTTACTTCAAGTAATGATATCTTCCCCCTATGTGCATTACTTACTTTTAGGTAATTTGTTCCCTATTGCATGCTATAACAACTTTAATTATAAGATGTTTCCTGTAAGACTAATAACCTACAATTCCCATGTCCAGCCTGACTCTTAAACATAATCATGCACATTTTGCCTATTTATTGTTGGCACGTAAAAATCCATGCATGTATGCTAACAAAATATAATTTCAATAAGCAACTCAAATCCCCTGCATGGAGGAAACACCAAATTTATACATTCTACGCATAGTTGTAAGCATTGGTAGCAGTCTAACATTGATTCTACAAGTCACAACTATGCCCAACATCTAGGCAACAAAACCTACAGTCTATCAAAACAAAACAAGAACTCCACACTACTTTACCAATATAATCATTAGTTCAATCACACACTTTTCCTCTACAGAGCATACTACCCCTTAATAGGCATTGATGTAACCAACATCTTTATGATTGTTGAGCAATGAATTTTACTTTCTTTCGACATGTAAGAGACCATCAATACCAGAATTCATCAGGAAGTGCTTACATGGAATATTCATATGACTCATTACTATGCACGGATATTAAGCATGATCCCTTTTAAGACATTTTTATCTGAATGACCACTCAACCAAACTATGGTATAGAAAGAATTCATGTTCATACACGGGTATATGTATCATAACGATAATGATACAATTATGGACTTTCTCTATTATACAATCCTCCTTTCAAGTATTAGGTGATTTTATTTAGCCATGCATCTAAATGTACCATTTTTCTTTTATTTTTTTAAATATGAATAGCGTCACTATTCAAAACTTAATTTTTTCTTTTCACTTCTTCTAAGAAGTATGTCCGTCATGTCTCAATTTCTTTTCCAAACTGGAAGGGTTCATATCGGTTAGATATTTCTCGAGAACCTTATCTATATGAGATTTATACATTAAAGTATGCAATTAAGTTGCAAAGTTTCATATTGTTAAGATGTGTTTATAAACTTAGCACACTCAAGGACGCTTCCATATAACATGTTAACATTAGATTCTCCTTAGTCACTTTTTCGAAGAACCATCACACTCCGTTGTATATAGATGTATTAACACAAGGATTTTGTTATGCCATTTCCTGCTCTTTATACTATTATTGTTATTCATGGGAATCTTTACCATTGCATGACACATTACTAAGGTTTAACATTTCCTCCTTTATATAATCATACTTTCACGACTAGTCGCTGGCTTATTGAGCCATTTCACTCAAAGAAACTTTTCCATTTCCAAAATGTTAACATGGAGAAAACTATATTAAGAGATTTTTTCTTCTGGGCAATCACAAAAACTCATATTTAGTCGACCTATGAAATTCTTAACTTTATCTAGCCTCAAGAACAAAATGCTTTCAGAAAATATCTCTTATAAGAGAGTAACACATAATCAATCGTGAATATCCAAACTACAAGGATTCGGGTGTCTTATTCTGCATGTCTGCAACAAATTTTCCCAATGTTTTCAATAAAGAAAGGGCAATCGAATGGCATGAGAACAACCAATTTTTTTTTCTAAAGTATGGAAAATTTATTTTCAAAAATTTCACCATCTTAAATAGGTTTTCAGTAATGATTCCTTCAGCATGGAAGGTCGAGTGCTTCTGAGCATCCATATTTTTCCAAAATTTCATAAGTGGTCTTTCCTTTCTTTTCAAATTCCCCAGGTAGAACGACTTTACGTACAATCTCCATACAAAATATGAAGACAATTAAGCATCCATATTTATGGTGGTAATTTTAATTATCCAAGTATTATTTCTACTTGAATGAACACTGCGACTTCTCCTCATAGAAAGAAGAAAGAAACAATTTTTTAATCAAGGCACATTAAGGACCAATATCCATAACAATAATAGGCTTCAAAAAAAAAGTTCGTCAAATCGACCTTATTTAGATAGAGATGCATAGTCATGTGAACAGACTCACAGCTCTGCAAGAGACAACGCCGCTAAATTCACTTTACACTTGCACATAACTCACTTATCCTTTTCCCTTGGAAGGATCTCAGAGGATGCCAACATACTTTACTTCTTAGAAACTAAATCACGATTCAAAAACTAGTTTAAAAAATCAATAAACTTATATGCATTTAAAACACCAAATCAGGAAATAGATTCAAGTATATACTATTGTTGTATCAAAAAGTCGTAGGGAACAGTAAGAAAAACCAGCATATATTTCTGTATGCACGCGAGCGCATGACCTTGAGAAAATTTTGGTGAGGAACGGGGTTGGGGATCAATAACACACTTCAACCGTAGATGGATCCATTTGTGTGCTCATTGTCATCTTTTTCCTTTAACTCGGTTGAGAGTGATGGTTGAATCCATGCATAACTATGTGCAAAGAGTCTTTGCTCTAATTTTCTACCCACTAGGTAAGTGTTTTTTTTCTTTTTCTTACATAGACAATTTGAATGCATTGTTGAGAGCATAGCCAGTTGATGCACTATGCTTCCCTTCAACATAGCGTAACATGGATAAGGATGAAACCATTGACATATTTACAAATTACACTACCAAAATAACTTATGTAATATGAATACAGAATCATTTTCCAGATAGCACATAAGTTAGAAGTAATACATATCCACTATCCCAAACAACTAAACATGTTGTACTCTTCCCTAATTAAAAGCCATAAATGTCATATGCATAAACTACAATTCGTTCTGTACCAATACATAATGTAGCATTTATATAACTGAAACAAATAATAAGAACATAATGGTAAGAAACCGATGTACAACACATCCCACGCATGTGAATCCATCTAAAATAATCACTTGGAGGGAGGAGCACCACCACCCAACAATGAATCACCTCTGATTCCCCTCGAGCTAAACATCTTGCCAAGGTTCAACTGTCCTCAATTGATCAATGCACTCGGTATTTAATACCCTCTTTCATGATTTAGTTACCATTAGAGGCGTCCTGCTTTTATGGATTTTTCCATTTTCCTAGGTCTTTTTCAGAAAGCTCGCCTTATTCACCACGAGGTTTTTCCTCATAAAATCTTGTCTTTATCTCCTACAAATCTTTTATGTCCAATGGATATTTATCTCCCATCCATCCGATGGATATCCAATCCATCCAAGCTTATCTAGAATCACATCTAGAATCTTGTCATGAAATATTCATCTCTATCCCATTCCTCATGGGATTTGCAAGCACCTCCTCTCTGTTGGTGCTCCACCCTCCAGGTGATTTATTTTATTAATTTATTTAATAATACATTTTGTTTTCATATTACATATCACCTAGATTTCGTCGGCTTAGGTTTAGAATAGTTTAACACACAAAGGAGGGTATCACACTTAGCTTGAAATCAGCTTACACTACTACATAAAGGGGGGTTTAAGACAATCTTTGAGACTATTTTTGGGTAAATGGTGTTAACTTGAGACAAAAAAAAATCTTGTGTATTGTCTTAAATATTGTTTTTAAGCGGGTGTCTCAAAAATTATTGTTTCAAACATTATTTTACTTAAAAATGATTGTCTTAAAGATTATTGTCTTAAAAAAGATTGTCTTAAAGATTATTGTCTTAAAAAATTGTCTCTATAAAGAAAATATATAACGCAATCATTATTGTCTCTTAGCAGATAATTTCATTTTTTTTCTCTCTTGAGACAATTTCATTTTTGTCTCTGTAGAGACAACACTTGGATTAGAGACAATATGTCTTTAATAGTATCTATTGTCTCTCTAGAGACAATAAAATTTGTATTTAAAGATCACTTTTGTCTCTCTAGAGACAATATGAAACAATGAATCCAGAAATATCTCAGCATTGAAATAAATCAATATAAAAAACATTTAATTAAAATTAAACTACAAAATCATTGATTAATTCATGTTAGTGCAAAGTGGAATCGAACCACCAACCTCCTTCTTGTAAGGAAGACGCTCTTCCATTGAGCTAGCACACTTTAAAGAATTACGTGAAGAGTTATGACAATCTTGAAAACTACATTTATAGCCATTGATTTAAAAAAAAAAAATGACACATGATCTATAATATTTATAAGAACTATAATCATTCAGACCATATTTTTAACTTACTAAAACTAGCAATTGCCCCAAAAGGTGCAAAGAGAGGCAGATTATATCTCTAGAAATAAATTCAAGATCTTATATTAGTATAAAGTTAAATATTCATGTATACAGGCATCTATAAATATAGACTCTATAAAGAGCACATCATTAAATATTTAGGCCACACCAAGAGGCAGGTTGCTAGTGCCAAAAGAGGGTAGGATCTACGTAAGAGAGAATTAAAAACTCTATCCCAAGAAATGAAACTCTAATGTAGACCCCATTTATATTATTTTGAGTTATCCCATTGGATTATCAAGGATTTATAAAGTGCTTTGAATTTTTGTTGAAGAGTGACATCAATTGAGAATTTTCTTCACACCAAAGGAATTTGTTGAAAACTTAAATGGAAAGATGTACTTTTCATATGCAATTATGCCAAAGTTATCATGCGTTAGCATTGGAGAAGTAGGAAATCTAGAGAGATATTGATTGTAAAGGGGTTTCACTAGTAGAGAGATATTGGAATTGATAATGCAATAGGAAAAGAAACCAAAACACACTAGAGTGATATTGGACTTGATAATGCAATAAGAAAAGGAACCAAAAAACACTACAAGAATAAACAAAAATCATAGATAATAAAATAAAGCTTACATTTTCTCTAAATTGCAAATTGCATAATAAATTTCTAACTATCATCTTAAAGTGGCAAGCTTGATTGAAGAAGGTGGACTTTCAAATTTATCGATAGTGTGATATAAAATTAACTAAAAATAGATATTAAAATGCGTACTTAAAAAAACATCTTAAAAAAAAACTATTTCAAAACTTCCACTATAAAAATTCTCATTGCTATTTCTTACAAAATCACGTAATGCATCCCCACATAATTGAATTGGCCCATAAAAAGACACACCATAAGGGAAAATAGAAGATTAAATTCAATGAAAACAGTCTCAACTCATGCGCTGAACTAAAGGATGAATGAAGTATCTAAATCAGATTGAGTTTGGATGAAGGTTAAATGAGCTTGCATGGATAGGAGTTGAATATCATCACCCAACAAGCACGCACTTCATTATAATTCAGGTTTGATTCGTTTGTCATTCCAGGGAGTTCGGTGTTGCTGTTTGAAGTGATAGTTTGTATGGTTATACATTATAACGGTGTGTGGGAAAGAATCGACATCTTTGGTGTGGTGCGCGTTTTCCTTCCAAAAAGATCTTTGTGCCCATGCCATTGCAAGAAAATTGCAGAATTGAATTCTTTAGTAAAAGACAATAAATCTGAGGAGAGAAAACCTATCAGTTTTCTACAATGTAAAACCAATAGTGAAGACTATATATTGATCCAATTTACTACCAATAGTGTATGTGATGAATATGCAAACCTAAATCAGAGGGATATTCTAGTTGGAAAAAATAAATGATATGCTTGCATGTCAATAGGTTTGGTAGATAAAGTTACAAAATTATAATGTCTATTCTCAAAAAGAAGAAGATTGGTGATTAGATTCCAAGACATTAATCCCTCAGCAATTGATGAATACAGGATGTCAATTCCCAATGCTTCATGGGGCAGTAAAAGGAAAGTTGAGACAAGTCAACAAGGGATGGATAATGTAACTTTATATTTAGACCCACATGTGCTCAACAATATACATCCATAGAAAAGGAGAGGGGAATAAGACTAGTTTTTCAACAATAAAGAGGAAAATAAAACTCACACTACATGCAGCTAATGGAAATGGACTCAAAATAGTGCTCTCTTACAACACTCTAGAATGTACAAGAGCTTTTTGCCTCTGCTAGCGTTGCTGTTGTGAGTTGTACTTGCGTCAACCAACAAACATGTGAAATCTCATTAAGGTTTTGGAATGCCACCAATGCCTTGAAAAGTGTCTCCAACAGATTGGAGTGTACCCACAATGTCCATCATAGTAGGTCATCCTTCAGGGGAATCTCTTGTGCAAAGTAAACCCATGTTTAAGGATTGATTGAGGCCGCTAAAATTTTTATCTGTTTGAGTGCTCGTACTAGCCCCTCTCAATAAAGCCCCCTAGCAATAATTTATCTATCCAGCTGATACTTAACATAATGTATAAAAAATGAATGGAAAATAGAATGAATGAGGCCATAAAATTGACTTCGACTATGAATTATTTACGTGGTATTCCTCCGGCATAAGCTTTTAAAAGTTTAATCGTTCAAATGTGCGCACATCTCTTTGAGGCCTCCTCCCCCAATTCTAATTGCTGACGTCCCTATGAGGCTATCCCTGGCTGTTCGGAGTGAGCGATTCCAAGCGAAACAATGATACAACAACTTTAATGGACATATTTTTCCTGTTTCATTGGAGAATTTGAAATCACCGGTGTTCTTCCGGCTCGGGATTCAGAATCACTTTTGACGTGTCGAAATATGTAATTTCCCCTTCCAAGTATGTGATTAACTTTGACCTTCATAAGCTGCGTGGCTATCAGAAGTGTGAAAGCAATATCGAGGCGGGACGCTAGTTGACATGCGTATCATCGGAACAATATATTCTGTTGAATATTTTTCTTCTACAGGTTTTTTCTTTTAATCAATCACTTATTGGTTCAATGATAATTTTAATGACAGAGTCCCCTTTTTAATTCAACGAATAAGGTTGTTGAATTTGTCAAATCAACTTTACACTACTGTGGCCACTGCCGTACTATCAATAGGACACTTGTCCAAGGATTTTTTTACCGAGCTAAGGATATGCGTGGTCGTGGGAAGTCTAGAAATCTTGCGATAGCGTTGTTTGAATCGTGTTTTTATGGTAGATATAAATTCAACATCATCAAAAGCCTCCAAATTTTATCCGTTTAATTAGAATGCGAATATTATGTTTAATTAAAATATGTTATATGTTTTATAATATTAAAAAATTAATTTAATAATTAATAATTGTCATATAGAAAGTAAAAATTTGACATGCACAAAATATTTTAGAATATAATATTCAAATTAGTATACACAAATTAAAGGCTGATATTTATCTGTAAAGTAGTTACGTCTTTTTTATCTTTTAATTAAATTGGTTAATTAAAAAAAAAAATTGTGTCATATGAAGATAGTCATACTTTTTTGGGATTTCGTATTGATAAGCCATGATATTGCACAATGGTATTGTAAATCTCTACTGATGTGGTATTAATAAGCCATGACATCGCCCAATGGTATGTTAAATTTTTATAGTCAATAATCTTGTTCCATGTTTTTTTAAATGTATAAATATTTAACTTATATATCAATTATTTTTACAATTAATAATGATAATACTAATTTAAAATAAAGTTATGATTTCTTTTAATTTTTTTATGTACCATGTGGTAAGTATTATTTTAATACTTCTTACAAATTGATGCCTATTTATATGACATCCATATATATATATAATTTGTTAATCATTGTTTCTATTTTAATAAATTATAATAAAAAAATTGTATTAAAAAAATTTGTTTGAACATGTCATATTACATTAATTGTGAAATTTTAAGATTGAAGGTTATCACTCTTGAGCTATTCAAAATGCCTTAAATATAAATACAAATATAATTATTACTTTTATATTTTATATTTTTTTAATTGCGCGGAGAAAATGGTAAATGTAAACAACCCGTATAGGGTAAATCTCACATAAAAACGTAAACATGTAAATGTAAACGTAATGTTTAACATTTAACATTTTTAATCTAATGTAGACACTATTTAAAATCAATCTAATTATTAGTATATATAAACACAATATAAATTTATAATATCAAAAACCCTAATCTATTTATTTGGATTATATTATAAGCATTATTTATATAAAGACTATCATGTACTAACATGCACTTATAAATTGACAATGATAAATGCATTAATCTACAAATAAAAAATATCTTGATTATTTTATAATTAAAATAAACTAATAATGAGGATGAATATTATGTGTGAATAAAAATTGAGTTGTCTTTAGTAAGATTTTTTGGAAGTTTTTTTGGTGTGTTTTCTGCTCTAATTTTTCTAAAATTCCTCAAGAATTTATGGAAATCACAAATTAATTAACAATAAAAAATAAGAAAAAAGCAACCTTTATGTATAATATGGGAACATACTACATACCTTAGGATCTGTGTCATATAAGTGTTTGACAAACCATTCAAAACCTTTAAGTTCACAGGCAATAATATAGCAGAGAATATTTTTTCTTGAGCCTTCGTAAAGTGGTGTCATTTCTTTTTCTAGTAGAGGTACATAAAAAATAAAATCATTGTCCTCATCCTTATCATTGACAAGTCAAGCGAACAAGTCTTGGATCAATTCATTTGTCCCATCATGTTGATCTATGTTATTATTGTCATCTTCTTCTATAAGATCATTGACTTGATCTTCAATATTCGCCCCATATTCATGAACTTGTACAACATCATTTTTAATATTACTTGGGGCGTTCAGCCACCTAGGGGGAAAACTTGACTTTATGATTACAAACACTCATCCAAAATGAGTCTACATAAAAAATATTTTAACAATACAAAATTTTACAAATATGAGTAATATAAAAATTATATGAATATATTTTAAACTATTATCTTAGAGTGGCAAGTTTCATTGAAGAAAGTGCGACATTCAAATTTATCAATAGTGTGATACAAAGTTAACTAAAAATAAATATTAAAATGTGTACTCAAAAAAACATCTTTAAAAAAACTATTTCAAAACTTCCACTCTAAAAATTATCATTGCTATTTCTTACAAAATCACATAATGCATCCGCACATAATTGAATTGGCCCATAAAAAGACACACCATAAGGGAAAATAGAACGATAAATTCAATGAAAATAGTCTCAACTCATGCGCTGAACTAAAGGATGAATGAAGTATCTAAATCAGATTGAGTTTGGATGAAGGATAAATGAGCTTGCATGGATAGGAGTTGAATATCATCACCCAACAAGCACGCACTTCATTATAATGCAGGTTTGATTCATTTGTCATTCCGGAGAGTTCGGTGTTGCTATTTGAAGTGATAGTTTGTATGGTTATACATTAGAACGGTGTGTGGGAAAGAATCGACATCTTAGGTGTGGTGCCTGTTTTCCTTCCAAAAAGATCTTTGTGACCACGCCATTGAAAGAGAATTGCAGAATTGAATTCTTCAGTAAAAGGCAATAAATCTTAGGCGAGAAAACCTATCAGTTTTCTACACTGTAAAACCAATAGTGAAGACTATATATCGATCCAATTTACTACCAATAGTGTATGTGATGTATATGCAAACATAAATCAGAGGGATGTTCAAATGATATGCTTGCAGTGTCAATAGGCTTGGGATATAAAGTTACAAAATTATAATGTCTTTTTCTCGAAAAGAAGAAGATTGGTGATTAGATTCCAAGACATTAATCACTCAGCCATTGATGAATACAAGATGTCAATTCCCAATGTATCATGTGGTAGTAAAAGGCAAGTTGAGACAAGTCAACAAGGGATGAATAATGTAACTTTATATTTAGACCCACATGTGCTCAATAATAGACATGCATAGAAAACGAGAGGGGAATAAGACTAGTTTTGCAACAATAAAGAGGAAAATAAAACTCACACTACATGTAGCTAATGACAATGGACTCAAAATATTATATAGTCTAGTGACACAGTCACTGCTCTCTTACAACACTCTAGAATGTAGAAGAGCTTTTGCCTCCGCTAGAGTTGTTGTTGTGAGTTGTAGTTGCATCAACCAACAAACATGTGAAATCTCATTAAGGTTTTGGAATGCCACCAATGCCTTGAAAAGTGTCTCTAATGGATTGGAGTGTATCCACAATGTCCATCATAGTAGGTCATCCTTCAGGAGAATCTCTTCTGTAAAGTAAACCCATGCTTAAGAATTGATTGAGGCAGCTAAGATCTTTATTGGTTTGAGTGCTCGTACTAGCCCCTCTCAATAAAGGCCCCTAGCAATAATTTGTTGCATCAACCAACAAACATGTGAAATCTCATTAAGGTTTTGGAATGCCACCAATGCCTTGAAAAGTGTCTCTAATGGATTGGAGTGTACCCACAATGTCCATCATAGTAGGTCATCCTTCAGGAGAATCTCTTCTATAAAGTAAACCCATGCTTAAGAATTGATCGAGTTAGCTAAGATCTTTATTGGTTTGAGTGCTCGTACTAGAAGGCCCCTAGCAATAATTTGTCTATCCAGTTGATACTTAATATAATGTATAAAAAAAGAATGGAAAATGGAAAGCATCAAATTCCATCCAGGTACCTTAGGATAAATACTCTGTGATATGATTACGTGTACTTAAGAAATTAACCTTCCAAATAAAATGCAAACAAAGGGAATGCTATCTTGCTATGTTCATGAAATGTTAGTACTCCAAATTAATTGCCCACATTGATCACATCATTGTAAGTTGTATCAATCATACCATTGTATGCGGTGGCAAATCAGTATTAGCTTTACATGTTATGCTTCATTGCTCACTGAAAAGATCCTTACCTCAGAAATAGAGGTCAAGATAGCATATATTTTGTAGTATGCAGGATATCAAGATTTGATGGCAACAACATTTGATAATATGGAAAAAATTTGACATGTTAAAAGCCTAGGAAGGTTAGTATTGCAACAAAGAATATGAAACTGAGATCTAATGTGGTTGTATGCGAGGCATTCTAAGAGGAAGTGATTTTCATCATCGTTGTTCATATTCTCCGAGAGATGGCAGATCCTTTCCATCCATGGTGTTTTAGGAACCGCCCAACGATCTGTTTCACTATGGAGATGGCAGATCCTTTCCATCCATGGTGTTTTAGGAACCGCCCAACGATCTGTTTCACTATGGAGCTCATGAGTGTTCGTTCTCATCTTGGCTATATTAATTTTCTTCGAGCTAGTTAAAATAGAGAGATACTTTTGATCTTGTAGGGTGGAGTTCATGCAAGCTAATAAATAGGCAAAATTGTTTTTAATATTTTAGAGTAAATTAATTACTTTTATTGCCAAGCCAACTTGACTATTACCTTTACATTTTCATAATGAAATAAATTAAAAATATTTTACTAATAAATTTTGCAAAATTATTAATAAATTTAAAGTATTTATATCAGTTAAAAAACTATGAATTTATAATTAAAAATATTTTAAGATAAATATTAAGTTTACTAAAATTTAAAAAATTAAAAGTTAAATATATATATATATATATATATATTAAAAAAATATGTTATAAAAATTTACTCGAAATTTTTAATTTGTAAATAAACTCCTTTACGATAACTTAGTTTATTAATACTATATACATAAAATAATCCATAATACATTTAAAAAAAGATGATTCAGAAAAATAAAAATAAAAAATCATAAATACTTCAAAAATAAAGTCTCATTGATTTATATATATTGTTATATGGTGGTTAAATCCTAGGATAAAAAAATTGCCCATGATATAACGACTTATGCAGTCTTATACCGCAGCCACGTTTGGGGCTGATCACATGATTTGCTCAAAGAGAGACCCCTGTGATCATAAAGTCCATGGAAAAATTCGGTCACTGATTTTACTAGTTCACAGGGGTTTCACAGGATTGAATCAGTCATCTTGCTCGTTCATTTTCTTGATCTTGCTGCTGGTGCTGCCACCAGAAGGGGAATCCTAAGTCGCAGCAACTGGAGCAGACAGCCATGACAGCCCTGGCATGTAGCGCGGAGCCTGCAAATACGCATTGAAGAAGTCTTTCTCTGGAAGCTAATGGAACGACAAAAATTGCCTTCGATTCTGATAGAGTCAAATAACTAGTTTTATCCCCATGGCATCTCGACATTTATCCTTGGCACTTCCATAATGAAATAGGTCAGAATCATTTTATTACACGTTAATTGATAAAAGAGAAAAGGGTTAGCTTCTGATAGAGGGATCTAGGCAGTCTTATAATACAACCACTTGTGCTGGTCACGTGATTGGCTCAAAAAGATCACATCACATGATTTGCTCGAAGAAAGCTCATGGTGATAATAAAGTCTTGGAAAAAATTCAGTCAGTGATCTTGCTGGTTCACAGGGGTTTCGGAGGAGTCAATCAGTCATCTTATTAGTTCTTGTTCTTCTGCAGGTGCTGCCCCGAAAAGCGAAATTCTAGGATCAGTGAGCCGCAGCAAACGGAGCAGGGTCTCTATTCCCTGAAGATTTGAAAGGTTTGCCGTTCCCGACATAGCCGTCAATTAGATGAAGATAATTCTTCAAACTGTGGGCGTAAGCGGGATCAATATTATGGAGCTCTCTCAGAATGGGAGAGTCGTTATTATTCAAAACAATTTTCACGCCCACGTGAAAATATGTCCAGGGAAACCAATCCAACATTTGACTCAACCATGTCCAGCAGTTCTCGTTGAAAACAAGTCCAGGAACTTTGGGAACAATATCGTTCTTGTTCACCAACCGCAACACCTTCACTCCCACCTCCGCCATTCGCAGGGCGAATACTCTATTCCCAACGCGTGGGCTCGCGAATGCAAACACAGTCACAGGTATAGGCTGTCCCGGCAAATTTGCGTTAAGGTTTTTCTTAACGTCATATGAGCTTAAGGTTGCGAGAGCAGCTCCTAAGCTGTGTCCAGTTAAAGTTACGCTCAAACTTTCTTCCTTGTATTCATCTACCAGTCTTAAAATTTCTGAAATAACAGTATCTCTTGCAGATATTGAATTGTCTCCATGAGAAGTGTAACAGCTGAAAAATCCCTCCTCCACTCGGACGCCGTTGTCGTTGAAAGGAGCAGTAGACGATAATCCGGCTCCGATGCGCTTGTGTTTGAGAGGAGTAATTGATAATCTGGCAGGAACTAAAATATCTCTTGCGTCCTCTATCCATTCCTGAGCCGTTTGGGTTCCTCTCCACGCTACTACAATATCCCGCCGTCCTAGTCTTCGTATCTCTTGAGTATCTGTGCAAACTGCAATAAACCCAATCCACACAGATTGCTCTATTTTCCTTCCTAAGATATCTGTGTCCGCATACAAATATTTGGTCACTTTATAGCCCTTGGGGTAATACTGGGAATCACCGGCCATTTCACTGCTATCGAACAATTTATCAGGACTATACTTAGCCCCACCATAACCATTCATCAAAAGTTCACTATCAAACGCATCGTAGCACAACTCTGCAAAATCACCATATCTGAGAATCTCAGCTTTGAATACTGGATTAATGGGATCTAATAACCCATTCCACGACTCTGCTCCTTCAATATCTTGCCACATATCTGCAAGCGCTATGTTTTCGTATCGGCCCATCTCTTTTACTAGTGGGTGTCTTGAAGAACAGGCGATCGATTTTCGGTTTTGGGTCCGGATCAACTTTTTATGGAGAAGAGTGCCCTTGCTGGTTGAAGCTGTAAGGAATGAAGGGAGCATCCCCATCCTTCGTAGTACTGAATACAGGTGATCTATGAAGTGAGACATGAATTTCTGAATCTCAATGTCCTCAAGTATAAAAAGGCCGGATATCTTAAAAGACAGTTCTGCTTCTGTGGTTTTATGCAAGTTGTTAGCTTAGTTTTTCTGATGTGCAATGCCAATCCCAATATGTGTATCTTACCAGAGCTTGGTACGCGTATATATATCGATATCATACACGAAATTCATTAGCAGCAGCAAGCGGATTGATTTCCTGGATTCGAGGTTAGTAAATTTGACACGGTTGCGTGAGGCCAAAGGATTGACTTTGACTATGAATTGTTTACATGGGATTCCTCTGCCTTCAGATTTTAAACTTTTAATCGTTCAAACGTGCGCACGTCTTTTTCAGGTTCCCCACTCCCTTTCCCCCAATTCTAAGGGGTTCCAAGCAAAACGATGAGATAAGAAATTGGGGTTCCAAGCAAAACGATGAGATAAGAAAGTTAATCGACATCCTTCCCATATCATTGGAGATTAATTTTTTTCCTCAAACACTCTTTATTACGTTTTTTTTTTCAAATCACTCTGTTCAACGGTAATCTCAATAAGAGAGTTTGGTTTTTTGTTCAACCGAGAAGGTCGTTGAATTTGTCAAATCTATTTTACAGTTACCGTGACTGCCCGTACTATCAATAGGAGACTTGTCCAATGATAATCTTAACGGTAATGTTATTAACAGTGTTTGCTTCTTTCGGTCAATTGAGAAGGTTGCCGAATTTGTCAAATATATTTTGCAGTTCCGTGGCCACAGCCGGTATCATGAATTAAACACACGTTCCTGTTATTAATAGCTCAGCCGTTCAGTGGTAATCTTGATAACAGTGTTTAGGTATTCAAGTCAAATCAGAATTTTGTTTTATCAATAACTCGCTTGTTGAATGGAAATCTTCATAACAGCTAAAGTGGATAAGAATCTAACTCAATTGTTTGACATAAAGTGGATATTATTTTTTAAATTTTAAAAAATCAATAAGAATGTGAATATTTTTTTTTTCAAATTTTAGAAACACAATTACAATGTGAATAATATTTTTTAACTTTTATATTTAATTTAGAATGCGAATAATATATCTTTTAGCTCTATATTTAATTTAAATGTATTATATGTTTTAAGTTAATAAACCATAATTATCACATGGATACTAGTTGTGAGGTGGGTAATAAAAAGTTTAGATATAATATTAAATTTTAATTAATAAATAATAATTGTCAAGTGGATAGTAGTTGTTAGGTGGATAATAGAAATTTGACTTGTATAAAATATTTTAAAATATAATATTTATATTACTATATACTAATCAAAGGTTGATATGATTAATTAAAAAAAATGTTATACAAAATTATTCATGGTTTTTTGGGATGTGGTGTTGATAAGTCATAATATTACCCAATGGTATTGTAAATATCTATAGTCAATAATCTTGTTTCATACTTTCATAAATGTATAAATGTTTAACTTTGTTCTATATATTTTTTTAACTTATCTAACTTATATATCAATTATTTCTACAAGTAATAATAATAATAATACTAATTTAAAATAAAGTATATATATATATATATATATATATATATATATATATATATATATTCTTCTCTGATATGAGATGTACCATATAGTAAGCGTTTTGATACTTTTTTACCAATTGATCCCTATAAGTGTTTATCATCTATTCAATTTATATGACATCCATTGTATATATATATAATTTGTTAATTAATTTGTATGTTTTAAAAAATTATAAAAAAAATTATATTAAAGAAATTGTCTGAACATTACATTAATTATGAAATTTTAAGATTGCAGGTTATCACTCTTGAGCTATTAAAAACGTCCAATTCTATCACATATTTTCAATAACACCAACCTAGATCCATCTTAATTTGGGATATACCATATCCGTTTCAAATCTCTTTTCACTTTAAAAGTGGTTTGCAACTCAAGGCATTTGATTCCTTCCGGGGGTTTGGTACACTACGTATTAAGATGTATATAGGTTTTTTTTATTATTAATTATAGATATAAATATAAATATAATTATTGCTTTTATATTTTATAATTTTATTTTTATCAAGTCAAAATGTTAAGGATTACATCTCTACTATACTTGGACCAAATGTTTATATAGGAGTTATGTTTAGTTATGAACCTCAAATATAAAGAAAAATTGTAATAAAAAGTGGATCAAGTGAGGGGAAATCTTAGATAAAATATAATATTGCAAGTTTCCCAATCTTTATTTGCCAAACTTCGCGGGAGGGGGGGAGGGGCAGAATACTAATTAAAATGTAATATTATTACATTTTACATAATATTTCCGATCACCCCAACCTAAATATCAAATCTTACTTAGTATTTCACCTAACCAATGTTAATTTTGTAATTTAGTTTGTTTACTTTTAAACTTCAAATATGATGAAAAATTGCAATAAGAAGTGGAATAGTGGAGGTAAATACTCCATGAAATGTAATATTATAGTATTATGTTTTACACAATATAAATTAGTAAAAATTGGATGAGGGTAGGCAAAAATATTAAGTAAAATGTAATAATTACATTTTACCTAATATTTCCCCACCTCCTCCACTCACCCTAGGTCACTTTCATAGCTAAGCTTATTCAATTATTATTAATATTAGACATAAATCAAAAGAATATATTACAATTATTATATTATAGTGATTATCAAAGAATCCATTAGAATGAAGAAGTAACTATTGTAAGGGACATGTTGCGAGTTAAGGGGAAGGGTCCTAACCAACAAATGAAATACAGACCTTTGATGCTTCTATACATATCTACACATTATGTATTCACCCATTCAATAATAGAGACAAAGCAAACATATCCAAACAATTTCCCAATACGAACATATCCTTAAAAAAAATTACCTTTACAAGCTACATGCATTCAATGCCATCATTTTCTAAAGTTAATTATGTATCTAAATATTTGCATTACATTATGTTATGTTATGCCTAGCATATTGGCCTAGAGGATGCCTCTTAGCCTATTAAAAGATGAATAATTTTGTTTAAAAAATGAAAAATATTATTCTAAATTTTAAAATAAAAATATTATATTTTAAAATGTTATATTCAAAATCTATAGTCCAAAATCGTTAAAAAAAATTAACAAATAAAACGCTCTGACACTCCATAAGGGTTTTGGTAGCACTAGGGTTTGGGGCCACCTGATGCCACGTAGCAGGCTCTCCTCCTCACTCACGCATCTTTCACCACTCCCTGACATCGTCCTTTGACTGAGCGAGCACATGTTGGGCCCTCCCAGGTGAGGGAGATCAACCCCCTCCTTCAGATCGGTACTACCCGGTGCACACCGAACACACAATGATTGATCTTCTAGTTTAGGGGAACATAAGGGTAAAAAAACTGAAACACCTTCTCTGAGAGCTTAATGGAAGTCCCAAATACAGGGTCAATGCATTCCAAAATATGCAAAGAATCCATGAGTGGTGATCCCTAACCATCGCCTAGAACAATCTCGATAATTCATGTAGGATCATGCCATAATCTATAAATTTATGGGAATTTGGCCCAGAGAATCGAATATTCTTCGATGGATCAAAATCAAGTGGTAGTTGAAAGCTCCTTTTGATCTTCGTCTCTGCGCCAAGGGTTTCTTCACAGTGATCTTCGAAGATCTCGATGACCATAAGTGCATTTTGCACAATGGACCATATTTCATGAACAACGTTGAGTTGTTCATGAGGCACTGGCAACCCTGCTACAGCTCGGAGAACGAACAATCTTTAGCTACCCCCATTTATGTCTCACTGTACTCTTTTCCAGAGGATTTATGGGAATGGATATTCTGGAAACAATTAGAAACTCCATAGGTGACTTTATCGAATTCTCAAATATCACCAGGCATCGATCATTCTCCTCCTGCGCTCGAATTGTGTCTACATGAACATATCACAATCCCTCTCAGAGTCTGTGGAAATAGAGTACCAAGATGAAATCTGGTCCCATCATCGAATCAGGTACCAATCCCTGCAGTACAATATGTTGGCAACACTCTTTACCGCCGCGGTACTTATTCTCTCTTTCGACATTGTTTAACTCACCAAGAGGCTGAAAAAGCATTAAATGATTTCCATTCTGGAGCATGTGGTGGTCATTTGTTTGGGCATGCCACTACCCAAAACATATTACGTGCTAGTTATTTTTGGCCTTCCATGTTTAAATATTGCATAATTGCAGTTGGAAAATGACATAATTGCCAAGTCTATGATCATAAGATGTCAGTGCCTCCATCTCCTCTTCACCCTATTATAGTTGTTGGTCCTTTTGCGAAATAGGGGATAGATTTCATCACCTGTAACCCTCACTTGGCTGGGGGGCATGGCTATATTATCCTTGGAGTTGATTACTTTATGAAACTGGCTGAAGCAATGCCTACATATAAAGACAATGATGAAACTGCAACAATTTTGATTTTCAATAATGTGATTGTTTGGTTTGATCTCCCACAAGCTATTGTTACGGACCATGGTGGTCATTTTTGTAACTTTCTAAACACTGAACTATCAAAACATCTTGGCCTACGCCATGATAGCTTTACTCCTTATTATCCACAAGAAAATGGTGGAGTCAAAGCCTTCGATACAATTTTAACAAACATGATTAAATGGGTAATTGGTATTCATAAAGGAAACTCGCATACCATGCTTTCTCCAGCACTCTGTCCATGTCGTACTACCACAAAAACATCTATGGATTTTACTTCCTTCCAAATTGTTTATGTCTTGGAGGCATTATTTCCGCTTGAATGTGAAATTCCATCTTTGAAACTAGCCATCGAATTATTACCAGCTACCTCTGCAGAGGAAGAGCGTTTTTACACTTAGCACGTTTAGATGAAACTTGCTTTGACGTTGCATTGGCTAGCGAGGCTCACAAAAAATGAGTTAAATATCAATTTGATCAAAATGTGAATCCTCGTTCATATGCATAAGGTGACCTAGTATTAGTTTATGATTAATCTCATGACAAGTTAGGTGCAAGAAAATTTGAGCCCATGTGGCATGGCCCTTACATTATAAAATGTGTATTAGCTAAAGGAACCTATGAGCTGGTGGATTATCATGGTACTCCTTTATCAAATCCTCGAAATGGTCTTTATGTAAAGAAATATTATACACAAAATATTTCGTGGAGATTTATACATTATTTAGTAGTTTTTAGGTGTGTGAAATAGCTTATATTTTACAATTTCTTGCTACTTCTCCTGCTTATCTTATTTTGCGCTTGATTTGTAGATGTCGATGTTCGCTCAAACTTACGTTGGATTTGTTGATGGTGCTAGTCATATAACTCAAAATTTGTCTTTTGCAACCTGGGTTATTTATTCACCGAGTGATGAGTTAGTCTCTATTCATGGAATATGGCTCGATCAAACAACAAATACTATAGCAGAATATAGTGTAGTTATTGAACTATTATATGATGCCATCTCATTTGGTATTCGATGTTTGATTGTTAGGTTATATTCGCAACATGTAGTATTACATTTCAATAATGTGTATGTAGGAAGAAGTTCGTCAACGTTAATAATTTTTTTACAGGTCTGTCTTTTGGAAAGGCAGTTTGATTACAGTAAATATCAACACATTCCAAGAAATTCGAACACATAAACTAATGCAATAGCTAATCATGTGTTAAATAGAAATTTTCTACATTTATAAAGTAAAAAAGAATTCATCCACATACAGATCAAATATAAGTTGGAATCAAAGTAGTAGTCTTCATTAGTATAAAGTTGGTATAAACCTACACCATACCAAAATGTCATCCGAGGAAATAAGGCCCCGTGGCCTTTATTATCCGAATATGTCAATACAAAAATTAAAATGTGACCCAAATAAATAAACAACTAAGCATGATTATGCTCATGATAGAAAACTATGGCACGGTCAACCCGACACAACAATCACCTAAGTGGTCCTGGAACTCCAACCATGTGTCGTTGGTATCAAAGAGGTATATCATCTACCTAGTCTCTGGGATGTCTAAATTCAACCTCTCAAGGTTGTGTTCTAGCTCTGTTAATGCCTCCACTGCATCTAGGTTAGTTGCCGCAACTATTATAGGCTCCTCACCTCGCCTGTCAAAGTGTCTTAGCCTTGCTGGTTGGATTAGGCACACATCTACATATGCATTTCCGATAATTAGCCTTTGAAGATTAAAAAACACATAAAATATTAAAATTAGAAAAAAATATCAAAATATCAAAATTATTACTTAGGTCGCCCCACTACACTCCTGTTGGATGTGGGATATCAGGGTCACCTATGTAATCCATCACCACATATGGTAAGTCATCAATATAAATGATTTGTTGACCCAACCAGAAAAAAAAACTCAGGGGTATATCTCACCACCAGTCCATCACCTCCATGAAGCGCCATAAGTGGGGCCCATCTCAGCATACGTGGATCTTTGGGACCTCCCTCATCCACTAAAATTTTCTGTCACCAAAGTTGTGGAATCCTCTCTAGGGAAAAAGAAACCAAAATTTCACCATAACCAAAGTTCTTCAATTTTTCATTTTTGCATCTGGTTAGCTATCCTTTCATGTGCATAACCACTGCCTCTGACTAGTTAAATACCGTGGATTCCCAACATTCCATGGCAGTCTGCATCTATGCCCGTGTGGTCAAATGAAGAGCTGTGCTACCACACAATTTGATGACAGTAAAAACTACGGTCCTCAAAGGCAGGATCCTGATGGTCTGAATGTCAATATTGCCATCCTTGAGTTGTGCGCTCCCACAAAAAAATCGTAGGTACCCATCAATAGTGTCTCCATCTGTTCTCTGCCCAGATAAAGAAATATCATCTCCTCTAAGAGAAATCCCAGTCAGGAAGTAGATGTCATCAACATCAATGGTAACACGATGATCTATGATGACAAATCATTGTTCCTGGTCATTCTAGGTCCTTACGAACCATGTCATTAGATCTACCTGAGCTTTCATCCTAGGAAAGCCAATTTTTCAAAAGGCCATAGGTTCTCAAAGACTGCAAAGTAGTTTGATTTGCTAAAGCTGCTAAATCAGTGCCTTCATGTTGTCTCTCCCTCCATTCCGTTTTGGAATAATCAATAGACATGAAATAACATTTAAAAAGAGTTAGAATCAATCTTAAAGCCAAAAAGCTCATTTTTTTGGGTTTATTTTAATTGTTTAAAAAGTCTCGGTGTTTGTGTTGCCGGTCTTTTATAAATAGGGGGCAACTGCATAGACTTATAGGAATATTTCCGCATAGTTTGCACTTTTCTGTGTCTAAAAGATTATCGGCTTGCACTAGCCTGATGGAGACAGCCCGCGCAAGGCCAAGGGAACATATTTTGACAAAATCTCTCCAAAAAAATATTGCAAGCCTAAAATGAAAATCTGAATAGATGAAACGATAGATCATGAGGATATCTCTCACCTCAAGGAAATGGTACGCTATTTCATCCACCGATTGGCTCAAAATTAGTCTCGGAAGTTCGTTGGTAAAAATGCCCATTTTATCTGCTCTCAAATGGTAAAAATTGAATTAATTTTTCAATTTTTATAGGTTTTTGAGAAATTAAAATATTATTTTTTATGATTGGGACCTTTAAAAGTGAAAATTTTATGTTTTTTCCCTAATACATATCAATTATGATGATTTATTGAGTTTTAAATGTTACAATGTAAAGATAAATCATTTTGACTATCAACAAACTTTTATTACCTTTTATGCTCTTCAAAAATTACGAAAAGTGAAATCATGGTGTCCTCTTTGAGCCCTACTCAGACTCTTGAAATATGAAAATATAAAAGTAAATGAACAATAGTCCACTCAGTATAAGTTCATGCCTTTTACCCCTTAACTAGACTCATGAAAATTAAACAGTATAGGACTCGATGATCATAACAAGACCAAACCATTCCTTCTTAGGCTTCGTTAAAAATACTTTGATGGACTCATCTGAAGGATGAGCTTACAAGACAAGCATATGTTATCCTCCTCAAGCTTGTAAGAAATAAAGAGGTACTTGCCAGCAATGGTGGGGGAAAATTGGGAAAAGATGTTCATTTTACATTAATCATAAAGGAAGTATGTCGCTCTTGAATAAAACACTTCATCACACTAGTGTCCGGGTTGGGAAATCCATTTGTCTTACAGTTAATCGAACACCATTGAAAGTCTTCAGCTAGTTTTGAGTATTATTGTTAAGTCAAATTCTGCCAAGTCAATTTTCATGTCGTAATGTTTTAAAGAGAAGTTCAACCTTAGTTCATGTTCCTTTTCAAATTTTATCCTTAAATCACATCTTCCATCCCCGAATCTATCTTCGTAGGCTATTTTTCAAAAATTGAAACTATGATTTGTGTCGCGGGATTTCCTACGACGGGTCACTTCCTATCGACTTCACCTCATTGTCTAGGAAATTTATCTAGAAACCTTCATTACCTTGAGGACTGCATGTGTTAATGGTAGGTTTCTCGCCTTCAGCGATAGGTTCCCATCATTGGCCTTCAATCGAATGTTTCTATGAGTGTTTAGATCACTTATTCACACTTTATATATTGTACTTGAAGTACCTTGAGAGCCATTTTCATTATTGGTGGTTTCTCTCGCACTTGTTAATGATTCATATCATTGGTCGGTAATCAAGTGGTTTCTACCATGTTCTACTTCGAGACATTCACTCGCATTGTTAGATTCATATTATGGATAGAGAAGATGAAGATCAAGATTCTAGATCTACTTTCATCAATCTAGGTTGCGAGGAGTTTTATATTCATGATTATGTAGACAAAATCATAAATGGATGGCTGCGTCCATACTGTGTCTACTATCGATATGATTCTGGAGATTTTTCGTATATTCTTTGAGTTAGCATTACTCTGAGGATGGGAATTCGTATAAACCCAAGTCATATAAATCCTAAGATAAATATTATAAACCCAAGGGAATAATATTAAACCCAAGGAAAAAATATTATACACCGAAGGAACATAAACTCTAAGATAAATATTTGTCACAATCCAAAATTGGAATATGGTTGACCATGGTTTATTTTCATATTGAGATAATGTTTGTTGCAATGCGACATTGGACGATGGCTGACAATCATTGACCATGGTTGATCTCCATATTGAAAATTATGTGTCACAACGCGATGTTGGACCATGGTTGACCATGGATGACCATGGTTGATCTCCATATTAAAAAATTATTTGTCACAATGCGATGTTGGACCATGGTTGACCATGGATGACCATGGTTGTGACAATGTCACATTGGACCATGAGACAGTCTTTGTCTCAACGTGACCATGGTTGACAAGGGTTATTGACGATGGTTGACCATGATTGACCATGTTTGATCATGGTTGAGACAACCTTTTTCACAATGCAACATTCGAACATGGTTGACCATGGTTAATTTTCATATTGAGACAATGCTTGTCACAATGCAATATTGGTTGATTTTCATATTGAAAAAATCTTTATCACAGTGGACAATGGTTGACCATGATTGTAAACCCAAGGAATTTATATTAAACCCAAATATTAATATTAAAAACCCTGTGAAGAATATTATACCCTTGGAATATGAAGCCTTAAATTAATAAACCCTATAAATTATTAATTTATACACATTTTTAATGAAAAAATTCAAAATATAGTGCAAAATCTTAAAAACAAATGAATAATAGATAATGATTTTTTCAAAAGTAACTTCATAAAAAATAAAAAGAAACGAAATAAGAATTTGTAAATTCATAAATTCATTTACTGTAATCTCATTTGAATATATTAAATTTAAGAAAAACATATCATGTGCAACATTATTGATGGAATTTTAAATCTACAAATTTACAATTTTTTTAATGTATGGTATATTTTAAAAATTGATATATATATAAAATCAATTTACAATATAATTCATTTCAAATTTTAAAAATAAAAATACATTTCAAAACATCAACCTTAATTTCTAAATTTCATAATTTATTAATCATGGAGGAACTTATCATGGAACTTACTAATATAAATAATGTACTTCATAAGTAAGATATTTGAATGTCATATTAAGTAAAATATTTCAATGTCAACTAATATGTACAACAAAAAAGAAATAAATTTTCATGGTTAAAACATTTTTAAGAATTTCAAGTAATGTTATTATTTTAATATTGGGCTATATTGTTTTGTTAATTTTATGTTTGAAATGCAATTTCTTTTTTCAAATTTTGCATTTAAAAAAATTACATCAGTCTAAAAACTTCTTAGATTTTAGATTAAAATAGATCAATATTGATCTTTAAAGAAAAAAACTAATAAGATCAGCTTGCAATTTGGAAATTTGTTATTAAATGGTTGCTAATAATTCATTCATGCTACTTTGCCTAATTCTCCATTAATCCTACACTAAAAACCTAGGACAAACCAAATTCATAGTTTAGCTACCTTTATACATTTGTATTTTAAAAGTAAATTAATGTTCCATAGGACACTCCTTCAAACTATCAACATCTAAATAATACTCAGTTACCAAATTTACACCCGATACATAATTGATCTTCGTGAGATTCGTTTCATAAGCTGCTCAAAACTTCTACTTCTCATTTGTGCGGCGATGCATATTCCTCTTGAGGGTAAATGTCCCATAAGTCGGTCTCATGTTCCAGTATCAAATTCCCAAACTTCTCATAGAGGTAGTCCATGCTGAATTTTCCACTAGAAGACACATGTGGTAGTGTACAAATATAGGTATCTTCCGATACTGGTAAAGTAGACACGGAAGTAAGTTGTTGCCACGATTATAGGAAAATACCTTGTTATATATGGTATAGAAAACTTTTTTATTAATCGAAGAAGGCATTTCACTCACAACTTGTAGACCACATTCTTCTAGGGTGAGCAGGAGATTGGAGTGGACAATATGATATTCAAACATGTTGAGGGACATCTTAAACCCATAATGCATGGAATTTATTTGCATCATAGTGAAGACATAGGAAAATACCATGTTATATATTTTCTTATATAGAAATGAATGTTATAAATAATAATGAAAAACTTATCATGGAGGAACTTATTAGAATTTAAATAATCTCAAATCCATAGGAAATTGGGTGGGAAGACATGTGGCACGAATATATATTTTTCAATTAATAAAAAGTAATTGACCATTTTGCTAAATAAATTTTTCTTATATATAAATGAATGTTATAAATAATAATGAGGAAATCATTAGAATTAGAATAATCTCAACATGGAGGAACTTATTAGAATTGGAATAATCTCAAATCCCTAGGAAATTTGTGGTTGGGGAGCCATGTGGCACAAATCTAATTTATTAAATTTATTAAAAGTAATGGACCATTTTACTAAATAAAATTTTCTTACATACAAATGAATGTTATAAGTAATATTGAGGAAGTTATTAGAATTGGAATAATCTCAACATGGAGGAGCATATTAGAATTGGAATCATTTCAAATCCCTAGGAAATGGCTTGGTGGGGAGCCAGGTTGCACCAATCTAACTTTTAAATTTATTAAAAGCAATGGACCATTTTTCTAAATATATATATATATATATATATATATATATATATATATATATATATATATATAGATGAATGTTATAAATAATAATGATGAACTGATTAGAATTGGAATAATATCAACATGGAGGAACTTATTAGAATTGGAGTAATCTCAAATCCCTAGGAAATTGGTGGGTGGTGAGCCACTTGGCGTTTAAATTTATTAAAAGTCAATGCAACCTAAGAAACTCTGTAATACACTAAATCCATTGATAAATATTAAGAATAAGTAGATTCCCCTTGAGAATAAATCTAGGCCCTCAATTAAGAAAATTAAAAAATGCAAGAAACCTCCTTCCATCTAAAATTCATATATATACCCTAATAAGTAGATACCCCTTGAGAATCAATCTAGGCCCTCAATTAAAACTAGCAATTGCACTGGAAGTTGTGGAGGAAACACGATCAACCTTAATTCGAGAAGAACCATCACGTGTAAAAGATGATCGAAGATAAGAATTAGTAAATCAGATGTCATTTAAATGTAGAAGATGAATGATTTACATTATGCAAAAATCTTTTTCTTAAGTGTAGCATCTTTTGATCATTTATCAATTATTTAAAAAAAATCATTATTTGGTCTTAGGTTCATCCTACAATCCTAAGTGGTACGAATCATAGCATTGACCCTAAGTTTTGGAAATCATAGCATTGAATTCCTGGTTTTCAAGTTAGTAAATTTGACACGGTTGCATATCAGAGTTTGCTTTTCTTTTTTTCTTTTTCAAATCACTCTATTCAATATTTTTCTCCTCCACGGGTTTTCTTTGTTCAACGGTAATCTTAATAACAGAGTTTTCTTTTTTGTTCAACGGAGAAGGGCGTTGAATTTGTCAAATGTATTTTACAGTTACCGTGGCCACTGCCCGTACTACCAATAGGAGACTTGTACAATGATAACTTTACGTTAATTTTATTAACAGTGTTTGCTTCTTTCGGTCAATTGAGAAGGTCGCCGAATTTGTCAAATCTATTTTAGAGTTCCGTGGCCACAGCCGGTATTATGAATTAAACACACGTTCAATGGTAATCTTAATAACAGTGTTTCCTTGTAGGTGTGTCGAGCATCAATAGCTCAGCTGTTCAATGGTAATTATGATAACATTGTTTAGGTGTTCAAGTCAAATCAGAATTTTGTTCTATCAATAACTAGCTTGTTTAATGGAAATCTTCATCACAGTGCTTCCCTGATTTGGTCAGGCCATAATCGGTATTGCAAAATAATAATAGCCAGTTATTTTACATCAAGTGGATAAGAATCTAACTCAATGACATAAAGTGGATAAGAATATTGTGTTAAATTTTAAAAAACCAATAAGAATGTGAATATTATTTTTTGAAATTTTGAAACACAATTATAATTGAATAATATTTTTTAAATATTTAATTTAGAATGCGAATAATATATTTCTTAGTTCTATTTTAATTTAAATGTACTATACGTTTTTAATTTGTATAATTTAATAAACCATAATGGATACTAGTTGTTAGGTGGATAATAGAAATTTGAGATATAATATTAAAATTTTAATTAATAAATAATAATTGTCAAGTGGATAGTAGTTGTTAGGTGGATAATAGAAATTTGACTTATACAAAATATTTTAGAATATAATATTCATATTAGTATATACAAATTAAAGGTTGATATGATTAATTAAAAAAAATGTCATATCAACTAATGTCATACGGTTTTTTGGGATGTAGTATTCATAAGCCATAATATTGCCCAATGGTATTGTAAATCTCTATAGTTAATAATCTTGTTCCATACTTTTTTAAATGTATAAATGTTTAACCTTGTTCCATGTTTTTTTAAATTTATAAATAGTTAACTTATATATCAATTATTTCTACAAGTATATATATATATATATATATATATATATATATATATATATATATATATATATATATTCTTGCGTGATATCAGATGTACCATGTAGTAAATGTTTTGATATTTCTTACCAATTGGCCCCTATAAGTGTCTACCATTCAACTTATATGATATATATATATATATATATATATATATATATATATATATATATAATTTGTTAATTATTTTTTATGTTTTAATAAATTATAAAAAAAAAGTTATATAAAACGAAAATAGCCTAAAAATGTAACATTACATTAACTATGAAATATTTAGATTGCAGTTTATCACTCTTGAGCTATTAAAAATGTATAATTCTATCATACATTTTTAATAACACCAACACAGGTCCATCTTAAGTCGGGATCTACCATACCCTGAGAGGAACCAAATCTCTTTTTACTTTAAAAGTGTAACCAACCTCCTAAGCCTACTCGAAAACCCTCCACTAGGCTCCACAAGTTTAATTTTTTTTCCTTTGTTTACGGTGAAAATTCACCCTTAACACAGGTGTTATGTTCCTCTTTATGTCATGACCATTTATTAATTCTGCAACTATACTTATCTACATCCTCTTGCAGGTTGGTGATGGGATATTTAGAATTCCTTATGACAAACATGGCATAGATGATTGAAACATAATTAGATGCATTTACAACTAAATTGTTCTGCATGCCCCATGGTCTTATGTAAATCTTACAACAGAGATACCATCTAATATTAAAATCAGTGGCCATTACCATTATGATCATCTCAGAAGGAAGTCTTAATGAAATCATTATTCTTAATTTACACTGCCATCATCATTAAGCACAATTTTATAATTCTGTGGAAGGAAAACAAGTCCTAACATGTAGCTCGTAACATTCGTTAGTTACTTTTCCCCGTCAACATTTAATACCTTGATTGTAATGCACTTAACC
Organism: Pinus tabuliformis; assembly: GCA_031772625.1. Classification (NCBI taxonomy): domain Eukaryota; kingdom Viridiplantae; phylum Streptophyta; class Pinopsida; order Pinales; family Pinaceae; genus Pinus; species Pinus tabuliformis. The sequence goes on from CM062820.1 coordinate 1,002,398,882, forward strand.
TGATCATGCATCAGAATCATAGTTCACTTGTAAGTATCAATGGACATTAGATTAAGTCTACTGTAGCTAACACGAGCATTGTTTTTCATGTAGAGTCTCACAGGTTTGTGATATTACTATTAAATAACACATAACTACCCAACCCTCATGCATGGCATAGAAAACCATTCCCTTATTAATTATACAGTTAAACGTTATTTCATAATTCACTCACATGCATAAGCATTTATCACCTAACAATAAGGCCTGCTATGATAACCATGTTTAGGTTCAATATTTATGAACATACCATAAAGAGGTTAGTACAAGTAGTTCCATCCACATTGATGGCCCCATGCAATTGCTATCAGCAGTAAGAGAATTCCATAGCCACAGTGACAGTAATCCAACTAATAAGCCCCTACCACTAACTTTACTTTTAGAGGTAATAGTGTAACATGCATAAGGATGAAACCATTGACATAGTTACAGATTACACTACCAACATAACTTATGTAATATGAATACAGAATCATTATCTAGATAGCACATAGGTTAGAAGTAATACATATTCACTATCCAAAATAGCTCAACATGCTATACTCTTCCCCAATTAAAAGCCATAAATGTCATATTCATAAACTGCAATTATTTCAGTACCAATACAAAGTGCAGCATTTATATAACTGAAACAAATAATAAGAACATAAGGGTAAGAGACTGACGTACAACACATCCCACGCATGTGAATCCATCTAAAATAATCACTTGGAGGGAGGAGCACCACCACCTAATCATGAATCACCTATGATTCCCCCTGAGCCGAATATCTTGCTAAGGATCAGTTGTCCTCAATTGATCAATGCACTGGGTATTTAATACCCTTTTTCATGATTTAGTTACCATTATCGATTTCTCTCTTTTATGTATTTTTCCATTTGCCTAGTTCTTTTTCGTAAATCTCGTCTTTATCTCCCACAAGGCTTTTCCTCATAAAATCTTGCTTTTATCTCCCACAAATATTTTATGTCCGATGGATATTTATCTCCTATCCATCTAATGGATATCCATTCCATCCAATCTTATCTATAATCACATCTGGAAGCTTATCATGAAAGATTCATCTCTATCCCATTCCTCATGGTATTTGGCAAGAATATCCTCTCTCTTGGTGCTCCACCTTCCAAGTGATTAATTTTATTAATTCATTTAACAACACATTTTCTTTTCATATTAAATATCACCTATCTTTCCTCAGCTTAGGTTTCGAATAGTTTAACCCACAAAGGAAGGTATCACACCTAGCTTTAACTCAAATTAGGTTTACAATAATTTAGCACAGAAGGGAGGATATCACACCTAGCTTCAACTCATATTAGGTTTACAATAATTTATTACGCAAGGGATGGGTGTTACATACTCCCCCACTTAAATTTTACACCGTCCTTGGTGTATCACTCCATCATATCCTCGTTCACAGGTAGTTGGTTTTCGAATCAATAGCTCTCATGGCTCTGCCTTCTGATGAAAATTTTCTAATGTACATTGGTCACAAGGAGTGTTCCCTGCACCTCTCCTTCCATAGATACATTGGTCTGAAGGAGTACTCTCCTTTCATAGCTACCTGTAACATTTTTTTTGAAACCATTTGTGAGAATTTATATATGCAAAAGCTTAACTATGATAAATATCATGATCTGTTACTTAATATTATAAGAGAAACTATTTCTTATCAGTTATTTTATCTGAAGAGTGCATGTTATCTGGTTGCATTCTATTCCAGCCTTTGTGTTCTTGACGAACATGTGTTTCTTGTAGTTTCTCTGCATACAATACATCAGTTAGCATATTCTCCACATTAATATTCCTGCAAGGTCATAACAGATTAGTTCACATAAAAATATATTTCCATCATATATATTCATCGTGATTGTATGTATGGCAAACTGCAATTAACCATTCTTAGCTATACCAAACTTACTTTCCTTTTCTTTTTTTGTCTAACCTGCAGGTCGGTTGCCTTGCAAGACATTTATCTAATGTCTTCATGCATATCTAAACAAATGTGTATTATACACTCCGATATACATATCATATTTCAATCATATAGCACATGTAATCATACAGGTATTGTATGTACTGTTGTACATAGCACCATCTGTGCTACAACCCATCATACCATTCCCATGATATCACCTGCATTACAAAAACTTTGTTGACATATTCTTCTACCATGTTAGTATCATGCCAACCATTCCTTTAGCAATTAAAACAACAGTGCTCAGTTCACAAGGAATTTGTATGAGCATGGTTCATTTCTGTAATCAAAGAAAGTTTTTTCAAGTGCAGATCATTTCCAGCATTCATTTGGTTACAATATCAGTGGTATAGTATTGTATTCATGCATATTTTCATCATACCTTTTGCTTAATGTCCTAAAGCAGACTATTAACTCACAGATTATCAGATCATAATTCATCCCATATGATTTACTATTTCTCTTTGTATGCACCAACAAATTGTTGGGCATGCATAATTTAGTATAGTTATACGTGAAAGTTTTTACTACTTTCAATTCTACACCGTTTTAGTTGTAAGTGTTTATGATCTAAGGGCACTTACATGTTAGCTCCTTTTTAACATTAAATCACCCTTAACCAAAGGATGAATTATCTATTTTATGAATTCATGTTTGAATTGTGCAACCTTTCTTATTTATGTTGAGACACATTATCAATGCAATCCAATAAGTGAACCTCTCAAAATTTCCTAATACAATTTATTCGTTTCAATTGATATGATATCAATCTATTTAAATATATTGTTAAGTACCATCTAATTGACCGAGTGGTCCATACCATTTGAGCACTTCATAAATTACTATGGTTTGCACTCAAAGATACTTATAGGTTTTGTTATGCATATCCATCGGAAGATGCATATGTCCTAGAATCTGTTTAGGTTAAGATTTCCCCTTAACCATAATTTCTTCCATCCGAAGAACAAATCACATTGTATGTAGATGCATTAATCAAAGGATTAATTTGAGTGGCAATTTGTACCGGTTATATATTTCTGTACTATAACATGTTCTCACCATCATTTACCTTGGTATAATGTTTTGATGGAAATTATACCATTTATATGTTGTTTTTATAGCATGATGACCATTGTTTAATCTCTATCAAGAATTATAGTCTAGTTTTATGAGAATTGGGATTCTTGCATTCATGAAGGCAACATATGTAAGTGGGTTACTTCAAGTAATGATATCTTCCCCCTATGTGCATTACTTACTTTTAGGTAATTTGTTCCCTATTGCATGCTATAACAACTTTAATTATAAGATTTTTCCTGTAAGACTAATAACCTACAATTCCCATGTCCAGCCTGACTCTTAAACATAATCATGCACATTTTGCCTATTTATTGTTGGCACATAAAAATCCATGCATGTATGCTAACAAAATATAATTTCAATAAGCAACTCAAATCCCCCGCATGGAGGAAACACCAAATTTATACATTCTATGCATATTTGTAAGCATTGGTAGCAGTCTAACATTGATTCTACAAGTCACAACTATGCCCAACATCTAGGCAACAAAACCTACAGTCTATCAAAACAAAACAAGAACTCCACACTACTTTACCAATATAATCATTAGGTCAATCACACACTTTTCCTCTACAGAGCATACTACCCCTTAATAGGCATTGATGTAACCAACATCTTTATGATTGTTGAGCAATGAATTTTACCTTCTTTTGACATGTAAGAGACCATCAATACCATCATTCATCAGAAAGTGCTTACATGGAATATTCATATGACTCATTACTATGCACTGATATTAAGCATGATCCCTTTTAAGACATTTTTATCTGAATGACCACTCAACCAAACTATGGTATAGAAAGAATTCATGTTCATACGCGGTATATGTATCATAACGATAATGATACAATTATGGACTTTCTCTATTATAGAATCATCCTTTAAAGTATTAGGTGATTTTATTTAGCCATGCATCTAAATGTACCATTTTTCTTTTATTTTTTTAAATATGCATAGTGTCACTATTCAAAACTTAATTTTTTCTTTTCACTTCTTATAAGAAGTACGTCCGTCATGTCTCAATTTCTTTTCCAAACTGGAAGGGTTCATATCGGTCAGATATTTCTCGAGAACCTTATCTATATGAGATTTATACATTAAAGTATGCAATTAAGTTGCAAAGTTTCATATTGTTAAGAGGTGTTTATAAACTTAGCACACTGAAGGACGCTTCCATATAACATGTTAACATTAGATTCTCCTTAGTCACTTTTTCGAAGAACCATCACACTCCGTTGTATATAGATGTATTAACACAAGGATTTTGTTATGCCATTTCATGCTCTTTATACTATTATTGTTATTCATGGGAATCTTTACCATTGCATGACACATTACTAAGGTTTAACATTTCCTCCTTTATATAATCATACTTTCACAACTAGTCGCTGGCTTATTGAGCCATTTCACTCAAAGAAACTTTTCCATTTCCAAAATGTTAACATGGAAAAAACTATATTAAGAGATTTTTTCTTCTGGGCAATCACAAAAACTCATATTTAGTCGACCTATGAAATTCTTAACTTTATCTAGCCTCAAGAACAAAATGCTTTCAAAAAATATCTCTTATAAGAGAGTAACACATAATCAATCGTGAATATCCAAACTACAAGGATTGGGGTGTCTTATTCTGCATGTCTGCAACAAATTTTACCAATGTTTTCAATAAAGAAAGGGCAATCGAATGACATGAGAACAACCAATTTTTTTTTCTAAAGTATGGCAAATTTATTTTCAAAAATTTCACCATCTTAAATAGGTTTTCAATAATGATTCCTTCAGCATGGAAGGTCGAGTGCTTCTGAGCATCCATATTTTGCCAAAATTTCATAAGTGGTCTTTCCTTGCTTTTCAAATTCCCTAGGTAGAACGACTTTACGTACAATCTCCATACAAAATATGAAGACAATTAAGCATCCATATTTATGGTGGTAATTTTAATTATCCAAGTATTATTTCTAATTGAATGAACACTGCGACTTCTCCTCATAGAAAGAAGAACGAAACAATTTTTGAATCGAGGCACATTAAGGACCAATATCCATAACAATAATAGGCTTCAAAAAAAAGTTCTTCAAATCGGCCTTATTCAGATAGAGATGCATATTCATGTGAACAGACTCACAGCTCTGCAAGAGACAACGCCGCTAAATTCACTTTACGCTTGCACATAACTCACTTATCCTTTTCCCTTGGAAGGATCTCAGAGGATGCCAACATACTTTACTTCTTAGAAACTAAATCACGATTCAAAAACTAGTTTAAAAATCAATAAAATTATATGCATTTAAAACACCAAATCAGGAAATAGATTCAAGTATATACTATTGTTGTATCAAAACGTCGCAGGGAACAGTAACAAAAACCAGCATATATGTCTGTATGCACGCTAGCGCATGACCTTGAGAAAATTTTGGTGAGGAACGGGGTTGGGGATCAATAATACACTTCAACCGTAGATGGATCCATTTGTGTGCTCATTGTCACCTTTTTCCTTTAACTCGGTTGAGAGTGATGGTTGAATCCATGCATAACTATGCGCAAAGAGTCTTTGCTCTAATTTTCTACCCACTAGGTAAGTGTTTTTTTTCTTTTTCTTAAATAGACAATTTGAATGCATTTTTGAGAGCATAGCCAGTTGATGCACTATGCTTCCCTTCAACATAGCGTAACATGGATAAGGATGAAACCATTGACATAGTTACAAATTACACTACCAAAATAACTTATGTAATATGAATACAGAATCATTATCCAGATAGCACATAAGTTAGAAGTAATACATATCCACTATCCCAAACAACTCAACATATTGTACTCTTCCCTAATTAAAAGCCATAAATGTCATATGCATAAATTGCAATTATTTCCGTACCAATACATAGTGTAGCATTTATATAACTGAAACAAATAATAAGAACATAATGGTAAGAGACCGATGTACAACACATCCCACGCATGTGAATCCATCTAAAATAATCACTTGGAGGGAGGAGCACCACCACCCAACCATGAATCACCTCTGATTCCCCTCGAGCTAAACATCTTGCCAAGGATCAACTGTCCTCAATTGATCAATGCACTGGGTATTTAATACCCTCTTTCATGATTTAGTTACCATCAGAGGCGTCATGCTTTTATGGATTTTTCCATTTTCCTAGGTCTTTTTCAGAAAGCTCGCCTTATTCACCACGAGGTTTTTCCTCATAAAATCTTGTCTTTATCTCCTACAAAGCTTTTATGTCCGATGGATATTTATCTCCCATCCATCCGATGGATATCCAATTCATCCAAGCTTATCTAGAATCACATCTAGAATCTTGTCATGAAATATTCATCTCTATCCCATTCCTCATGGGATTTGCAAGCACCTCCTCTCTGTTGGTGCTCCACCCTCCAGGTGATTTATTTTATTAATTTATTTAATAACACATTTTGTTTTCATATTACATATCACCTAGATTTCGTCAGCTTAGGTTTAGAATAGTTTAACCCACAAAGGAGGGTATCACACCTAGCTTGAAATCAGCTTACACTACTACATAAAGGGGGGTTTAAGACAATCTTTGAGACTATTTTTGGGTAAATGGTGTTAACTTGAGACAAAAAAAAATCTTGTGTATTGAATTAAATATTGTTTTTAAGCGGGTGTCTAAAAAATTATTGTTTTAAACAATATTTTACTTAGAAATGATTGTCTTAAAGATTATTGTCTTAAAAAATATTGTCTTAAAGATTATTGTCTTAAAAAATTGTCTCTATAAAGAAAATATATAACGCAATCATTATTGTCTCTTAGCAGACAATTTCATTTTTTTCTCTCTTGAGACAATTTCATTTTTGTCTCTCTAGAGACAACACTTGGATTAGAGACAATATGTCTTTAATATTATCTATTGTCTCTCTAGAGACAATAAAATTTGTATTTAAAGATCACTTTTGTCTCTCTAGAGACAATATAAAACAATGAATCCAGAAATATCTCAGCATTGAAATAAATCAATATAAAAAACATTTAATTAAAAGTAAACTACAAAATCATTGATTAATTCATGTTAGTGCAAAGTGGAATCGAACCACCAACCTCCTTGTAAGGAAGACGCTCTTCCATTGAGCTAGAACACTTTAAAGAATTACGTGAAGAGTTATGACAATCCTGAAAACTACATTTATAGCCATTGATTTAAAAAAAAAAAATGACACATGATCTATAATATTTAAAAGAACTATAATCATTCAGACCATATTTTTAACTTACTAAAACTAGCAATTGCCCCAAAAGGTGCAAAGAGAGGCAGATTATATCTCTAGAAAGAAATTCAAGATCTTATATTAGTATAAAGTTAAATGTTCATGTATACAGGCATCTATAAATATAGACTCTATAAAGAGTACATCGTTAAAGATTTAGGCCACACCAAGAGGCAGGTTGCTAGTGCCAAAAGAGGGTAGGATCTACGTAAGAGAGAATTAAAAACTCTATCCCAAGAAATGAAACTCTAATGTAGACCCCATTTATATTATTTTGAGTTATCCCATTGGATTATCAAGGATTTATAAAGTGCTTTGAATTTTTGTTGAAGAGTGACATCAATTGAGAATTTGTTGAAAACTTAAATGGAAAGATGTACTTTTCATATGCAATTATGCCAAAGTTATCATGCGTTAGCATTGGAGAAGTAGGAAATCTAGAGAGATATTGATTGTAAAGGAGTTTCACTAGTAGAGAGATATTGGAATTGATAATGCAATAGGAAAAGAAACCAAAACACACTAGAGTGATATTGTACTTATAATGCAATAAGAAAAGGAACCAAAAAACACTACAAGAATAAACAAAAATCATAGATAATAAAATAAAGCTTACATTTTCTCTAAAGTGCAAATTGCATAATAAATTTCTAACTATCATCTTAAAGTGGCAAGCTTGATTGAAGAAGGTGGACTTTCAAATTTATCGATAGTGTGATATAAAATTAACTAAAAATAGATATTAAAATGCGTACTTAAAAAAACATCTTAAAAAAAAACTATTTCAAAACTTCCACTATAAAAATTCTCATTGCTATTTCTTACAAAATCACGTAATGCATCCCCACATAATTGAATTGGCCCATAAAAAGACACACCATAAGGGAAAATAGAAGACTAAATTCAATGAAAACAGTCTCAACTCATGCGCTGAACTAAATGATGAATGAAGTATCTAAATCAGATTGAGTTTGGATGAAGGTTAAATGAGCTTGCATAGATAGGAGTTGAATATCATCACCCAACAAGCACGCACTTCATTATAATTCAGGTTTGATACATTTGTCATTCCAGGGAGTTCGGTGTTGCTGTTTGAAGTGATAGTTTGTATGGTTATACATTATAACGGTGTGTGGGAAAGAATCGACATCTTTGGTGTGGTGCGCGTTTTCCTTCCAAAAAGATCTTTGTGCCCATGCCATTGCAAGAAAATTGCAAAGTTGAATTCTTTAGTAAAAGACAATAAATCTGAGGAGAGAAAACCTATCAGTTTTCTACAATGTAAAACCAATAGTGAAGACTATTTATTGATCCAATTTACTACCAATAGTGTATGTGATGAATATGCAAACCTAAATCAGAGGGATATTCTAGTTGGAAAAAATAAATGATATCCTCGCACTGTCAACAGGTTTGGCAGATAAAGTTACAAAATTATAATGTCTATTCTCGAAAAGAAGAAGATTGGTGATTAGATTCCAAGACATTAATCCCTCAGCAATTGATGAATACAGGATGTCAATTCCCAATGCTTCATGGGGCAGTAAAAGGCAAGTTGAGACAAGTCAACAAGGGATGGATAATGTAACTTTATATTTAGACCCACATGTGCTCAACAATATACATCCATAGAAAAGGAGAGGGGAATAAGACTAGTTTTGCAACGATAAAGAGGAAAATAAAACTCACACTACATGCAGCTAATGGAAATGGACTCAAAATAGTGCTCTCTTACAACACTCTAGAATGTACAAGAGCTTTTTGCCTCCGCTAGCTTTGCTGTTGTGAGTTGTACTTGCATCAACCAACAAACATGTGAAATCTCATTAAGGTTTTGGAATGCCACCAATGCCTTGAAAAGTGTCTCCAACAGATTGGCGAATCTCTTGTGCAAAGTAAACCCACGTTTAAGGATTGATTGAGGCAGCTAAAATCTTTATCTGTTTGAGTGCTCGTACTAGCCCCTCTCAATAAAGCTCCCTAGCAATAATTTATCTATCCAGCTGATACTTAACATAATGTATAAAAAATGAATGGATAATAGAATGAATGAGGCCATAAAATTGACTTCGACTATGAATTATTTACGTGGTATTCCTCCGGCATAAGCTTTTAAAAGTTTAATCGTTCAAACGTGCGCACGTCTCTTTGAGGCCCCCTCCCCCAATTCTAATTGCTGACGTCCCTGTGATGCTATCCCCGGCTGTTCGGAGTGAGCGGTTCCAAGCAAAACAATGATACAACAACTTTAATGGACATATTTTTCCTGTTTCATTGGAGAATTCGAAATCACCGGTGTTCTTCCGGCTCGGGATTCAGAATCACTTTTGACGTGTCGAAATATGTAATTTCCCCTTCCAAGTATGTGACTAACTTTGACCTTCATAAGCTGCGTGGCTATCAGAAGTGCGAAAGCAATATCGAGGCGGGACGCTAGTTGGCATGCGTATCATCGGAACAATATATTCTGTTGAATATTTTTCTTCTACAGATTTTTTCTTTTAATCAATCACTTATTGGTTCAATTGTAATTTTAATGACAAAGTCCCCTTTTTAATTCAACGGATAAGGTCGTTGAATTTGTCAAATCAACTTTACACTACCGTGGCCACTGCCGTACTATCAATAGGACACATGTCCAAGGATTTTTTTACCGAGCTAAGGATATGTGTGGTCGTGGGAAGTCTAGAAATCTGGCGATAGCGTTGTTTGAATCGTGTTTTTATGGTAGATATAAATTCAACATCATCAAAAGCGTCCAAATTTTATCCGTTTAATTAGAATGCGAATATTATGTTTAATTAAAATATGTTATATGTTTTATAATATTAAAAATTTAATTTAATAATTAATAATTGTCATATAGAAAGTAGAAATTTGACATGCACAAAATATTTTAGAATATAATATTCAAATTAGTATACACAAATTAAAGGCTGATATTTATTTGTAAAGTAGTTACGTCTTTTTTATCTTTTTAATTAAATTGGTTAATTAAAAAAAATTGTGTCATATGAAGATAGTCATACTTTTTTGGGATTTGGTATTGATAAGCCATGATATTGCACAATGGTATTGTAAATCTCTACTGATGTGGTATTAATAAGCCATGACATCGCCCAATGGTATGTTAAATTTTTATAGTCAATAATCTTGTTCCATGTTTTTTTAAATGTATAAATATTTAACTTATATATCAATTATTTTTACAATTAATAATGATAATACTAATTTAAAATAAAGTTATGATTTCTTTTAATTTTTTTATGTATCATGTGGTAAGTATTATTTTAATACTTCTTACAAATTGATGCCTATTTATATGACATCCATATCTATATATATATATATATATATATATATATATATATATATATATATATATATATATATATATATCTATATAAAATTATAATTTGTTAATCATTTTTTCTATTTTAATAAATTATAATAAAAAAATTGTATTAAAAAAAATTGTTTGAACATGTAATATTACATTAATTGTGAAATTTTAAGATTGAAGGTTATCACTCTTGAGCTATTCAAAATGCCTTAAATATAAATACAAATATAATTATTACTTTTATATTTTATATTTTTTTAATTGCGCAGAGAAAATGGTAAATGTAAACAACCCGTATAGGGTAAATCTCACATAAAAAAGTAAACATGTAAATGTAAACGTAATGTTTAACATTTAACATTTTTAATCTAATGTAGACACTATTTAAAATCAATCTAATTATTAGTATATATAAACACAATATAAATTTATAATATCATAAACCCTAATCTATTTATTTGGATTATATTATAAGCATTATTTATATAAAGACTATCATGTACTAACATGCACTTATAAATTGACAATGATAAATGCAATAATCTACAAATAAAAAATATCTTGATTATTTTATAATTAAAATAAACTAATAATGAGGATGAATATTATGTGTGAATGAAAATTGAGTTGTCTTTAGTAAGATTTTTTGGAAGTTTTTTTGGTGGGTTTTCTGCTCTAATTTTTCTAAAATTCCTCAAGAATTTATGGAAATCACAAATTAATTAACAATAAAAAATAAGAAAAAAGCAACCTTTATGTATAATATGGGAACATACTACATACCTTAGGATCTGTGTCATATAAGTGTTTGACAAACCATTCAAAACCTTTAAGTTCACAGGCAATAATATAGCAGAGAATATTTTTTCTTGAGCCTTCATAAAGTGGTGTCATTTCTTTTTCTAGTAGAGGTACATCAAAAATAAAATCATTGTCCTCATCCTTATCATTGACAAGTCAAGCGAACAAGTCTTGGGTCAATTCATTTATCCCATCATGTTGATCTATGTTATTATTGTCATCTTCTTCTATAAGATCATTGACTTGATCTTCAATATTTGCCCCATATTCATGAACTTGTACAACATCATTTTTAATATTACTTGGGGCGTTCAGCCACCTAGGGGGAAAACTTGACTTTATGATTACAAACACTCATCCAAAATGAGTCTACATAAAAAATATTTTAACAATACAAAATTTTACAAATATGAATAATATAAAAAGAATATGAATATATAGCTTATCAAGGGATAACATTACTTTAGTCTCCCTTCAATGATCCCATGTCTCTTTCCATGTCTTTTAGTTTTCTATTTTAAAACACTTACAAAATGCAAGCTCCCCCATTTAGTGCAAGGGCAATAACATCTCCCATCATCCCCTTGATATTTTTCCCTAGTAAAGTTTTTTGAAAATCGAACAAGATTATTAAACATGGACATGTACCCCACTTTACTATAGAGTAGGCTCCCAAAAAACTATAACTCACTTCACATGGAACTTATTTACATGATTTCTTTTAAATTAATCAATTGAATTAAAATGAAAACAATGGCATAAATCATTTTGACTATCAACAAACTTTAATTACCTTTCATGCTCTTAAAAAATTACGAAAAGTGAAATCATGGTGTCCTCTTTGAGCCCTTCTTAGACTCTTGAAATATGAAAATATAAAAGTAAATGAACAATAGTCCACTCAGTATAAGTTCACGCCTTTTACCCCTTGACTAGAATCATTAAAATTAAACAGTATAGGACTCGATGATCATAACAAGACCAAACCATTCCTTCTTAGGCTTCGTTAAAAATACTTTGATGGACTCATCTGAAGGATGAGCTTACAGGACAAGCATATGTTATCCTCCTCAAGCTTGTAAGAAATAAAGAGGTACTTGCCAGCAATGGTGGTGGAAAATTGGGAAAAGATGTTCATTTTACATTAATCATAAAGGAAGTATGTCGCTCTTGAATAAAACACTTCATCACACTAGTGTCCGGGTTGGGAAATCCATTTGTCTTACAGTTAATCGAACACCATTGAAAGTCTTCAGCGAGTTTTGAGTATTATTGTTAAGTCAAATGTTGCCAAGTCAATTTTCATGTCGTAATGTTTTCAAGAGAAGTTGCACCTTAGTTCATGTTCCTTTTCAAATTTTAGCCTTAAATCACGTCGTCCATCCCTGAATCTATCTTTTTAGGCTATTTTTCAAAACTTGAAACTATGATTTGCAACGTAGGATTTCCTACGACGGGTCACTTCCTATCGACTTCACCTAATTGTCTAGGAAGTTTATCTAGAAACCTTCAGTATCTTGAGGCCTGCATGCATTAATGGTAGGTTTCTCGCCTTCAGCGTTAGGTTCCCATCACTGGCCTTCAATCTAATGTTTCTATTAATGTTTAGATCACTTATTCACGCTTTATATATTGTACTTGAAGTACCTTGAGAGCCATTGTCATTATTGGTGGTTTCTCTCGCACTTGTTAACGATTCATATCATTGGTTAGTAATCAAGTGGTTTCTACCATGTTCGACTTCGAGACATTCACTCGCATGGTTAGATTCATATTAAGGATAGAGAAGATGAAGATCAAGACCCTAGATCTACTTTCATTAATCCAGGTTGCGAGGAGTTTTATATTCATGATTATGTAGAAAAAATCATAAATGGATGGCTGTGTCCATACTATGTTTACTATCGATATGATTATGGAGATTTTTCATATATTCTTTAAGTTAGCATTATTCTGAGGATGGGAATTCCTATAAACCCAAGTCATATAGATCCTAAGATAAATCTTATAAACCCATAAACCAAAGGCAAAAATATTATACACCAAAGGAACATAAACCCTAAGATAAATATTTGTCACAATCCAAAATTGGAATATGGTTGACCATGGTTTATTTTCATATTGAGATAATGTTTGTTGCAATGCGACGTTGGACAATGGCTGACAATCATTGACCATAGTTGATCGCCATATTGAAAATTATGTGTCACAATGCGATGTTGGACCATGGTTGACCATGGATGACCATGGTTGATCTCCATATTGAAAAATTATTTGTCACAATGCGATGTTGGACCATGGTTGACCATGGATGACCATGGTTGTGACAATGTGACATTGGACCAAGAGACAGTCTTTGTCTCAACGTGACCATGGTTGACAAGGGTTATTGATGATGGTTGACCATGATTGACCACGTTTGATCATGGTTGAGAGAACCTTTTTCACAATGCAACATTGGAACATGGTTGACCATGGTTAATTTTCATATTGAGTTAATGCTTGTCACAATGCAACATTGGTTGATTTTCATATTGAGAAAATCTTTATCACAGTGGACAATGGTTGACCATGATTGTAAATCCAACGAATTTATATTAAACCCAAATATTAATATTAAAAACCCTGTGAATAATATTATACCCTTGGAATATGAAGCCTTAAATTAATAAACCCTATAAATTATTAATTTATACACATTTTTAATGAAAAAATTCAAAATATAGTGCAAAATCTTAAAAACAAATGAATAATAGATAATGATTTTTTCAAAAATAAATTCATAAAAAATAAAAAGAAACGAAATAAGAATTTGTAAATTCATAAATTCATTTACTGTAATCTCATTGAATATATTAAATTTAAAAAAAACATATCTTGTGCAACATTATTGATGGAATATATATATATATAATCAATTTACAATATAATTCATTTCAAATTTTAAAAATAAAAATACATTTCAAAGCATCAACCTTAATTTCTAAATTTCATAATTTATTAATCATTATTTAACTTATCATGGAACTTACTAATATAAATAATGTACTTCATAAGTAAGATGTTTGAATGTCATATTAAGTAAAATATTTCAATGTCAACTAATATGTACAACAAAAAAGAAATAAATCTTCATGGTTAAAACATTTTTAAGAATTTCAAGTAATGTTATTATTTTAATATTGGGCTATATTGTTTTGTTAATTTTATCTTTGAAATGCAATTTTTTTTCTTCAAATTTTGCATTTAAAAAAATTACATCACTCTAAAAAATTCTTAGATTTTAGATTAAAATAGATCAATATTGATCTTTAAAGAAAAAAACTAATAAGATCAGCTTGCAATTTGGAAATTTGTTATTAAATGGTTGCTAATAATTCATTCATGCTACTTTACCTAATTCTCCATTAATCCTACACTAAAAACCTAGGACAAACCAAATTCATAGTTTAGCTACTTTTATACATTTGTATTTTAAAAGTAAATTAATGTTCCATAGAACACTCCTTCAATCTATTAACATCTAAATATTACTCAGTTACCAAATTTACACCCGATACATAATTGATCTTCATGAGATTCATTGCATAAGCTGGTCAAACCTTGTACTCCTCATTTGTGCGGCGATGCATATTCCTCTTGAGGGTAAATGTCCCATAAGTCGGTCTCATGTTCGAGTATCAAATTCCCAAACTTCTCATAGAGGTTGTCCATGCTGAATTTTCCACTAGAAGGCACATGAGGTAGTGTACAAATATAGGTATCTTCCGATACTGGTAAAGTAGACACGGAAGTAAATTGTTACCACGATTATAGGAAAATGCCTTGTTATATATGGTATAGAATTTTTTTTTATTAATCGAAGAAGGCATTTCACTCACAACTTGTAGACCACATTCTTCTAGGGTGAGCAGGAGATTGGAGTAGACAATATGATATTCAAACATGTTGAGGGACATCTTAAACCCATAATGCATGGAATTTATTTGCATCATAGTGAAGACATAAGAAAATACCATGTTATATATTTTCTTATATAGAAATGAATGTTATAAATAATAATGAAAAACTTATCATGGAGGAACTTATTAGAATTTGAATAATCTCAAATCCATAGGAAATTGGTGGGTGGGGAGACACGTGGCACGAATATATATTTTAAATTAATAAAAAGTAATTGACCATTTTGCTAAATAAATTTTTCTTATATATAAATGAATGTTATAAATAATAATGAGGAAATTATTAGAATTAGAATAATCTCAACATGGAGGAACTTATTAGAATTGGAATAATCTCAAATCCTTAGGAAATTGGTGGTTGGGGAGCCATGTGGCACAAATCTAATTTATTAAATTTATTAAAAGTAATGGACCATTTTACTAAATAAAATTTGCTTATATATAAATGAATCTTATAAGTAATATTGACGAAGTTATTAGAATTGGAATAATCTCAACATGGAGGAACATATTAAAATTGGAATCATTTCAAATCCCTAGGAAATGGCTTGGTGGGGCGCCAGGTGGCACCAATCTAACTTTTTAAATTTATTAAAAGCAATGGACCATTTTTCTAAATATATATATATATTTTTATATATAAATGACTGTTATAAATAATAATGATGAACTGATTAAAATTGGAATAATATCAACATGGAGGAACTTATTAGAATTGGAGTAATCTCAAATCCCTAGGAAATTGGTGGGTGGTGAGGCACTTGCCCATTAAATTTATTAAAAGTCAATGCAACCTAAGAAACTCTGTAATACAATACATCCGTTGATAAACATTAAGAATAAGTAGATTCCCCTTGAGAATAAATCTAGGCCCTCAATTAAGAAAATAAAAAAATGCAAGAAACCTCCTTCCATCTAAAATTCATATATATACCCTAATAAGTAGATACCCCTTGAGAATCAATCTAGGCCCTCAATTAAAACTAGAAATTGCACCAGAAGTTGTGGAGGAAACACGAGGAAGCTTAGTTCGAGAAGAACCATCACATGTAAAAGATGATTGAAAATAAGGATTAGTAAATCAGATGTCATGTAAATGTAGAAGATGAATGATTTACATTATGCAAAATCTTTTCCTTAAGTGTACCATCTTTTGATCATTCATCAATTATTTAAAAATATGGTACGAATCATAGAATTGACCCTAAGTTTTGGAAATCATGGCATTGAATTCCTGGTTTTCAAGTTAGTAAATTTGACACGGTTGCATATCAGAGTTTGCTCCTTTTTTTTTTCAAATCACTCTATTGAATATTTTTCTCCTCCACATTTTTTCTTTTAGCTAAATCACTTATTTGTTCAACGGTAATCTTAATAACAGAGTTTTCTTTTTTGTTCAACGAAGAGGGTAGTTGAATTTGTCAAATCTATTTTACAGTTACCGTGGTCACTGCCCGTACTACCAATAGGATACTTGTACAATGATAACTTTACGGTAATTTTATTAACAGTGTTTGCTTCTTTCGGTCAATTAAGAAGGTCGCCGAATTTGTCAAATCTATTTTACAGTTCCGTGGCCACAGCGGGTATTATGAATTAAACACACGTTCAATGGTAATCTTAGTAACAGTGTTTCCTTCTAGGTGTGTCGAGCATCAATAGCTCAGCTGTTCAATGGTAATTATGAAAACATTGTTTAGGTGTTCAAGTGAAATCAGAATTTTGTTCTATCAATGACTAGCTTGTTTAATGGAAATCTTCATCACAGTGGTTACATCAAGTGGATAAGAATCTAACTCAAGTGTTTGACATAAAGTGGATAAGAATCTAACTCAATTGTTTGACATAAAGTGGATAAGAATCTAGAAACACAATTAGATTGTGAATATTATTTTTTAAATTTTAAAAAACCGATAATAATGTGAATATTATTTTTTGAAATTTTAGAAACACAATTATAATGTGAATAATTTTTTTTAACTTTTATATTTAATTTAGAATGACAATAATATATTTTTTTAGTTCTATTTTAATTTAAATGTACTATACGTTTTTAATTTAATAAACCAATTTTAATTTAATAAACCATAATGGATACTAGTTGTTAGGTGGGTAATAGAAATTTGAGATATAATATTAAAATTTTAATTAATAAATAATAATTGTTAAGTGGATAGTAGTTGTTAGGTGGATAATAGAAATTTGACTTATACAGAATATTTTAGAATATAATATTCATATTAGTATATACAAATTAAAGGTTGATATGATTAATTAAAAAAAAATGTCATATCAACTAATGTTATACGAAAATATTCATGGTTTTTTGGGATGTAGTAGTCATAAGTCATAATATGTCTTAAATTTATAGATATTTAACTTATATATCAATTATTTCTACAAGTAATAATAATAATACTAATTTAAATATATATATATATATATATATATATATATATATATATATATATATATATATATATATTCTTGCATGATATGAGATGTACCATGTAGTAAATGTTTTGATACTTCTTACCAATTGGCCCCTATAAGTGTTTACCATTCAACTTATATGACATCCATTATATATCTATATATATATATATATATATATATATATATATATATATTTGTTAATTATTTTTTATGTTTTAATAAATTATAAAAAAAAATTATATAAAACAAAAATAGCCTGAAAATGTAACATTACATTAACTATGAAATTTTTAGATTGCAGGTTATCACTCTTGAGCTATTGAAAATGTCTAATTCTATCATACATTTTTAATAACACCAACACAGGTCCATCTTAAGTCGGGATCTACCATACCCTGAGAGGGACCAAATCTCTTTTTACTTTAAAAGTGTAACCAACCTCCTGAGCCTACCCGAAAACCCTCCACTGGGCTCCATAAGTTTAATTTTTTTCCTTTGTTTACGGTGAAAATTCACCCTTAACACAGGTGTTATGTTCCTCTTTATGTCATGACCATTTATTAATTCTACAACTATACTTATCTACATCCTCTTACAACTTTTGTAGGTCAATGATGGGATATTTAGAATTCCTTATGACAAACATGGCATAGATGATTGAACCATAATTAGATGCATTTCCACCTAAATCGTTCTGCATGCCCCATGGTCTTATGCAAATATTACAACAGAGGTACCATCTAATATTAAAATCAGTGGCCATTACCATTATGATCATCTCAGAAAGAAGTCTTAATGAAATCATTATTCTTAATTTACACTACCATCATCATTAAGCACTTTTTTATAATTCTGTGGAAGGAAAACGAGTCCTAACATGTAGCCCGTAACATTCGTTAGTTACTTTTCCCCGTCAACATTTAATACCTTAATTGTAATGCACTTAACCTGATCATGCATCAGAATCATAGTTCACTTGTAAGTATCAATGGACATTAGATTAAGTCTACTGTAGCTAACACGAGCATTATTTTTCATGTAGAGTCTCACAGGTTTGTGATATTACTATTAAATAACACATAACTACCCAACCCTCATGCATTGCATAGAAAACCATTCCCTTATCAATTATACAGTTAAATGTTATTTCATAATTCACTCACATGCATAAGAGTTTATCACCTAACAATAAGGCCTACTATGATAACCATGTTTAGGTTCAATATTTATGAATATACCATAAACATGTTAGTACGAGTAGTTCCATCCACATTGATGGCCCCATGCAATCCCTATCAGCAGTAAGAGAATTCCATAGCCACAGTGATAGTAATCCCACTAATAAGCCTCTACCACTAACTTTACTTTTAGAGGTAATAGTGTAACATGCATAAGGATGAAACCATTGACATAGTTACAGATTACAATACCAACATAACTTATGTAATATGAATATAGAATCGTTATCTAGATAGCACATAAGTTAGAAGTAATACATATTCACTATCCAAAATAGCTCAACATGTTATACTTTTCCCCAATTAAAAGCCATAAATGTCATATTCATAAACTGCAATTCTTTCCGTACCAATACAAAGTGCAACATTTATATAACTAAAAAAATAATAAGAACATAAGGGTAAGAGTCTGACGTACAACACATCCCACGCATGTGAATCCATCTAAAATAATCACTTGGAGGGAGGAGCACCACCACCTAATCATGAATCACCTATGATTCCCCCGAGCCGAATATCTTGCTAAGGATCAGTTGTCCTCAATTGATCAATGCACTGGGTATTTAATACCCTCTTTCATGATTTAGTTACCATTAGCGATGTCTCTCTTTTATGTATTTTTCCATTTTCCTAGGTCTTTTTCGTAAATCTCGTCTTTATCTCACACAAGGCTTTTCCTCATAAAAGCTTGCCTTTATCACCCACAAAGATTTTATGTCCGATGGATATTTATCTCGTATCCATCTTATGGATATCCATTCCATCCAATCTTATCTATAATCACATCTGGATGCTTATCATGAAAGATTCATCTCTATCCCATTCCTCATGTGATTTGGCAAGAATATCCTCTCTCTTGGTGCTCCACCTTCCAAGTGATTAATTTTATTAATTCATTTAACAACACATTTTCTTTTCATATTAAATATCACCTATCTTTCCTCAGCTTAGGTTTAGAATATTTTAACCCGCAAAGGAAGGTATCACACCTAGCTTTAACTCAGATTGGGTTTGCAATAATTTAGCACAGAAGGGAGGATATCACACCTAGCTTCAACTCATCTTAGGTTTACAATAATTTATCATGCAAGGGATGGGTGTTACATACTCCCCCACTTAAATTTTACACCGTCCTTGGTGTATCACTTCATCATATCCTCGTTCACACGTAGCTGGCTTTCGAATCAATAGCTCTCATGGCTCTGCCTTCTGATGAAAATTTTCAGATGTACATTGGTCACAAGGAGTGTTCCCTGCACCTCTCCTTCCATAGCTACATCGGTCTGAAGGAGTACTCTCCTTTCATAGCTACCTGTAACATTTTTTTTGAAACCATTTGTGAGAATTTATATATGCAAAAGCTTAGCTATGATAAATATCATAATCTGTTACTTAATATTATTAGAGAAACTATTTCTTATCAGTTATTTTATCTGAATAATGCATGTTATCTGGTTGCATTCTATTCCATCCTTTGTGTTCTTGTCGAACATGTGTTTATTTTAGTTTCTCTGCATACAATACATCAGTTAGCATATTTTCCACATTAATATGCCTGCAAGGTCATAACAGATTAGTTCACATAAAAATATAGATCCATCATATATATTCATCATGATTGTATGTATGGCAAACTGAAATTAACCATTCTTAGCTATACCAAACTTACTTTCCTTTTCTTTTTTTTGTCTAACCTGCAGGTGGATTGCCTTGTGAGACATTTATCTAATGTCTTCATGCATATTTGCACAAATGTGTATTATACACTCCGATATACATATCATATTTCAATCATATAGCACATGTAATCATACAGGTATTGTATGTACTGTTGTACATAGCACCATCCGTGCTACAGCCCATCATACCATTCCCATGATATCACCCCCATTACAAAAACTTTGTCGACATATTCTTCTGCCATGTTAGTATCGTGCCAACCATTCCTTTAGCAATTAAAACAACAGTGCTCAGTTCACAAGGAATTTGTATGAGCATGGTTCATTTCTATAATCAAAGAAAGTTTTTTCAAGTGCAGATCATTTCCAACATTCATTTGGTTACAATATCAGTGGTATAGTACTGTATTCATGCATATTTTCATCATACATTCTGCTTGATGTCCTAAAGCAGACTATTAACTCACAGATTATCAGATCATAATTCATCCCATATGATTTACTATTTCTTTTTGTATGCACCAACAAATTGTTGGGCATGCATAATTTAGTATAGTTATACCTAAAAGTTTTTACTACTTTCAATTCTACACCGTTTTAGTTGTAAGTGTTTATGATCTAAGGGCACTTACATGTTAGCTCCTTTTTAACATTAAATCACCCTTAACCAAAGGATGAATTATCTATTTTATGAATTCCTGTTTGAATTGTGCAACCTTTCTTATGTTGTCGAGACACATTATCAATGCAATCCAATAAGTGAACCTATCAAAATTTCTTGATACAATTTATTCGTTTCAATTGATATGATATCAATCTATTTAAATATATTGTTAAATACCATCTAATTGACCAAGTGGTCCATACCATTTGAGCACTTCATAAATTACTATGGTTTGCACTCAAGGATACTTATAGGTTTTGTTATGCATATCCATCGGAAGATGCATATGTCCTGGAATCTGTTTAGGTTAAGATTTCCCCTTAACCATAATTTCTTCCATTCGAAGAACAAATCACATTGTATGTAGATGCATTAATCAAAGGATTAATTTGAGTGGCAATTTGTACCGGTTATATATTTCTGTACTATAACATGTTATCACCATCATTTACCTTGGTTTAATGTTTTGATTGCAATTATACCATTTATATGTTGTTTTTATAGAATGATGACCATTGTTTAATCTCTATCAAGAATTATAGTCTAGTTTTATGAGAATTGGGATTATTGCATTCATGAAGGAAACATATGTAAGTGGGTTACTTCAAGTAATGATATCTTCCCCTATGTGCATTACTTACTTTTAGGTAATTTGTTCCCTATTGCATGCTATAACAACTTTAATTACAAGATGTTTCCTATAAAACTAATAACATACAATTCCCATGTCCAGCCTAACTCTTAAACATAATCATGCACATTTTTCCTATTTATAGTTGGCACATAAAAATCCATGCATGTATGCTAACAAAATATAATTTCAATAAGCGACTCAAATCCCCTGCATGGAGGAAACACCAAATTTATACATTCTACGCATATTTGTAAGCATTGGTAGCATTCTAACATTTATTCTACAAGTCACAACTATGCCCAACATCTAGGCAACAAAACCTACAGTCTATCAAAACAAAACAAGAACTCCACACTACTTTACCAATATAATCATTAGGTCAATCACACTCTTTTACTCTATAGAGAATACTACCCCTTAATAGGCATTGATGTAACCAACATCTTTATGATTGTTGAGCAATGAATTTTACTTTCTTTCGACATGTAAGAGACCATCAATACCAGAATTCATCAGAAAGTGCTTACATGGAAGATTCATATGACTCATTACTATGCACGGATATTAAACATGATCCCTTTTAAGACATTTTTATCTGAATGACCACTCAACCAAACTATGGTATAGAAACAATTCATGTTCATACACGGGTATATGTATCATAAAGATAATGATACAATTATGGACTTTCTCTATTATACAATCCTCCTTTCAAGTATTAGGTGATTTTATTTAGCCATGCATCTACACCCTAAATGTACCATTTTTCTTTTATTTTTTTAAATATGCATAGCGTCACTATTCAAAACTTAATTTTTTATTTTCACTTCTTATAAGAAGTATGTCCGTCATGTCTCAATTTCTTTTCCAAATTGGAAGGGTTCATATCGGTTAGATATTTCTCGAGAACCTTATCTATATGAGATTTATACAATAAAGTATGCAATTAAGTTGCAAAGTTTCATATTGTTAAGAGGTGTTTATAAACTTAGCACACTCAAGGACGCTTCTATATAACATGTTAACATTAGATTCTCCTTAGTCACTTTTTCGAAGAACCATCACACTCCGTTGTATATAGATGTATTAACACGAGGATTTTGTTATGCCATTTCATGCTCTTTATACTATTATTGTTATTCATGGGAATATTTACCTTTGCATGACACATTACTAAGGTTTAACATTTCCTCCTTTATATAATCATACTTTCACGACTAGTCGTTGGCTTATTGAGCCATTTCACTCAAAGAAACTTTTCCATTTCGAAAATGTTAACATGGAAAAAACTATATTAAGAGATTTTTTTTCTGGGCAATCACAAAAACTCATATTTAGTCGACCTATGAAATTCTTAACTTTATCTATCCTCAAGAACAAAATGATTTAAGAAAATATCTCTTATAAGAGAGTAACACATAATCAATCGTGAATATCCAAACGACATGGATTGGGGTGTCTTATTCTGCATGTCTGCAACAAATTTTCCAAATGTTTTCAATAAAGAAAGGGCAATTAAATGACATGAGAACAACCAATTGTTTTTTCTAAAGTATGGCAAATTTATTTTCAAAAATTTCACCATCTTAAATAGGTTTTCAGTAATGATTCCTTCAGCTTGGAAGGTCGAGTGCTTCTGAGCATCCATATTTTGCCAAAATTTCGTAAGTGGTCTTTCCTTGCTTTTCAAATTCCCCAGGGAGAATGACTTTACATACAATCTCCATACAAAATATGAAGATAATTAAGCATCCATATTTATGGTGGTAATTTTAATTATCCAAGTATTATTTCTAATTGAATGAACACTGCGACTTCTCCTCATAGAAAGAAGAAAGAAATAATTTTTGAATCGAGGCACATTAAGGACCAATATCCATAACAATAAGAGGCTTAAAAAAAAAGTTCGTCAAATCGCCCTTATTCAGATAGAGATGCATAGTCATGTGAACAGACTCACAGCTCTGCAAGAGACAACACCGCTAAATTCACTTTACGCTTGCACATAACTCACTTATCCTTTTCCCTTGGAAGGATCTCAGAGGTTGCCAACATACTTTACTTCTTAAAAAGTAAATCACGATTCAAAAACTAGTTTAAAAAATCAATAAACTTATATGCATTTAAAACACCAAATCAGGAAATAGATTCAAGTATATACTATTGTTGTATCAAAAAGTCGCAGGGAACAGTAAGAAAAACCATCATATATGTCTGTATGCACGCGAGCGCATGACCTTGAGAAAATCCTGGTGAGGAACGGGGTTGGGGATCAATAATACACTTCAACCTTAGATGGATCGATTTGTGTGCTCATTGTATTCTTTTTCCTTTAACTCGGTTGAGAGTGATGGTTGAATCCATGCATAACTATGCACAAAGAGTCTTTGCTCTACTTTTCTACCCACTAGGTAAGTGTTTTTTTTCTTTTTCTTACATAGACAATTTGAATGCATTGTTGAGAGCATAGCCAGTTGATGCACTATGCTTCCCTTCAA
The DNA here is from genome assembly GCA_031772625.1 of Pinus tabuliformis. Taxonomy (NCBI): domain Eukaryota; kingdom Viridiplantae; phylum Streptophyta; class Pinopsida; order Pinales; family Pinaceae; genus Pinus; species Pinus tabuliformis. The sequence goes on from CM062820.1 coordinate 1,002,423,485, forward strand.
CATAGCGTAACATGGATAAGGATGAAACCATTGACATAGTTACAATTACACTAACAAAATAACTTATGTAATATGAATACAGAATCATTATCCAGATAGCACATAAGTTAGAAGTAATACATATCCACTATCCCAAACAACTCAACATGTTGTACTCTTCCCTAATTAAAAGCCATAAATGTCATATGCATAAATTGCAATTCTTTCCCTACCAATACATAGTGTAGCATTTATATAACTGAAACAAATAATAGGAACATAATGGTAAGAGACTGATGTACAACACATCCCATGCATGTGAATCCATATAAAATAATCACTTGGAGGGAGGAGCACCACCACCCAACCATGAATCACCTCTGATTCCCCTCGAGCTAAACATCTTACCAAGGATCAACTGTCCTCAATTGATCAATGCACTGGGTATTTAATACCCTCTTTCATGATTTAGTTACCATTAGAGGCGTCCTACTTTTATGGATTTTTCCATTTTCCTAGGTCTTTTTCAGAAAGCTCGCCTTATTCACCACGAGGTTTTTCCTCATAAAAACTTGTCTTTATCTCCCACAAAGCTTTTATGTCCGATGGATATTTATCTCCCATCCATCTGATGGATATCCAATCCATCCAAGCTTATCTAGAATCACATCTAGAATCTTATCATGAAATATTCATCTCTATCCCATTCCTCATGGGATTTGCAAGCATCTCCTCTTAGTTGGTGCTCCACCCTCTAGGTGATTTATTTTATTAATTTATTTAATAACACATTTTGTTTTCATATTACATATCACCTAGATTTCCTCGGCTTAGGTTTAGAATAGTTTAACCCACAAAGGAGGGTATCACACCTAGCTTGAAATCAACTTACACTACTACATAAAGGGTGGTTTAAGACAATCTTTGAGGCTATTTTTGGGTAAATTGTGTTAACTTGAGACAAAAAAAATCTTGTGTATTGTCTTAAATATTGTTTTTAAGCGGGTGTCTCAAAAATTATTGTTTTAAACATTATTTTAGTTAAAAATGATTGACTTAAAGATTATTGTCTTAAAAAATATTGTCTTAAAGATTATTGTCTTAAAAAATTGTCTCTATAAAGAAAATATATAACGCAATCATTATTGTCTCTTAGCAGACAATTTCATTCCTTTCTCTCTTGAGACAATTTCATTTTTGTCTCTCTAGAGACAACACTTGGATTAGAGACAATATGTCTTTAATAGTATCTATTGTCTCTCTAGAGACAATAAAATTTGTATTTAAAGATCACTTTTGTCTCTCTAGAGACAATATAAAACAATGAATCCAGAAATATCTCAGCATTGAAATAAATCAATATAAAAAACATTTAATTAAAAGTAAACTACAAAATCATTGATTAATTCATGTTAGTGCAAAGTGGAATCCAACCACCAACCTCCTTCTTGTAAGGAAGACACTCTTCCATTGAGCTAGCACACTTTAAAGAATTACGTGAAGAGTTATGACAATCCTCAAAACTACATTTATAGCCATTGATTAAAAAAAAAAATGACGCATGATCTATAATATTTATAAAAACTATAATCATTCAGACCATATTTTTAACTTACTAAAACAAGCAATTGCCCCAAAAGGTGCAAAGAGAGGCAGATTATATCTCTAGAAAAAAATTCAAGATCTTATATTAGTATAAAGTTAAATGTTCATGTATACAGGCATCTATAAATATAGACTCTATAAAGAGCACATCGTTAAAGATTTAGGCCACACCAAGAGGTAGGTTGCTAGTGCCAAAAGAGGGTAGGATCTACGTAAGAGAGAATTAAAAACTCTATCCCAAGAAATGAAACTCTAATGTAGACCCCATTTATATTATTTTGAGTTATCCCATTGGATTATCAAGGATTTATAAAGTGCTTTGAATTTTTGTTGAAGAGTGACATCAATTGAGAATTTCCTTCACACGAAAGGAATTTGTTGAAAACTTAAATGGAAAGATGTACGTTTCATATGCAATTATGCCAAAGATATCATGAGTTAGCATTTGAGAAGTAGGAAATCTAGAGAGATATTGATTGTAAAGGGGTTTCACTAGTAGAGAGATATTGGAATTGATAATGCAATAGGAAAAGAAACCAAAACACACTAGAGTGATATTGGACTTGATAATGCAATAAGAAAAGGAACCAAAAAACACTACAAGAATAAACAAAAATCATAGATAATAAAATAAAGCTTACATTTTCTCTAAAGTGCAACTTGCATAATAAATTTCTAACTATTATCTTAAAGTGGCAAGCTTGATTGAAAAAGGTGCGACTTTCAAATTTATCGATAGTGTGATACAAAGTTAACTAAAAATAGATATTAAAATGCGTACTTAAAAAAACATCTTAAAAAAAAACTATTTCAAAACTTGCACTATAAAAATTCTCATTGCTGTTTCTTACAAAATCACGTAATGCATCCCCACATAATTGAATTGGCCCATAAAAAGACACACCATAAGGGAAAATAGAAGGCTAAATTCAATGAAAACAGTCTCAACTCATGCGCTGAACTAAAGGATGAATGAAGTATCTAAATTAGATTGAGTTTGGATGAAGGTTAAATGAGCTTGCATGGATAGGAGTTGAATATCATCACCCAACAAGCATGCACTTCATTACAATTCAGGTTTGATTCATTTGTCATTCCAGGGAGTTCGGTGTTGCTGTTTGAAGTGATAGTTTGTATGGTTATACATTATAACGGTGTGTGGGAAAGAATAGACATCTTTGGTGTGGTCCGTGTTTTCCTTCCAAAAAGATCTTTGTGCCCATGCCATTGTAAGAAAATTGCAGAGTTGAATTCTTTAGTAAAAGACAATAAATATGAGGAGAGAAAACCTATAAGTTTTCTACAATGTAAAACCAATAGTGAAGACTATATATTGATCCAATTTAATACCAATAGTGTATATGATGTATATGCAAACCTAAATCAGAGGGATGTTCTAGTTGGAAAAAATAAATGATATGCTCTCACTGTCAACAGGTTTGGCAGATAAAGTTACAAAATTATAATGTCTATTCTCGAAAAGAAGAAGATTGGTGATTAGATTCCAAGACATTAATCGCTCAGCAATTGATGAATATAGGATGTCAATTCCCAATGTTTCATGGGACAGTAAAAGGCATGTTGAGACAAGTCAACAAGGGATGGATAATGTAACTTTATATTTAGACCCACATGCGCTCAACAATAGACATCCATAGAAAAGGAGAGGGGAATAAGACTATTTTTGCAACAATAAAGAGGAAAATAAAACTAACACTACATGCAGCTAATGGAAATGGACTCAAAATAGTGCTCCCTTACAACACTCTAGAATGTAGAAGAGCTTTTTGCCTCTTGTTGTTGTGAGTTGTACTTGCGTCAACCAACAAACATGTGGAATCTCATTAAGGTTTTGGAATGCCACCAATGCCTTGAAAAGTGTATCTAACAGATTGGAGTGTACCCACAATGTCCATCATAGTAGGTCATCCTTCAGGGGAATCTCTTGTGCAAAGTAAACCCATGTTTAAGGATTGATTGAGGCAGCTAAAATCCCGTACTATCCCCTCTCAATAAAGCCCCCTAGCAATAATTTATCTATCCAGCTGATACTTAACATAATGTATAAAAAATGAATGGAAAATAGAATGAATGAGGCCATAAAATTGACTTCGACTATGAATTATTTATGTGGTATTCCTCCGGCATCAGCTTTTAAAAGTTTAATCGTTCAAACGTGCGCACATCTCTTTTAGCCCCCCTCTCCCAATATTAATTGCTGACGTCGCTCTGAGGCTATCCCCGGCTGTTTGGAGTGAGCGGTTCTAAGCAAAACAATGATACAACAACTTCAATGGACATATTTTTCCTGTTTCATTAGAGAATTCGAAATCACCGGTGTTCTTCCAGCTCGGGATTCATAATCACTTTTGACGTGTCGAAATATGTAATTTCTCCTTCCAAGTATGTGGCTAACTTTGATCTTCATAAGCTGCGTGGCTATCAGAAGTGCGAAAGCAATATCGAGGCGGGACGCTAGTTGGCATGCGTATCATCGGAAAAATATATTCTGTTGAATATTTTTCTCCTACAGTTTTTTTCTTTTAAATCAATCACTTATTGGTTCAATGGTAATTTTAATGACAGAGTCCCCTTTTTAATTCAATGGATAAGGTCGTTGAATTTGTCAAATCAACTTTACACTACCGTGGCCACTGCCGTAATATCAATAGGACAATTGTCGAAGGCTTTCTTTACCGAGCTAAGGATATGCGTGGTCGTGGGAAGTCTGGCAAAAAAAATTCAAGAAATCTTTCGGTAGCGGTGTTTGAATCGTGTTTTTATGGTAGATATAAATTCAACATCATCAAAAGCCTCCAAATTTTATCTGTGTAATTAGAATGCGAATATTATGATTAATTAAAATATGTTATATGTTTTATAATATTAAAAATTTAATTTAATAATTAATAATTGTCATATAGAAAGTAGAAATTTGACATGCACAAAATATTTTAGAATATAATATTCAAATTAGTATACACAAATTAAAGGCTGATATTTATCTATAAAGTAGTTACGTCTTTTTTATCTTTTTAATTAAATTGGTTAATTAAAAAAAAAAATTGTGTCATATGAAGATACTCATACTTTTTTGGGATTTGGTATTGATAAGTCATGATATTGCACAATGGTATTGTAAATCTCTACTGATGTGGTGTGGTATTAATAAGCCATGACATCGCCCAATGGTATGGTAAATCTTTATAGTCAACAATCTTGTTCCATGTCTTTTTAAATGTATAAATATTTAACTTATATATCAATTATTTTTACAATTAATAATGATTATACTAATTTAAAATAAAGTTATGATTTCTTTTAATTTTTTTTATGTACCATGTGGTAACTATTATTTTAATACTTCTTACAAATTGATGCCTATTTATATGACATCCACATCATATATATATATATATATATATATATATATATATATATATATATATATATATAAAATTTGTTAATCATTTTTTCCATTTTAATAAATTATAATAAAAAAATTGTATTAAAAAAATTTGTTTGAACATGTAATATTACATTAATTGTGAAATTTTAAGATTGAAGGTTATCACTCTTAAGCTATTCAAAATGTCTTAAATATAAATACAAATATAATTATTACTTTTATATTTTATATTTTTTTAATTGCGCCGAGAAAATGGTAAATGTAAACAACCCGTATAGGGTAAATCTCACATAAAAACGTAAACATGTAAATGTAAACGTAATGTTTAACATTTAACATTTTTAATCTAATGTAGACACTATTTAAAATCAATCTAATTATTAGTATATATAAACACAATATAAATTTATAATATCCAAAACCCTAATCTATTTATCTAGATTATATTATAAGCATTATTTATATAAAGACTATCATGTACTAACATGCACTTATAAATTGACAATGATAAATGCAATAATCTACAAATAAAAAATATCTTGATTATTCTATAATTAAATAAACTAATAATGAGGATGAATATTATGTGTGAATGAAAATTGAGTTGCCTTTAGTTAGATTTTTTGAAAGTTTTTGTGGTGGATTTTCTGCTCTAATTTTTCTAAAATTCCTCAAGAATTAATGGAAATCACAAATTAATTAACAATAAAAAATAAGAAAAAAGCAACCTTTATGTATAATGTTGGAACATACTACATAACTTAGGATTTGTGTCATATAAGTGTTTGACAAACCATTCAAAACCTTTAAGTTCACCGGCAATAATGTAGCAGAGAATATTTGTTCTTGAGCCTTCATAAAGTGGTGTCATTTCTTTTTCTAGTAGAGGTACATCAAAAATAAAATCATTGTCCTCATCCTTATCATTGACAAGTCAAGTGAACAAGTCTTGGATCAATTCATTTGTCCCATCATGTTGATCTATGTTATTATTGTCATCTTCTTCTATAAGATCATTGACTTGATCTTCAATATTCCCCCATATTCGTGAACTTGTACAACGTCATTTTTAATATTACTTGGGGCGTTCAGCCACCTAGGGGGAAACTTGACTTTATGATTACAAACACTCATCCAAAATGAGTCTACATAAAAAATATTTTAACAATACAAAATTTTACAAATATGAGTAATATAAAAAGAATATGAATATATAGCTTATCAGGGGATAACATTACTTTAGTCTCCCTTCAATGATCCCATGTCTCTTTCCATGTCTTTTAGTTTTCTATTTTAAAACTCTTACAAAATGCAAGCTCCCCCATTTAGTGCAAGGGCAATAACATCTCCCATCATCCCCTTGATATTTTTCCCTAGTAAAGTTTTTTAAAAATGGAACAAGATTATTAAACACGGACATGTACCCCACTTTGCTATAGAGTAGGCTCCCAAAAAACCATAACTCACTTCACATGATTTATTTTAAATTAATCAATTGAATTAAAATGAAAACAATGGCATAAGTAATTTGGAGATAAATATCAAAGTTTGATTTTTGTATATTATTATGAATATTCTAAAATATTATGTGTTAATTAAAATAAATTATAAAATCCATATTCCTAAATAGAGTGACTTGTTGACTTAATTACATTTAATCAATTTTAGATAAAATGAAAAAAAGAATGTTCTTATCCAAATCTTTTAGGTTTTTTTTAGTAATGTTAGATGAAATAATGACCTCCTCACTTAAAATAACACTTTTTTACGCTTTTGATTTGTCTATATTGCTAGCAAAGGGGATTCTAGAATATTATTGAGATTAAATCTCTACGTTCACTTAATAATTATTGATAATTAAAATAAAATTTTCAAAACCTTATTATAAACAGAAAAGTCTAAATTTATTAGCATAACTATAACCAATAAGACTTTTTTTCCCTGTTTAAGAGTCGATCCATTAATATTAACTAATATGAGATTTGAAACTGACCTATTAGAAAGTGGACCCCATACAAACTGAGCCCTCATATGTATGCCATCCTCATAATAGTGATTCTTATGAAGGCGCGGCTGGATGACATATAGTAAATCCATTTACAGTAGCGAGGAGTCGTCATAAAATTTGACATGGTTGCAAAAAAACTATTGACATTGACGTAGAATTCATTACCTAACATTCCGACTTTCCACATGGTTGGGACACACATGAGGCTAGAAATTGGCATTGACTTGGAAGTATTTACCTAACAGTCCTCGAGGAAGAAATTAGATTCGAGTTATAATTCCAACATGGGGACGGACGTATCCGTCAAGGTTCCGGTTGTGCTCGAAAAAGTGATATAAGAATTTTAATTGACAACTCTCTCACGATTTGGAGAGGACTAGAGCTCTTCTGGCAGGTGGCAGCCGTTAGGAATGATACGAGTAAGTGAATCTATCGAGAATTTGCGAATGAATGAGTTGTTGAATTTTGTATCATAACCTCTGCGGTCTAATCATCTTTATTGTTTTCTCCGTCACGTGGAGTTTAATTTTTAAGAATGTCACTGTTTCTGTTTTAGTGTGCAATAGTATCTACCTGTCTGTTAACAGGCGGCAATTTTTTTTTATATGATTTCACACTTAAATCACCCCATCACACTTTTACAGTTTTCCTCTTCGATATTATGCCTCGCCTAAAGATAAATCCATCATGGTTTTATATAAAACTATGACACTAGCTTACTTTTACAACCACGTCACTGGTGGCATGCACTTTAATTTAGTTTTATACACATTTTAAATCCTGACCTATGCAACTGCACATATTTATGAATTTACTTTTGGGATTATGGTCAAACCTAACAACTCTCTTTATCTTGAACCGATATTATACATATTACAAAGACGCATATTGATAGAGTTTAACTTTGATATTGCGCCAAAACCTAATAAATCTATTTATTGTGAACTCAACAAATATTATCAAACAAGTCACATGTTGATTAGTTATATCCGTTACACTTTTTATGTTTTTTTAAAGGTAAAATGATTAATATATAGAAATAACGATATAGAGAAATTGTGGTTAAATTTGAATTTAGTTATTTAGACATTTAATTAATTTGAATTTATTAATATTTTAAATATATTAAAATGTGTTAAAGAAAATATTTCAATGTCGCAAGTTTATATTTTGTACTTTTCAAAATGTTAAATTTAAAGCATTTGATTAAAGTTGTTAGGTTTATGTTTCAAATTAGGTTGTTTTGAATATGCAAAGAGATCTCTTTAATGTGATAAAAAATTGGTTCATTCAAAATAAATTTATTATTTTTAATTTTTGAAATTGGTATCATCTTAATAGGGAAAGATAAATTAATACACAAGTGCAAAAATTAATAAACACCATGAATAAGGTACCATTTCGCACTTTGTTCATAACTTAGTATTATAATTATCTATATCTTTTTGCACTTTGTTCATATATTAGTATTGTAATTATCTATCTTTAAAGGATGCATGTAGGTGGGAGGATGGAATTTACAATGACATGAAGTAAAAGTCTTGGTTATGGGAATTTCTTTCTAGGAATTAAGCACTCTCTCGTGCATATTTCTTTGTTCATATGTTTTTTAATCTTGTTTGGTAGTCTGATAAGTAAAGGTATCTCTAGACATATTCAACAAGTAAAGATAAACTTTAGACGTATTAATAGCAATATTTGTTTGATATCTCAAGTATATTGTGAATTATGAAATTCAATTGGGTTTAGAATCTTAGCTAAGGAGTGGAAGAAAAGTTGGATTTTGTAAATTGGATTGGTTGGGTCTTTTGGTTTCTTAGTTTTTTTTTGTCTTGGCACCACTAACATTTTTTGGATTTATGAAATTAGTGTCCTCTCTCTTTATGATTTGGTGAAATACCTTGTTCGTTGGACTTTCAATTTGATGGGTAAGAAAATGATAGAGCCCTTGTGGATTGCTAGGCAACTTTATGTTTTTCCTAATTAATATTAAGTAATTTGGGTAGGAATCTTTTGTGCTAGTTTTAAGTGGATAATCTAGGCAATCACTCTCACCAAGGGTGTTTCTCTCTTCATGGAATTTTTGAAATTCAAATGCATCTTTTTGGCTTAATATTAATCTGATCGAAGAAAAAAAAATAATCAATATAATAAATAACTTAATCTTTTTAATATTTTATTAATAGAATTTCATCATATAATATAAAATGATAATTACGAATATAGTTGTGCAAATTAAAATCAGATAAATTTTAAAACATATTAAATAAAATAAAATTATATTTTTTTAAATAATAACACCATCACCTTTTCAATTTTATAAATTTAAAATTAAGAAATATTTATATTAATTATTTTATATTTTATTAATGTTGGAGATTAGATGCACATGAAATTATAAAACATATACACAACAAATAAATCAAGTACATAAGACAACACAGGAATTTAACATTGTTCACCCAACCAATCTGGGCTACGTCCACCAAACATAGGCATCGGAAATTCTTTATTAATCAAACAGGAGATTACATAAATCAAATCCTCACAAACTCTCTCACCCACACCAAACAATCCGTATGGATACCTGTTATATAGCAAAGAGAATCTAACTGCCTCATAAATCCTCTCAACTCAAATTTAGGATGCATTAACTCCCTCCCAACAAACTGGAGCTAATCTAGGAACTGATTCCTATTGTTGTCATCTACTGAGATTTTGCCTATTTTATTCAAAACAGAAAATCTCAACAATCTCCACCTTGACAACAATTAGCCTGATGCCCCGTTATTATTATTTTATCTTTTCTGCAAGCCAAGAGAAGCCAGACACCGACGTAGCTTCTCTAACAAAACTGGTTTCATGAACATGTCTGCACAATTCTCCTTTGTATGCACCTTTTCAAGAGAGACTCCCCTTTCATGATAACCTGTCTTACAAAATGGTACTTAATTGGAATATGCTTTGATTTACTATGATAGGCTGGATTCTTAGCCAAATGTATTGCGCTTTGACTATCACAAAGTAACCTGATGTTGTCCTGTAGCCTACCAAACTCACCAAGCAAACCTTTCAACCAAACCGCCTCTTTGCAAGCATGCGAAGCAGCAATGTATTCTGCTTCAGTAGTGGATAAAGCGACAATGTTCTGTAGCTTTGACATCCATCTTATAGCTCCACCTGCAAGAGTAAAGACATACCCTGAAGTTGACCTTCTCTTATCCAAATCACCTGCAAAATCAGAATCAACATATCCGCAAACAAATTCACTAATCTTATTGTAAGTGATACAATAACTACTTGTGCCTCTCAAATACCGAAGCACCCATTTCACTGCTGACCAGTGTTCTTTACCCGGATTTTCCATGTACCTGCTGACAACCCCAACTGCATGTGAAATATCTAGTCGCGTACACACCATCGCATACATTAAACACCCTACTACATTAGCATATGGAATTCGAGACATATAATCCTTTTCTTCATCTGAATTAGGACATAAACTTGAAGAAAGCTTGAAATGGGAAGCGAGAGGGACTAACACAGGCTTCACGTTATTCATACCAAATCTCAAAAGTATTTTCTCAATATACTTTTGTTGTGATAGCCATAGCTTACCATTGCTTCTATCTCTAAAAATCTCCATGCCCAAAATCTATCTTGCTGCTCCTAGATCTTTCATATCAAACGTCCTTGCCATCTGAGCCTTCAACCTGTTGATTTCTTCTATGCTTTTGCTTGCTAAAAGCATATCGTCAACATACAATACTAAGATAATGAATATGCCATTATTTAACTGTTTAAAATAAACACAATGATCATATTCACTTCTAACATATTTCTGACTCAACATGAAAGAATCAAACTTCTTATACCACTGCTGAGGCGACTGCTTCAGGCCATATAAAGACTTCTTGAGCCTGCAGACAAATTTCTCATTGCAATGCTGAACAAACCCTTCCGGTTGTTCCATATAGATTTCCTCATCTAAGTCACCATGTAGAAATGCAGTCTTAACATCTAATTGCTGCAACTCTAAATCAAGAAAAGCCACTAATGCTAACACAATTCTAATTGAAACAATTTTAACCACTGGTGAAAAAATCTCATGAAAGTCAATACCGGCTTTCTGAGAAAACCCTTTTGCAACCAGCCGCACTTTGTACCTGTCTTCCATATCATTCACACCCCGTTTCAGCTTGAAAACCCATTTACACCCCACAGTTTTCCTGCCTTTCGGAAGCTCAACCAGATCCCATGTGCCGTTCTTACTTAAGGCCATCATTTCGTCCTTCATGGCTGCTTTCCACTTGTCACTTTTCGAACCTTCTATTGCTTCCTGATAGTATAGAGGTTCATTGTCATTAACAGTAAATGCAACTGAAGTAACATAATCATCATACCTTCTCGGTGGCCGTTTGATTCTTGTCGACCTCCTTAATGATGTTTCTAGCGCTTCCTCGATTGGCTGACTACCATCTGTAGGAACTTCTTGATGACCAGTATCTGAAACCTGTTCATGATCTATACCTGAACCCTGTTCATGTTCTGATTCTGAAACCTGTTCATGACTAGTATCTGAACTATGGTCATCATGACTATCATTAGAAATGCTATCAAACTGAATGTGTTGAAAATCAGATACATCATCCTATTTCAATCTACTATCTACATCTAACTGTACAAGAGAGGATTCATTAAACTTTACATCTCTGTTGATGATGATTTTGCGGGTAGTAGGATCCCACAATCTATATCCCTTTGTTTCAACACCATACCCAACAAAGATATACCTTTTCAACTTTGGATCTAATTTAGTTCGCTGATGTTTAGGCACTAGAGCATATGCATCACAACTGAACACTCTGAGTTTAGAATAGTCACAAGGGTGTCCTTTCCATACCTCTTGCGGAATCTTGCAGCCTATTGCCGTTGATGGAGATTGGTTTATCACATAACAAGTTGTTGCCATTGCTTCCATCCACAACTCCTTTTGCAACCCAACGTTACTCAACATACTCCTTGCTCTCTCTAGAAGAGTCCTATTCATGCGTTCAGCAACTCCATTCTGCTGAGGAGTATAAACCGTGGTCTTATGTCTCTCGATCCCTGCATCCTTGCAATAGCTATCAAACTCCTTGGAAGTAAACTCACCACCATTCTCAGTTCTTAAACATTTTATTGTTCTACTAGTGTTGTTTTCTACCAATGCTCTAAACTGCTTGAAAACTGAAAAAACATCAGACTTCCTTTTCAACATGTAGACCCACACTTTCCTAGAAAAGTCATCAATGAATGATACAAAATAAGACGAACCACCATATGAAGTTGTAGGAGCTAGACCCCAAACATCTGAATGGATATAATCAAGTATGCCTTTACTAGTATGTTTTCCTGTTTTAAACTTTTGTTTACTTTGTTTTCCAAACAGACAATGCTTACAGAAATCTAACTTTCCAGACTTTAGATTTGGAAGTAACTTGCGATCAGCCAAAATTTTTAACCCTCTTTCACTCATATGACCCAATCTTTGATGCCATAAGTGAATGGAACTACTGTCACGTTCAGGCATCGTAGACACAAAATCTAACCCTGTACTTCCTTCTAGATTTCCTACCTTCGTAGCTTTCATAACTAGTAAAACACCTTTGTAAATTTTCATTACTCCACCTTGAATTACAGTTTTATATCCATTTGAATCAAGTGCTCCTAATGAAATCAAAATTTTCCTTAAATCCGGTACATGCCTCACATCAGTTAATATTTTTTTTGTCCCATCAAACATTTGCAGTTGTATGCTCCCAATTCCTACAATATTACATGTTACATCATTACCCATGTACACAACACCATCATCAATTGATTTATATGTCTTAAACCATTCTTTATGGATACACATGTGGTTTGATGCACCGGAATCTAATAACCAATGTTGACCATGATTTGACACATTAACTGATAATACTTCATCACTCATACCTGAACCAGATGTCGAACCTGTATCTGTCGTATTTGCCTCCTTCTTTTCTGTCGAAGAATCTGCTTTAGAAGTTTGTTGTTGTCGCTTCCAACAGTCCTTCTTTAAATGCCCTGATTTGCCACAAAACCAACACTTTAGCTTACTCTTCTTCCCTTTCGACTTTGAACGTGAGTCACTCGGCCTCCTGGAGTGTCTTTCTTTCGAACGACCTTTAACCATCATAGCTTCTGATGTAGAGGTTTCAGAATGCGACCTTCTCCTTGTTTCTTCCGATAATAAGGATGCAACTACATCATCAAACTCAATAGTTTCTGATGAACTAAGACTTATAGAAGTAACAAAATGATCCCATGATTCGGGCAACGAGCACAATAAAGTAATAGCTTTATCCTCGGATTGAATATTTACCTCTATACTTTGTAATTGCACAAGAAGAGTATTAAAAGCATTTAAATGATCAGCAATCGATGTACCTTCCTTCATTCGCAAACTGTACAACTGTCGCTTCAGGAGAATCCTATTGGTTAAGGATTTGGTCATGTACAGTTTCTCCAGTTTCGTCCACAAACCAGCAGCTGTTGTCTCTGACACGATATTAAACAGGACATCATCAGCTAGACACAGTCGAATAGCACTTATCGCTCTTTCATCCATCTCGGCCCACTCATTATCTGTGATGTTGTAAGGCTGTTTGGATTTGCCCAACAACGCCTTTGCCACACCATGTTGGACAAGCAAATCATACATTTTCACCTTCCAGATCTAGATATTATTTTTGCCATTACTTCTCAATTTCAAACCGGGCACTTTGAGTTTTCGCCATCTTGTATCAGCAAAAAAACACAATAATCTCCAAAACCCAACTTTTAAATACCAGCAATTAAAAAAAAAAAAAAAACTGCGTATGCCTTCTAGCCTTTGTTTCAAAAAAAAAAAAAAAAATTCTTGCTGTGCAAAATTATAGTAAAAGAAAACTACCTATTTTATAAAAAAAAAAAATATCTGCCCCATAAAATATCTACCCCTCCTTCATCACCTCATACTAGATAACTGAGTCTCTGTCCAATAGAAATAATGTTTATGTCTAAACAACCAAATGGCGGACGAGAGTAATCAAACTTCACTAGTGCAAGGTTGTAGGATCGTTGAATCCATGTAGAGTATAGAATATTGGGAAAATATTGAATGCATTTAGAGTGTAGTTACCAGATTCGACTAACAGCAAAAATGAATTCGCATATACACGAATTTATTTGGTTCTCCTTAATTATTACTCGTCAAAACTGAGGATGGGAGATAATAGTGATTTAATATTAGTTTTGGCGTCACCGAAACCATAAAAGAACAGTGAACAAAATTGTGTTACCATAAAAGAACATTAAGAGCAGCGGACAGAATTGCCTGCTGACCACAACACAAAAAAATCCGCGCTGATCAGAATCGGTTCTGCGCCATTCCAAGACGTGAAATAGGTGCGGATTTGGATTTGCGCAGGTTGTGGAGAACACCCAGTGAGGACCAGCTACCTACCACACCTCCAGCAAGCAGTTTCGGCCTCCAGCAATCAGTTTCGACCTTCAGCACACATATACGCACGCAGGCTCAGCATTCTCGGCCTCCAGCAATCAGTTTCGGCCTCCAGCAATCACATATACGCATGCAGGCTCAGCATTCTCGGCCTACAGCAATCAGTTTCGGCCTCCAGCAATCACATATACGCATAGGCTCAGTATTCTCCACCTCCACGCAATCACACTCAGCACACGCAACACACTCAGCACCCTCACACAATGCCTCCAACTTGCTCTGATACCACTTGTTGGAGATCAGATGCACAGGAAATTATAAAACATATACACAGCAAATAAATCAAGTACATAAGACAACACAGAATTTAACGTGGTTCACCCAACCAATCTGGGCTACGTCCACCAAACATAAGCATCGGCAATTCTTTATTAATCAAACAGGAGATTACATAAATCAAATCCTCACAAACTCTCTCACCCACACCAAACAATCCGTATGGATACCTGTTATATAGAAAAGAGAATCTAACTGCCTCATAAATCCTCTCAACTCAAATTTAGGATGCATTAACTCCCTCCCAACAAACTGGAGCTAATCTAGGAACTGATTCCTATTGTTGTCATCTACTGAGATTTTGCCTATTTTATTCAAAACAAAAAATCTCAACAACTAAAATAAATACTACATAAAATATTATTTTATTCCCCGCACAGACACGTATAATAAACATTTAAAATTCTTCTAACATATTGTAGAATGGTGTACTGAACCTAAGGAAAACAACATAATAGCTAGATAAATTTATCATGTTATCTTCCCATCACAAAGACATTTTCATTTACAAATTTGTCATGCCAGAATTCTTTTCTCGAAGACAATACAATGAGCACAATGAAATAGATGACTCGTCGTTTTATAGGATAAAAGAGTGAAGGTTGGCTTATGATAGGATGGTCCAAACAACCCTTGTCATGGGCGGATGACATGAAAAAATTCAGTCAGTGATTTTACTAGTTTGCGGGGGGTTTCAGCGAAGAGAATCTTTTCTTCAACGGAGAAAGTCTTTGAATTTGTCAAATCTATTTTACAGTACACAGTACCGAGGCCACTGCCCATATTATCATTAGAACACTTGTTCAATGCTAATCTTAATAGCAGTGTTTGCTTCATTCGGTAGATTGAGAAGCTTGTTGAATTTGTCAAATCTATGTTACAGTCCTGTCGCCACCGCCCGTATTATGAATAAAATACTTTTTCAATGGTAATCTAAATAACAGTGTTTCCATGTTGGTTGGTGTAGCATCAATGGCTCTGCTGTTCAATGGTAATCTTGATTGCAGTGTTTGCCTGTTTTGGTCAAATCAGAATTTTGTTTTGGAAATCTTAAGAACAACGGTTCCCTGATTTGGTCAGGCCATGCTAGCAGCCAATTATTTTACATCTAAGTCAATTGTTTGAGGTTAAGTAGATAAGAATCTAGAAACAAAATTCGAATGTGACTATCATTTTTATAAATTTTAAAAACACAATTAAAATGTGAATAATAATTTTTTTAATTTTATATTTAAATTACAATGGGATATATATATATATATATATAATTTAAATGTATATATATGTTTTTTAATATTAAAATTTTAATTTAATTTAACTTCCATAATATATTTTAGAATATAATATTCATAATAGTTTATACAAATTAATGTACATAGTTGTTTAAATAAATTAATTGTTGAGATTTATAATAGTAATTATGCTATTTTAAGAAACACTATTTATAGATTAAGAATCTTCAAAGCTGTTGTAAATCTTTGTAGTCAATCTTCTTCTATGTATTTTTAAATTTATGAATGTTTAATTTATATATCAATTTTTTTACAAATAATAATAATGATGCTAATTTAAAATAAAGTTATAATTTAATTATTTTTTATGATTTTTTTGTTTCTTTTTTTTTTTTAGTAATATGAGATGTATCATGTAATAAGTGTTTTGATGCTTCTTATGGATTGTTACTTATTAGTGTTTTGATGCATCTTATGGATTGCTACTTATTAGTGTTTACAATGCCTACATATAAAGACAATGCCGAATTTGTCCAATCTATTTTGTAGTTCCGTGGCCACTGCCGGTATTATGAATTAAACACACGTTCAATGGTAATCTTAATAACAGTGTTTCCTTGTAGGCCAATCAACCATCAATAGCTCAGCTGTTCAATGGTGATCTTGATAACAATGTTTAGGTATTAAAGTAATATATATATATATATATATATATATATATATATATATATATATATATATATATATATATATATAATTTGTTAATTAATTTTTATGTTTTAAAAAATTATAAAATAATATTATATTAAAGAAATTGTCTGTAAATGTAACATTACATTAATTATGAAATTTTAAGATTGCAGGTTATCACTCTTGAGCTATTAAAAATGTCTAATTCTATCACATATTTTTAATAACACCAACCTAGATCCATCTTAATTCTGGATCTACCATACCCTGAAAGGGACCAAATCTCTTTTCACTTTAAAAGTGGTTTGCAACTCAAGGCATTGATCCCTCCTAGTGTTTGGTACACTACTTATTAAGATGTATCTAGGTTGTTTTTATTATTAATTATAATTAATTATAGATATAAATATAAATATAATTATTGATTTTATATTTTATAATTTTATTTAATTTAATTTTTATCAAGTCAAAATGTTAAGGATTACATCTCTACCATACTTGGATCAAATGTTTATATAGGAGTTATGTTTACTTATGAACCTCAAATATAAGGAAAAGTTGTAATAAAAAGTGGATGAGGTGAGGGGAAATATTAGATAAAATATAATATTGCAAGTTTCCCAATCTTTATTTGCCAAACTTGGGGTGGGGGTCGGGCGGAATACATAATATTTCCCATCACCCCAACCTAAATATCAAATCTTATTTAGTATTTCACGTAACCAATGTTAATTTTGTAATTAAGTTTGTTTACTTTTAAACTTCAAATATGATGAAAAATTACAATAAGAAGTGGACTAGTTGAGGTAAATACTCGATGAAATGTAATATTATAGTATTATGTTTTACACAATATAAACTAGTAAAAATTGGATGGGGATAGGTAAAAATATTAAGTAAAATGTAATAATTACATTTTACCTAATATTTCCCCACCTCCTCCACTCACTCTAGGACACTTTCATAGCTAAGCTTATTCAATTATTATTATTATTAGACATAAATCAAAAGAATATATTACAATTATTATATTAGAGTGATTATCAAAGAATCCATTAGAATGAAGAATTAACTACTGTAAGGGACAGGTTGCGAGTTAAGGGAAAGGGTCCTAACGAACAAATGAAATGCAGACCTTTGATGCTTCTATACATATCTACACAATATGTATTCACCCATTCAATAATAGAAACAAAGCATAAAAAAGCTGCAGGGCCACTAAACATATCCAAACAATTTCCCAATACGAACATATCCTTAAAAAAAATTACGTTTACAAGGTACATGCATTCAATGCCATCATTTTCTAAAGCTAATTATGTATCTAAATATTTGCATTACATTATGTTATGTTACGCCTAGCATATTGGCCTAGAGAATGCCTCTTAGCCTATTAAAAAATGAATAATTTTGTTTAAAAAATGAAAAATATTATTTTAAAATTTTAAATAAAAATATTATATTTTAAAATGTTATATTCAAAATCTATAGTCCAAAATGGTTAAAAAAAATTAACAAATAAAACACTCTGACACTCTACAAGGGTTTTGGTAGCACTAGGGTTTTAGGCCACCTGATACTGCGTAGCAGGCTCTCCTCCTCGCTCACGCATCTGTCACTGCTCCCTGACATCATCCTTTGACTGAGCGAGCACATGTTGGGCCCTCCCGGGGGAGGGAGATCAACCCCCTCCTTCAGATTGGTACTACCTGGTGCACACCGAACACCCAATGATTCATGTTCTAGTTTGGAGGAACAAAAGGGTAAACAAACTGAAACACCTACTTTGAGATCTTAATGGAAGTCCCAAATATAGGGTCAATGCATTCCAAAAGATGCAAAGAGTCCATGAGTGGTGATCCCTAACCATCGCCTAGAAAAATCTTGATAGTTCATGCAAGATCATGTCATAATCTATAAATTTATGGGCATTTGGCCCAGAGAATCGAATATTCTTTGATGGATCCAACTCAAGTGGTAGCTGAAAGCTCCATTTTATCTCTGTCTCTACGCCAAGGGTTTCTTCACAGTGATCTTCGAAGATCTCGATGACCATAAGTGCATTTTTGACAATGGACCATATTTCATGAACAACGTTGAGTTGTTCATGAGGCACTCACAACCCTACTACAATCCAGAGAACGAACAATATTTAGCTACCCCCTTTTGGGTCTCATTGTACTCTCTGCTAGACGATTTATGGGAATGGATATTCTGGAAACAATTGGCAACTCCCTAGGTGACTTTGTCGAATTCTCAAATATCACTAGGCGTCGATGATTCTCCTCTTGCGCTCGAATTGTCTCTACGTGAACATATCACAATCCCTCTCAGAGTCGGTGGAAATAGAGTACCAAGATGAAATATGATCCCATCATTGAATCGGGTACCAATCCCAGCAATACAATATTGTTGGCGACACTCTTTACCGTCGCGATACTAATTCTCTCTTTCGACGTTGTTTAACTCACTAAGAGGCTGAAAGAGCATTAAATGATTTTCATTCTGGAGCATGTGGTGGTCATATGTCTGGGTATGCCACTACCCAAAACATGTTACGTGCTAGATATTTTTGGCCTTCCATGTTCAAGTATTTCATAATTGCAGTCGGAAAATGACATAATTGCCAGGTCTACGATCATAAGATGCCAGTGCCACCATCTCCTCTTCACCCTATTAGAGTTGTGGGTCCTTTTGCGAAATAGGGGATAGATTTCATCACCTGTAACCCTCACTTGGCTGGGGGTCATGGCTATATTATCCTTGGAGTTGGTTACTTTATGAAACTGGCTGAAGCAATGCCTACATATAAAGAAGATGATGAAACTACAACAATTTTGATTTTCAATCATGTGATTGTTCAGTTTGATGTCCCACAAGCTATTGTTACAGACCATGGTGACCATTTTCGTAACTTTCTAAAGACTGAACTATTAGCACATCTCGGCCTACGCCATGATAGCTCTACTCCTTATTATCCAAAAGAAAATGGTCAAGTCGAAGCCTTCAATACAATTTTAACAAACATGATTAAATGGATAATTGGTATTCATAAAGGAAACTCACATACCATGCTTTTTCTAGCATTGTGTCCATGTCATACTAGCACAAAAACATCTACGGATTTTACTTCCTTCCAAATTTTTTATGGCTTGGAGGAAATATTTTTGATTGTGTGTGAAATTCCATCTTTGAAACTAGCCATCGAATTGTTACCAGCTACCTCTACAGAGGAAGAACATTTTTTACACTTAGCACGTTTAGATGAAACTCTCTTTGAGGTTGCATTGGCTAGCGAGGCTCACAAAAAATGAGTTAAAGATCAATTTGATCAAAATGTGAATCCTCGTTCATATGCATAAGGTGACCTAGTATTAGTTTATGATCAATCTCATGACAAGTTAGGTGCATGAAAATTTGAGCCCATGTGGCATGGCCCTTACATTATAAAATGCGTATTAGCTAAAGGAGCCTATGAGCTGGTGGATTATGATGGTACTCCTTTAAGAAATCCTGGAAATGGTCTTTACCTAAAGAAATATTATGCATAAAATATTTCGTGGAGATTTGTACATTATTTAGTAGTTTTTAGGTGTGTGAAATAGCTTGTATTTTTCAATTTCCTGCTACTTCTCCTGCTTATCTTGTTTTGCGCTTGATTTGCGGATGTCGATGTTCCCTCAAACTTACGTTGGATTTGTTGATGGTGCTAGTCATAGAACTCAAAATTTGTCTTCTGCAGCCTGGGTTATTTATTCACCTAGTGATGAGTTAGTCTCTATTCATGGAATATGCCTCGGTCAAACAACAAATACTATAGCAGAATATAGTGTAGTTATTGAACTATTATCTGATGCCATCTCATTTGGTATTCGATGTTTTATTGTTAGGTTATATTCGCAACTGATAGTATTACATTTAAACAATGTCTATGCAGTAAGAAATTCATCAATGTTAAGAATTTTTTAACAGGCCTGTTTTTCAGAAAAGCAGTTTGATTACAGTAAATATCAACACATTCCAAGAAATTTGAACACATAAACTGATGCACTAGCTAATCATGTGTTAAATAGACATTTGTTACATTTATAAAGTAACAAAATATTCATCCACATACTGATCAAATATAAGTTGGAATCAAAGTAGTAGTATTCATTAGTATAAAGTTGGTATAAAAGTACATCATACCAAATGTCATCTGAGGAAATAAGGCCCCGTGGCCTTTATTATCCGAATATGTCAATACAAAAATAAAAATGTGACCCAAATAACTAAACTACTAAGGATGATGATGCTCATGATAGAAAACTATGGCACGGTCAACCCGACACAACAATCGCCTAAGTGGTCCTGGAACTCCAACCATGTGTCGCTGGTATCAAAGAGGTATATCATCTACCCTAGTCTCTTTGATGTCTAAATTCAACCTCTCGAGGTTGTGTTCTAGCTCTGTTAATGCCTCCACTGCATCTAGGTTAGCTGCCGCAACTGTTATAGGCTCCTCACCTCACCTGTCAAAGTGTCTTAGCCTTGCTAGTCGGATTAGGCCCACATCTGCATATGCATTTTAGATAATTAGCCTTTGAAGATAAAAAAACACATATAATGTTAAAATTAGAAAAAAAACATATCGAAATGAGAAATTATTACTTAGGTCACCCCACTGCACTCCTGTTGGATGTGGGATATCAGGGTCACCTATGTAATCGATCACCGCATATGGTAAGTCCTCAATAGAAATGATTTGTTGACACAACCAGAAAAAAAACTCGGGGGTATATCTCACCACCAGTCAATCACCTCCATGACGCACCATAAGTGGGGCCCATCTTAGCATACGTGGATCTTTGGGACCTCCCTCATTCACTAAAATTTTCTCTCGCCAGAGTGGAATCCTCTCTAGGGAAAAAGAAACCAAAATTTCACCATAACCGAAGTTCTTCAATTTTTCATTTTTGCATTTGGTTAGCTATCCTTTCATGTTCATAACCACTGCCTCCGACCAGTTAAATACCGTGGATTCCCAACATTCCATGGCAGTCTGCATCTATGCCCGTGTGGTCAAATGAAGAGCTGTGCTACCACACAATTTGATGACAGTAAAAACTACGGTCCTCAAAGGCAGGATCCTAATGGTCTGAATGTCAATATTGCCATCCTTGAGATGTGTGCTCCCACAAAAACATCGTAGGTACCCATCAATAATGTCTCCATCTGTTCTCTGCCCAAATAAAGAAATATCATCTCCTCTACGAGAAATCCCAGTTAGGAAGTAGATGTCATCAACATCAATGGTAACATGATGATCTCTGATCACAAATCATTATTCCTGGTCATTCTAGGTCCTTGCCAACCATGTCATTAGATCTACCTGAGCTTTCATCCTAGGAAAGCCAATTTTTCTAAAGGCCATAGGTTCTCAAAGACTGCAAAGTAGTTGGATTTGCTAAAGCTGCTAAATCAGTGGCTTCATGTTCTCTCTCCCTCCTTTCCATTTTGGAATAATCAATAGACACGAAATAACATTTAAAAGGAATTAGAATCAATCTTGAAGCCAAATCGCTCATTTTTTTGGGTTTATTTTGGTTGTTTTAAAAAGTCTCGGTGTCTGTGTTGCTGGTCTTTTATAAATAGGGCGCAACTGCATAGATTTATATGAATATTTCAGCATAGGTTGCCCTTTTCTATGTCTAAAAAATTATTGGCCTGTACTAGCCTGATGGAGAGAGCCCATGTAGGGCCAAGGGAACATATTTTGACAAAATCTGTCCAAAAAAAATTGCAAGCCTAAAATGAAAATTTGAACAGATGAAAAGATAGATGATGAGGAGATCTCTCACCTAGAGGAAATGGTACACAATTTCATCCACCGGTTGGCTCAGAATTAGTCTCGGAAGTTCGTTGGTAAAAAGGCCTCTTTTATCTACTCTCAAATGCTAAAAACTAAATTAATTTTTCATTTTTTATAGGTTTTTTAGAAATTAAAATATTATTTTTTATGATTGGGACCTTTAAAATTGAAAATTTTGTGTTTTTTCCCTAATACTGATCAATTATGATGATTTGTTGAGTTTTAAATGTGTAGAACATGTTACAACGTAAAAATAAATCATTTTGACTATTAACAAACT
The DNA here is from genome assembly GCA_031772625.1 of Pinus tabuliformis. Classification (NCBI taxonomy): domain Eukaryota; kingdom Viridiplantae; phylum Streptophyta; class Pinopsida; order Pinales; family Pinaceae; genus Pinus; species Pinus tabuliformis. Next base: position 1,002,446,382 of record CM062820.1, read on the forward strand.
TTTATTACCTTTCAAGTTAAATCATGGTGTCCTCTTTGAGCCCTTCTCAGACTCCTGAAATATGAAAATATAAAAGTAAATGAACAATCGTCCACTCAGTATAAGTTTACTCCTTTTACCCCTTTACTAGACTCATTAAAACTAAATAGTATAGGACTCGATGATCATAACAAGAGCGAACCATTCCTTCTTAAGCTTCGTTAAAAATAATTTGATGGACTCATCTAAAGGATGAGCTTACAAGACATGCATATGTTATCATCCTCAAGCTTGTAAGAAATAAAGAGGTACCTACCAGTAATGGTGGGGGGAAATTGGGAAAAGATGTTCATTTTACATTAATCACAAAGGCAGTATGTCACTCTTGAATGCAACACTTCATCACACTAGTGTCTGGGTTGGGAAATCCATTTGTCTTACAATTAATCGAACCCATTTGAAAGTCTTCAGCTAATTTTGAGTATTATCGTTAAGTCAAATGCTGCCAAGTCAATTTTCATATCGTAATGTGTTAAAGAGAAGTTCAACCTCAGTTCATGTTCCTTTTCAAATTTTAGGCTTAAATCACGTCGTCCATCCCTGAATCTATCCTTGCAAGCTATTTTTCAAAACTTGAAACTATGATTTGTGTCGTAGGATTTCCTACGACAGGTCACTTCCTATTAACCTCACCTCATTGTCTAGGATGTTGATCTAGAAACCTTCAGTACCTTGAGGCCCGCATGCGTTAATGGCAGGTTTCTCGCCTTCGGCAACAGGTTCTCATCATTGGCCTTTGATCGAATGATTCTATAAGTGTTTAGATCACTTATTCGCACTTTATAGATTGTACTTGAAGTACCTTGAGAGCCATTGTCATTATTGGTGGTTTCTCTCTCACTTGTTAACGATTCATATCATTGGTCGGTAATCAAGTGGTTTCTACCATGTTCGACTTCGAGACAATAACTTGCATGGTTAGATTCATATTATGGATAGAGAAGATGAAGATAAAGACCCTGGATCTACTTTCATCAATTCAAGTTGCGAGGAGTTTTATATTCATGATTATGTAGACAAAATCATACAGAGATGGCTGCGTACATACTATGTCTACTATCGATATGATTCTGGAGTTTTTTCCGTACATATTCTTTGAGTTAGCATCACTTTGAGGATGGGAATGCCTATAAACCCAAGTCATATAAATCCTAAGATAAATATTATAAACCCAAGGGAAAAATATTATACACCGAAGGAATATAAACCCTAAGATAAATATTTGTCACAATCCAAAATTGGAATATGGTTGACCATGATTTATTTTCATATTGAGATAATGTTTGTTGCGATGCGACGTTGGACAATGGTTGAAAATCATTGACCATGGTTGATCTCCATATTGAAAAATTATGTGTCACAATCCGATGTTGGACCATGGTTGACCATGGATGACCATGGTTGATATCCATATTGAAAAATTATGTGTCGCAATGCGATGTTAGACCATGGTTGAGCATGGATGGCCATGGTTGTGACAATGTGACATTGGACCAAGAGGCAGTCTTTGTCACAACGTGACCATGGTTGACAAGGGTTATTGACGATGGTTGACCATGATTGACCATGTTTGATCATGTTTGAGACAACCTTTTTCACAATGCAACATTGGAACATGGTTGACCATGGTTAATTTTCATATTGAGACAATGCTTGTCACAATGCAACATTGGTTGATTTTCATATTGAGAAAATCTTTGTCACAATGGACAATGGTTGAATATGATTATAAACCCAACGAATTAATATTAAACCCAAATATTAATATTATAAACCCTGTGAATAATATTATAACCTAGGAATATGAAGCCTTAAATTAATAAACCCTATAAATTGTTATTTTATACACATCTTTAATGAAAAAAATTCAAAATATAGTGCAAAATCATAAAAATAAATGAATAATAGATAATGAATTTTTCAAAAACAAATTCATAAGAAATAAAAAGAAACGAAATAAGAATTTGTAAATTCATAATTTAATTTGCTGTAATCTCATTTAAATATATTAAATTTTAAAAAATCATATCATGTGCAACATTATTGATGGAATGAGCTTTAAGTTTTGTTCCATTGGAGTAGAAAGAGGATTGCACTCTGTCATGCCAAATCTGTTTAACAAATCTCCAATGTATTTCTTTTGAGAAAGAAATATGGATTTTGGATGTTCGGTTACTTCAATGCCAAGATAGTAATGAACATAGCCCAAATCAGTCATTTCAAAACTTTTCCCCAATTCCTTCTTTATGGATGCAATGTAGCTTTCATTATTCCTTGTCATTAAAAGATCATCTACATATACCACAAGATATACAATTGTTTTGCCATATTTCTTGACAAATAAAGTTGCATCATCAAGATCAAAATGATTGAAGTTGAGTTTCAGAAGATGATCAGTTAGTTTTTCATACCAAGCTCGCGGTTCTTGTTTGAGGCCATACAAGGACTTCACAAGTTCGCATACTTTATGTTCATGTCCTTTCATAGAAAATCCTTCAGGCTGGGACATAAAAACATTCTCTTTTAGATCTCCATTCAAGAAGGCAGTTTTTACATCCATTTGATGGACTTTCCAACCGTTCTAAGCTGATAGTGCAAAGAGTGTCTCGATGGTGGCCCATTTTGCTGTGGGGAAAAATTTTCCGCATAATCGATCCCTTCCTTCTGTGCAAAACCTTTTGCCACAAGCCTAGCTTTGTGCTTGTCAAGTGAGCCGTCAGCTTTGTACTTGTTCTTGTAGACCCACTTGCAGCCAATTGGTTTGGTTCCAAATGGAGGATCAACCAACTTCCGAGTGTCATTCTTTATGAGGGCATCATACTCCTTTTGCATCGCTTCTTTCCATTCATCATGAGAAGAAGCTTCTTTGAAGGAAGTTGGTTCAAAATCTGTAGACAAGTTCAATTCACAATCATAAGAAACATCCATATCAACAGGTGAATTAGAGTCATCTACATCACCTCCATTTTGTCGGTTTGAATTTCTGGTTCCTGTTTTTCCAATTTCATCAGGATGAACACTTTCAAGTGTCTTCGGTAGCAACTTTGGGGGACCTTTCTGAGATGGTCCAGGCTACTCTGTTGATTTAGTTGGGACTGAATCAAGATCGAGTCTCCCAATTCTATCAATTACATCACTTAAAGCATCATCCGTTGTTGGAGTTTCATTCGGGGGAGAGTGTTTTTCAGAAGAAGATTCCACATGTTGATCTAGAATAGGAATCCCCCCTTCAAGATGTGGAATCTGATTATCAAATTCTTGAAATGATTTCGTTTTTGCGAATCTATCCAAGCAATCAAGTTGCCGCTCAACAACATTGTCATATTTGGATGATTCAAGAAAAATTACATCTCTAGATACAACAAACTTTTTATTTACTTCATCATAGAGGCGGTATGCTTTGGAGGTGTTTGAATACCCCAGGAAGATACACTTACGACTTCTAGCACCAAGTTTGTTTCTATGAACTTTTGGTATCAAAGCATAACAGGTGGATCCAAAGACCCTGAGATGTTTTACCGAAGGAACATGTCCATACCACAATTCATAAGGAGTCTTGTTTCTTATAGCATTAGATGGACATCTATTTTTTATACATGAAGCACATAGAACAGAATCAGCCCAAAACATCATCTTTACATTTTTGAAGAAAATCATGGATCGTACCATATTCAAGATTGTTCTATTCATTCTTTCAGCTACACCATTCTGTTGGGGATTATAAGGCATAGTTGTTTGATGTTTGATCCCATGTTGGCGAAGATATTTTTCAAATTCATTTGATGTATACTCTTTTCCATTATCAGTGCGAATAGACCCAATATGAGATTGTGCATCATTTTCAATCCATTTATGAAAATTCTTGAATGTTTGAAAAGCATCAGATTTGTTTTTCAATAAATAAACCCAACACATTCTGGTGTAATCATCAATAAATGTCATGATATATTTATTTCCATTTGCAGAAGGAACAGGCATTGGACCACATAAATCTGAATGAATGAGTTCAATCTTCATATGTGCTCTTGAATGTGAATCATGAAAATACTGTTTGCTATGCTTTCCTAGAATGCAAGCATCACATTGCTTATGTTTCCTAGGAATTGTAGGCAAACCAGCAACACCATTTTTCTTCAATAAGCAGAGACTGCCATAGTTTAAATGTCCAAATCTAGCATGCCATAATAAACTTGATGGAAGTGTACCTTCTTCATGATGAGAAATGTTGTGCATGAGCAGAGGTTCCTTGCAGTTTGAGAAGCCTTTCTTCTTCTATTCCCCTCATGACAAGTGAGTGGTCAGATGCTTTTCTTACCTCAAGCTTGCCATCAAACATATGAATGGAGTGACCTTGCTGGCGGATGTGGAACAAGGACAACAAGTTTTTTTTGAGCTGTGAGAGATATAGAACATGATCCAGAAGAAAGTCTGGAAGACCAGGCAGTTTAAGCCTGATTGTGCCAAGCCCTGATGGCTTGATTTTTGATTGATCTACAAAGTATACTGCTCCATCAACATTGTCAGTGAAATCTTCAAAAAAATATTTTCTATGAGTCATGTGACAGGTTGCTCCTGAATCAAGCAACCAATCATTTTTCCAAGAAGCAAGTGAAGCATTAAACAAATTTTCATTTACTCCAATGTTACATTGTGCCTCAATATAGTGAGCGGATTTAGGTGCTTTACCTTTGTCTGTATCATCAATTTTACCTTTCTGTTGGTTTCTTTTCTGCTCAATTTTGTCCCATGGTAGCTTGCATGTAGAAGCATCATGTGATCCATTTCTTCTGCAGCGACTACAATGCAGATCTCCCTTTTCTCCTTGAGAATGTCTGCCCCCCCTGCATTTGAAATATCTTCCTCTTCCTCTTCGTCCACCTCTTCCTCTTGTAGAATCTTGAGCAGAATGATTTTCTTTATGAGCAAGGCACACAGTTTCTTCAGAAGATTCAGGGGCTGTCTTCTTTCCAAAAGCTTTCTCTCTTTCAGCAAACTTTTTCACAAGAGATTCAAAGGTTATATCTTTGAGATTTCCATTTGCTTGCAAAGACTCAAGATAATTGGAGTAAGTAGGATAGAGTGCCTTGAGAAAAGCAATAAGAGGGATATCCAGCTCAACCTTAGTGGAATTGATATCATGCATTATAGACTTTACTTCAGATGCAAGAGCAAGAGGATCATTATTTTTCAGTTCAAGAGTGAAGAGTTTAATCATGAGCTGAACAACTTCAAGTGCAGAATGTGAGTCATAGAGTTCTTTCAGCTTTTGTAAGGATTCAAAGGCAGTTGAATATGACGAAATATGGTGACTCACCTCTTCATTTACAGATGTTGCGATTAATGCATAAGATTTTCTGTTCTTTTTTTACCAAATGAGGAGCTCTTTGTCTGAGGTAGGTTGTACTGGGTCTTTGTCTCCTTCTCCGACACACAATCCTTTCCACAACTCATTGAAGATGAGGGTGTGTTTTATCATCCGAGACCATTCAGGATAGTTCTCCTTGCCAGTGAGAACTATTCCTACCATGGAGATGATTGAATGAATTCTGTAAAAAAATACCTCTGCTGATAAAAAAAAAAAATTCTGCCAATATACAGTAAAATTGTACTCAAAATTTTCTGTGTGAAACGATTTTGGTTGTTTAATTTATATCACATTCAATAATCAATCATTCACCACGAGCTCTACAAAGTTGGAGCAGCAACGGCATCAACCGCGAGCTCTACAAAGTTGGAGCAGCAACGGCATCACAATTTCAAGCTCTGATGGCAGACATCTCATGTAATCTGAGAATATTTTAAACAAAACATTAAACATCTATATTCTAAAGCTCACTGAAAAGACTAAAAATTCACCATAAATCCCTTTGATTTTCTAGACCTTGAAGCCACGACTGTTTACCACGAGCCATCTCAAATTTCCTGGGGCCGAGGCATTGTTTCACATCGCCCGGAGGTCATATCTGGTAACTTCTCTATGCGGGTCCCTGATAAGCTCGGGATTCAATCCTGAGACACCCCACAGGTTAAGGATGCCTATTTCAGGGTTTCAGGCGGCGTTGGTTCGAATCGCAGACTCGGTAGATTGGATTTCAAAAGAAAATTAGATTTACTGAGCTTCAGAATTATATGTTTTGATTTGATATTTTAATCATCGAACATGCGGAGGAATTCCAGACACAAGTCTCGCAGGCAGAATTACAAGCGCTCGTCTGTGGAATCCTCCGGTTCCAATGATGAAGGGAATGTTAAAGATATGGAGACCAAAAGAAGGCGAGGGGATAGACAACCAGCATCAGCGTATTTCGGACTCGGCTCCTGGAACTCTGATTAAAAAATAAGAGATGCTCGCAGGGAACCGAAGAAGCCCTGAGAAGATCCGGCGATTAAGTAACAATACACACACGCACATACTGTCATAACTTGAATTTCAACACTATTCCGAGAACTCGACCGGGCGGCGCCACCACTTAGAACGAGGTCTCGGTTCTGTGTGTGACCACAGTAGTCATTGTGCCATTAAGGGCCGCTACTTAATTCACCATTAATCTCTGCGTTATGATAGTCTTGAGCCTCGAAACCGCTCAACAGAGAATCAGTCAATGTTATGCGAAAGTGTTAAATTTCGAAGAAGAAATAAATCATGCAAACATTCGAAGGTGGCATGTACTGATGGACAGAACGGTAACAATGGTATACAGTGTTTCAGTGAAATGAAAAGAGCAGCGTTCACGTTAATGTCAAAATAGCATTCAATAATGGTGCGACTGACGGACAGGCGGGGGCAGCGCGTTATGGACAGAAACGTTTATGCACAGTTTCTGAGATTCTGCGCCCTCTTCAGTTGAATACGCTCAGAGTCCATAAATAGAATATGTCAGGGTAGCGCAGGTGTGGCAGACAGAACGCAGGTATGGCAGACAGAATTATAGGGAGAGCAATGGAGCAGATCAGGAGTTATAAAGACATAAAGACTAAACAGGGAGCTGGCTCCGATACCATGTCAGGCCAGGAGTAACTCCAGTTTGGCAAAAAACTGATTCGATTTATTCCATTAGGTAGCTATTGTTATATACAAAGGATGTGACTGGTCAGTTCATCTTCTGATGACTGTTCACATTCCAAATTCACCCAATCGCAGAGGATCAGGTGTCAACACACACACACACACACACACATATATATATATATATATATATATATATTACTTATAATCAATTTAAAATATAATTCGTTTCAAATTTTAAAAATAAAAATACATTTCAAAACATCAACCTTAATTTCTAAATTTCATAATTTATTAATCATGGAGGAAGTTATCATGGAACTTACTAATATAAATAATGTACTTCATAAGTAAGATATTTGAATTCCATATTAAGTAAAATATTTCAATGTCAACTAATATGTACAACAAAAAAGAAATAAATTTTCATGGTTAAAACATTTTTAAGAATTTCAAGTAATGTTATTATTTTAATATTGCGGTATATCGTTTTGTCAATTTTATCTTTGAAATGCAATTTTTTTTGAAATTTTTCATTTAAAAAAAAATATATCACTCTAAAAACTTCTTAGATTTTATATTAAAATAGATCAATACTGATCTTTAAAGAAAAAAACTAATAAGATCAGCTTGCAATTTGGAAATTTGTTATTAAATGATTGCTAATAATTCATTCATGCTACTTTACCTAATTCTCCACTAATCCTACACTAAAAACCTAGGACAAACCAAATTCATAGTTTAGCTAATTTTATGCATTCGTATTTTAAAAGTAAATTAATCTTCCATAGAACACTCCTTCAAATTATTAACATCTAAACAATACTCAGTTACTAATTTACATTCGATACATAATTGAACTTCGTGAGATTCATTGCATAAGCTGGTCAAACCTTGTACTCCTCATTTGTGCAGCGATGCATATTCTTCTTGAGGGTAAATGTCCCATAAGTCGGTCTCATGCTCCAATATCAAATTCCCAAACTTCTCATAGAGGTTTTCCATGTTAAATTCTCCACTAGAAGACACGTGTGGTAGTGTACAAATATATGTATGTTCCCATACTGGTAAAGTAGACACTGAAGTAAGTTGTTGCCACGATTAGAGGAAAATACATTGTTATATATGGTATGGAAAACTTTTTTATTTATTGAATAAGACATTTCTCTCACAACTTCTAGACCACATTCTTCTAAGGTGAGCAGGAGATTGGAGTAGACAATATGATATTCAAACATGTTGAGGGACATCTTAACGCCACAATGGATGGAATTTATTTGCACCATAGTGAAGACATAGGAAAATACCTTGTTATATATTTTGTTATATATAAATGAATGTTATAAATAATAATGAAAAAATTATCATGGAGGAACTTATTAGAATTTGAATAATCTCAAATCCATAGGAAATTGGTGGGTGGGGAGACACGTGGCACAAATCTATTTTTTTAAATTTATTAAAAGTAATTGACCATTTTGCTAAATAAAATTTTCTTATATATAAATGAATGTTATAAATAATAATGAGGAAATTATTAGAATTAGAATAATCTCAACATGGAGGAACTTATTAGAATTGGAATAAACTCAAGTCCCTAGGAAAATGGTGGTTGGGGAGCCATGTGGCACAAATCTAATTTATTAAATTTATTAAAAGTAATGGAGCATGCTAAATAAAATTTCTTATATATAAATGAATGTTATAAGTAATATTGAGGAAGTTATTAGAATTGGAATAATCTCAACATGGACGAACATATTAGAATTGGAATCATTCAAATCCCTAGGAAATGGGTTGGTGGGGAGCCAGGTGGCACCAATCTAACTTTTTAAATTTATTAAAAGCAATGAACCATTTTTTCTAAATAAAATTTTCTTATATAGCATCAATCATCACTTACCGGGTGCAAGCCCCGGAAGTGATGATTGATGCTATGTGATTCGTTCTCCACATTTCACTAGTTTCAATCCCACTTCTTCACCCCTGTGAGCATCACCCGATGCAATGAGTGCTAAGTGAACTATTCAAAAATCATGAGATATTAGTCACTTTACGACTACCTCTCATGGAAATGGTCATACTTTGAATGACTTACTTAACGCAGTTGAATCCCAAAAATGATATCTAATATAATGCACTGCGTAAATCCCCCATACATAAATTCAAAAAGAGTCAAGGGATCTCTACCTGAATGGTTCATGAGGCACAATACTTGCTAAGGTTTTGCAAATGGGGTAGCAAGCTAAGTGGGCTTGATTGTGGGAAAAACTCCATAGTTAAGCGCGCTTGAGCCAGAGGAGTTCTGGGATGGGTGACCTCCTGGGAAGTCCTGGTTACCGGGTGCAAGCCCCGGAAGTGATGATTGATGCTATGTGATTCGTTCTCCACATTTCACTAGTTTCAATCCCACTTCTTCACCCCTGTGAGCATCACCCGATGCAATGAGTGCTAAGTGAACTATTCAAAAATCATGAGATATTAGTCACTTTACGACTACCTCTCATGGAAATGGTCATACTTTGAATGACTTACTTAACGCAGTTGAATCCCAAAAATGATATCTAATATAATGCATTGCGTAAATCCCCCATACTTAAATTCAAAAAATGATAAACTCATTAGAATTGGAATAATATCAACATGGAAGAACTTATTAGAATTGGAGTAATCTCAAATACGTAGGAAATTGGTGGGAGGTGAGCCACTTGGCGTTTAAATTCAATGCAACCTAACAAACTCTGTAATACACTACATCCGTTGATAAACATTAAGAATAAGTAGATTCCCCTTGAGAATAAATCTAGGCCCTCAATTAAAAAAATAATAAAATGCAAGAAACCTCCTTCCATCTAAAGTTCATATATATACCCTAATAAGTAGATGCCCCTTGAGAATCAATCTAGGCCTTCAATTAAAACTAGAAATTGCACTGGAAGTTGCGGAGGAAACCCGATCGAGCTTAATTCGAGAAGAACCATCACATGTAAAAGATGTTTGAAGATAAGGATTAGAAAACGAGATGTCATTTAAATGTAGAAGATGAATGATTTACATTATGCAAAATCTTTTCCCCTCCCCTTATAGGCTCCTCTTTTTCCTTCTGTGTATCATCTTTTCATCATTCATTAGTTATTAAAAAAAAAAACATTGTTTGGTCTTAGGTTCATCCTACAATCCTAAGTTGTCCGAATCAGAATCATAACATTAACCCTAAGTTGTCGAAATCATAGCATTGAATTCCTGGTTTCCAAGTTAGTAAATTTGACACGGTTGCATATGAGAGTTTGCATTTTTTATTTGGGTTCAAATCACTCTATTGAATATTTTTCTCCTCCACGTTTTTTCTTTTATCTAAATCACTTATTTGTTCAACGGTAATCTTAATAACAGAGTTTCCTTTTTTGTTCAACGGAGAAGGTCGTTGAATTTGTCAATTCTATTTTACAGTTACCGTGGCCACTGCCCATACTATCAATAGGAGACTTGTACAATGATAATCTTAACGTTGATGTTATTAATAGCATTGGCTTCTTTCGGTCAATTGAGAAGGTCGCCGAATTTGTCAAATCTATTTTACAGTTCCGTGGCCACCGCCCGTATTATGAATTAAACGCACGTTCAATGGTAATCTTAATAATAGTGTTTCCTTGTAGGTGGGTCGAGCATCAATAGCTCAGCTGTTCAATGGTAATTATGATAACATTGTTTAGGTGTTCAAGTCAAATCAGAATTTTGTTTTGTCAATAACTAGCTTGTTTAATGGAAATCTTCATCACAGTGGTTCCCTGATTTGGTAAGGCCATAATCGGTATTGAAAAATAATAATAGCCCGTTATTTTACATCAAGTGGATAAGAATCTAACTCAATTGTTTGACATAAAGTGGATAAGAATCTAGAAACACAATTAGATTGTGAATATTATTTTTAAAATTTAAAAAAACCAATAAGAATGTGAATATTATTTTTTGAAATTTTATAAACACAATTATAATGTGAATAATATTTTTTAACTTTTATATTTAATTTACAATGCGAATAATATAACTTATAGTTCTATATTTAATTTAAATGTATTATAGGTTTTAATTTAATAAACCATAATGGATACTAGTTGTTAGGTGGATAATAGAAATTTGAGATATAATATTAAAATTTTAATTAATAAATAATAATTGTCAAGTGGATAGTAGTTGTTAGGTGGATAATAGAAATTTGACTTATACAAAATATTTTAAAATATAATATTCATATTAGTATACACAAATTAAACGTTGATATGATTAATTAAAAAAAATGTCATATCAACTAATGTCATATGAAATTATTCATGGTTTTTTGGGATGTAGTATTGATAAACCATAATATTACCCAATGGTATTGTAAATCTCTATAGTCAATAATCTTGTTCCATACTCTTTTAAAAGAATAAATGTTTAACCTTGCTCCATGTTTTTTTAAATTTATAAATATTTAACTTATATATCAATTATTTCTACAAGTAATAATAATAATACTAATTTAAAATAAAGCTATATATATTCTTCCGTGATATGAGATGTACCATGTAGTAAGTGTTTTGATACTTCTTACCAATTGGCCACTATAAGGTTTACCATCCATTCAATTTATATGACATCCATTTTATATATATATATATATATATATATATATATATATATATATATATATATATATATATATATATATATATATATATATATATATATATATATATATATATATATATATATATATATATATATATATATATATATATATATATATATATATATATATATATATATATATAATTTGTTAATTAATTTTTATGTTTTATTAAATTATAAAAAAAATATTATATTAAACAAAAATAGCCTGAAAATGTAACATTACATTAATTATTAACATAGGTCCATCTTAAGTCAGGATCTATCATACCTTGAGAGGGACCAAATCTCTTTTTACTTTAAAAGTGTAACCAACCTCTTGAGCCTACTTGAAAACCCGCCACTAGGCTCCATAAGTTTAATTTTTTTTTCCTTTGTTTACAGTGAAAATTCACCCTTAACACAAGTGTTATGTTCCTTTTTATGTCATGACCATTTATTAATTCTGCAACTATACTTATCTACATCCTCTTGCAGTTTTTGCATGTTCGTGATGGGATATTTAGAATTCCTTATGACAAACATGACATAGATGATTGAACCATAATTAGATGCATTTCCACCTAAATTGTTCTACATGCCCCATTGTCTTATGTAAATCTTACAATAGAGATACCATCTAATATTAAAATCAGTGGCCATTCCGATTATGATCATCTCAGAAAGAAGTCTTAATGAAATCACTATTCTTAATTTACACTGTCGTCATCATTAGGCACAATTTTATAATTTTGTGGAAGGAAAACGAGTCCTAACATGTAACCCATAATATTCGTTAGTTAGTTTCCCCATCAACATTTAATACCTTAATTCTAATGCACTTAACCTGATCATGCTTCATAATCATAGTTCACTTGTAAGTATCAATGGACATTAGATTAAGTCTACTGTAGCTAACAAGAGCATGCTTTTTCATGTAGAGTCTCACAGGTTTGTGATATTACTATTAAATAACACATAACTACCTAACCCTCATGCATGGCATAGAAAACCATTCCCTCATTAATTATACAGTTAAAAGTTATTTCATAATTCACTCGCATGCATAAGCATTTATGATCTAACAATAAGGCCTGCTATGATAACCATGTTTGGGTTCAATATCTATGAACATACTATAAACAGGTTAGTACAAGTAGTTCCGTCCACATTGATGGCCCCATGCAATCCCTATCAACAGTAAGAGAATTCCATAGCCATAGTGATAGTAATCCAGCTAATAAGCCTCTACCACTAACTATACTTTTAAAGGTAATAGATTAACATGCATAAGGATGAAACCATTGACATAGTTACAGATTACACTACCAACATAACTTATGTAATATGAATATAGAATCATTATCTAGATAGCACATAAGTTAGAAGTAATATATATCCACTATCCCAAACAGCTCAACATGCTATACTCTTCCCCAATTAAAAGCCATAAATGTCATATGCATAAACTGCAATTCTTTCCGTACCAATACAAAGTGCAACATTTATATAACTAAAACAAATAATAAGAACACAAGGGTAAGAGACCGACGTACAACACATCCCACGCGTGTGAATCCATCTAAAATAATCACTTGGAGGGAGGAGCACCACCACTCAATCATGAATCACCTCTGATTCCCCCCGAGCTGAAGATCTTGCCAAGGATAAATTGTCCTCAATTGATCAATGCACTGGGTATTTAATACCCTCTTTCATGATTTAGTTACCATTACTGGCATCCCGCTTTTATGAATTTTTCCATTTTCCTAGGTCTTTTTCGAAAGTCTCGTCTTTATCTCCCACAAGGATTTTCCTCATAAAAGCTTGCCTTTATCTCCCACAAATATTTTATGTCTGATGGATATTTATCTCCCATCCATTTGATGGATATCCAATCCATCCAATCTTCTCTATAATCACATTTAGAAGCTTATCATGAAAGATTCATCTCTATCCCATTCCTAATGGGATTTGGCAAGCATCTCCTCTCTCTTGGTGCTCCACCCTGCAAGTGATTAATTTTATTAATTTATTTAATAACACATTTTCTTTTCATATTACATATCACCTATCTTTACTCAGCTTAGGTTTAGAATAGTTTAACCCACAAAGCAGGGTATCACACCTAGCTTTAACTCAGCTTAGGTTTACAGTAATTTAGCACACAAGGGAGGATATCACACCTAGCTTTAACTCAACCTAGGTTTACAATAATTTAGCACGCAAGGGAGGGGTGTTACATACTCCCCCACTTAAATTTTACATCATCCTTGGTGTATCACTGCATCATATCCTCATTCACAGGTAGCTGGTTTTCGAATCAACAAATCTCATGTCTCTGCCATCTGACGAAATTTTTTTGATGTACTTTGGTCACAAGGAGTGTTCCCTGCACCTTTCCTTTCATAACTGCATTGGTCTGAAGGAGTACTCTCCTTTCATAACTACCTGTAACATTTTTTTTCAAACCATTTGTGAGAATTTATATATGCAAAAGCTTAACTATGATAAATATCATAATCTGTTACTTAATATTATTAGAGAAACTATTTCTTATCAGTTATTTTATCTGAAGAATGCATGTTATCTGGTTGCATTCTATCCAGCCTTTGTGTTCTTGTCGAACATGTGTTTCTTGCAGTTTCTCTGCATATGATACATTAGTTAGCATATTTTCCACATTAATATGATTGCAAGGTCATAACAGATAAGCTCACATAAAAATGTAGATCCATCATATATATTCATCGTGATTGTATGTATGACAAACTGCAATTAACAATTCTTAGCTATACCAAACTTACTTTCCTTTTTTTTGTCTAACCTCCAGGTCAGTTGTCTTGCCAGACATTTATCTAATGTCTTCATGCATATCTGCACAAATGTGTATTATACACTCTGATATACATATCATATTTCAATCATATAGCACATGTAAGCATACAGGTATTGTATGTATTGTTGTACATAACACCATTTGTGATACAACCCATCATACCATTCCCATGATATCACCTGCATGACAAAAACTTTGTCCACATATTTTTCTACCATGTTAATATCATGCCAACCATTCCTTTAGCAATTAAAACAACGGTGCTCAGTTCACAAGGAATTTGTATGAGCATGGTTCATTTATGTAATCAGAGAAAGTTTTTTCAAGTGCAAATCATTTTGAGATTTGATTCGGTTACAGTATCAATAGTATAGTACTATATTCATGCATATTTTCATCATACCTTCTACTTAATGTCCTAAAGCAGACTATTAGCTCACAGATTATCAGATCATAATTCATCCCATATGATTTACTATTTCTCTTTGTATGCCTCAACAAATTGTTGGGCATGCATAATTTAGTATAGTTATACCTGAAAGTTTTTACTACTTTCAATTCTACACCACTTTTAGTTGTAAGTGTTTATGATCTGAGGGTACTTACATGTTAGCTCCTTTTTAACATTAAATCACCCTTAACCAAAGGATGAATTATCTATTTTATGAATTCCTGTTTGAATTGTGCAACCTTTATTATGTTGTCGAGACACATTATCAATGCAATCCAATAAGAAAACCTCTCAAAATTTCTTGATACAATTTATTCATTTTAATTGATATGATATCAATATATTTAAATATATTGTTAAATACCATTTAATTGACTTAGTGGTCCATGACATTTGAGCACCTCATCAATTACTATGGTTTGCACTCAAGGATACTTATAGGTTCTGTTATGCATATCCATCGAAAGATGCATATGTCCTAGAATCTGTTTAGGCTAAGAATTCACCTTAACCATACTTTCTCCCATCCAAGGAACAAATCAAATTGTATGTAGATACATTAATCAAAGGATTAATTTGAGTGGCAATTTGTACAGGTTATATATTTTTGTACTATAACATGTTTTCACTATCCTTTACCTTGGTATAATGTTTTCATAGCAATTATACCATTTATATGTTGTTTTTATAGCATGATGACCATTGTTTAATCTCTATTGAGAATTATAGTCTAGTTTTATGAGAATTGGGTTTCTTGCATTCACGAAGGCAACATATGTAAGTGGGTCAATTAAAGTAATGATATCTTCCTCCTATGTGCATTACTTACTTTTAGGTAATTTTTTCCCTATTGCATGCTATAACAACTTTAATTATAAGATGTTTCCTGTAAGACTAATAACCCACAATTCCCATGTCCAGCCTAACTCTTAAACATAGTCATGCACATTTTGCCTATTTATTGTTGGCACATAACAACCCATGCATGTATGCTGACAAAATATAATTTCAGTAAGCAACTCAAATCTCCTGCATGGAGGAAACACCAAATTTATACATGCTATGCATATTTGTAAGCATTGATAGCAATCTAACATTGATTCTACAAGTCACAACTATGCCCAACATCTAGGCAACAAAACCTACAGTCTATCAAAACAAAACAAGAACTCCACAACACTTTACCAATATAATCATTAGGTCAATCACACTCTTTTCCTCTACAGAGCATACTACCCCTTAATAGGCATTGATGTAACCAACATCTTTAGGATTGTTGAGCAATGAATTTTACTTTCTTTTGACATGTAAGAGACCATCGATACCAGAATTCATCAGAGAGTGCTTACATGTAAGATTCATATGACTCATTACTATGCGTGGATATTAAGCATGACCCTTTTTAAAACATTTTTATCTGAATGACCACTCAACCAAACTATGGTATAGAAACAATTCATGTTCATACATGGGTATATGTATCATAACGACAATGATACAATTCTGGACTTTCTCTATTATACAATCCTCCTTTCAAGTATTAGGTGATTTTATGTAGCCATGCATCTACACCCTAAATGTACAATTTTTCTTTTATTTTTTTAAATATGCATAACGTCACTTTCAAAACGTGATTTTTTCTTTTCACTTCTTATAAGAAGTATGTTCATCATGTCTCAATTTATTTTCCAAATTGGAAGGGTTCATATTGGTTAGATATTTCCCCAGAGCCTTATCTATATGAGATTTATATGTTAAAGTATGCAATTAAGTTGCAAAGTTTCATATTGTTAAGAGGTATTTATAAACTTAGCGCACTCTTTTTACCATCAATCAAGAAGCATTAGGACTTGCTTCTTATTAATTACCATGGTTTATATATATTATTGTACTCAAGGACGCTTATATATAACATGTTAACATTAGATTCTCCTTAGTCACTTTTTCGAAGAACCATCACACTCCTTTGTATATAGATGTATTAACAAAACGATTTTATTATGCCATTTCATGCTCTTTATACTATTATTATTATTCATGGGAATCTTTACCATTGCATGACACATTACTAAGGTTTAACATTTCCTCCTTTATATAATCATACTTTCATGACTAGTTGTTCGCTTATTGAGCCATTTCACTCAAAGAAACTTTTCCATTTCCAAAATGTTAACATGGAAAAAACTATGTTAAGAGATTTTTTCTTCTGGGCAATCACAAAAACTCATATTTATTCGACCTACGAGCCTCTTGACTTTATCTAGTCTCAAGAACAAAATGCTTTCAGAAAATATCTCTTATAAGAGAGTAACACACAATCAATCATGAATATCTAGATTACAAGGACTGGGGCATCTTATTCTGCATGTCTGGAACAAATTTTCCAAATGTTTTCAATAGAGAAAGGGCAATCGAATGACATGAGAACAACCAATTTTTTTTCTAAAGTATGGCAGATTTATTTTGAAAATTTTCATCATCTTTTTTAGCTTTTTAGTAAGGATTCCTTCACCTTGAAAGGTCGAGTGCTTCTAAGCATCCATATTTTTCCAAAATTTCATAAGTGGTCTTTCCTTGCTTTTCAAATTCGCCAGGTAGAATGACTTTACATACAACCTCCATACAAAATATGAAGACAATTAAGCATCCTTATTTATAGTGGTAATTTTAATTGTCCAAGTATTATTTCTAATTGAATGAACACTGCGACTTCTCGTGATAGAAGGAAGAAAGAAACAATTTTTGAATCGAGGCACATTAAGGACCAATATCCATAACAAGAAGAGGCTTAAAAAAAAAGTTTCATAAAATAGGCCTTATTCAGATAGAGATGCATAGTCATGTGAATAGACTCACAGCTCTGCAAGAGACAATGCCGCTAAATTCGCTTACTCTGCGCTTGCACATACGTCACTTATCTTTTTCCCTTGCAAGGATATCAGAGGATGCCAACACACTTTACTTCCTAGAAAGTAAATCATGATTCAAAAACTAGTTAATAAAATCAATAAACTTATATGCATTTAAAACACCAAATTAGGAAATAGATTCAAGTATATACTATTGTTGTATCAGAAAGTCACAGGGAATAGTAAGCAAAACCAGCATATATGTCTGTACACACGCGAGTGAATGGGCTTGAGAAAATTTTGGTGAGGAACGGGGTTGGGGATTAATAATACACTTCAACCTTAGATGGATCGATTTGTTCGATCATTGTCTTCTTGTTCCTTTTACTCGGCCGAGAGTGATGGTTGAATCCATGCATAACTATACGCAAAGAGTCATTGCTTCGCTTTCCTACCCACAAGGTAAGTGTTTTTTTTCTTTTTCTTACATAGACAATCTGAAGGCATCGTTGAGAGCATAGCCAGTAGCCGCACTACGCTCCCCTTCAACAAACTCATAAACAGCTATGATATTTCCAACCACCTAGCCAACTCTATCCTAATGATCGGATTTGTTCTCTTACTTATGTGCACGGAGGAGTGAGTATTTGCTAAGAATCTAGATAGTCCTTATGCATTCTTCTGCCTCCTAGGATAAGCCAAACCTAGCCAACGATCGATCGCTAAAAGTAGGAAACATTAGATACTTGTCGCGATTTCCTCATAAATAAAAAACCTCGTCGTTGCTATAGAATTCTTACAGACACGTCTTACTCCAATAATTTATTTCTCATCTAATCCACATCCTTGTCCTATCCATATCTTGCTTTTACTTAAGACTTCATGCATACCTTATGACCGTGTGTTTATCGCTGTTAAATTATTAATTTCAACCACAGGGCGGTTTTGGAAAACCGCCCGGACTTCCCCGCACCGCCATTCGCAAATGGTTGTACCTGTGAAGGAGGCTCCGACACAATGAGGACGCGCCACGTGTCCACTGTACAACAGCCAAACCGCCTGCTCCCCGGATGTTAAAGGTCGATTGGTTTGCCCGAGGTTGGTGTGCGAAAATCGTCCGATCAAGTCGATGCATATTGGCCGCGTCAAATCAAATTTTTGCGTGCGGTAATGGTTTTTGGTTTGCCCGCGGGATGGAAGAATTTATGGATTTTAATGGTTGTTCGTAGATTTAGGTAGAAATCATAAATTTAGTTACATGCGTATGTTTTATTGTTTTTCATATATATTCATATGTTTTATGTATAACATATTATTGTGTCTGCGCGCGGTGGAAGCATGCGATTTGTATAGAACGCACAGTAGTGCGAGAATTTAAATAGAACAGGGATATAATGTTTTGTTTGCCATTGCAAAACATAGAAACATCAAGAAATTGCCTTTTGTAATATCCACAGCAGTGGAAAACCTGTGAGCGTAACAGAGTTTTTGTTTTGTGAATCCCTCTCTGCGAAGAGGATGAAATTGTATCAGTCTTTTGTTCTAAATCAATAGAAATGTTTTATGGCTGTGTAATGGACTGTTCTCAGTAAATTTGTTTTAAAAGCTTCCCTGTGCAAGGATCCTGGACAGAGGAAACAGAGCATTGTCTCTGTGGTGTGTAATTTGTTTGTTTTTGGTATTTTCCCATATAAAATACCCAACAGTGGTATCAGAGCCAGGTTCAGGCTCTTTAAATAAGTTAAAGAAGCTGAAGGGAGAAGGTTGTTGCTGCAGCAAAACCTCTCAGGCAGACAGAAGACTCAGACAACGAAGGATTCAGGTATTCTTCATAGCTATCTTGTTTGTTACTGTTGGAACAGTCAGTGTTTATACACACAGTCAAGGTTTTAAAGCCTTAGTTCAAAATGCAAGGAATGACAAGCACAAGCATGGATATGTTTAACACCCAGCTCCCACAGTTTAATGGGAAGAACTATGACTACTAGTCAATAACCATGAGAGCATTATTTATCTCTCAAGATCTATGGGAACTAGTTGAATATGGGTTTGAGGAAACAGCAGATGAAAATGCATTTAATAACTTAACTCAGGGAGAGAAGGACCTATTGAAGAGAAATATGAAGAAGGATGCAAAAGCCATTGTATTGTTGTATCAAGCAGTGGACCAGAGTATATTTCCAAGGATAGCAGCAGCTACATCATCACATAAAGCATGGAAAACTCTCAAGACAGCCTATCAAGGAATGGAGAGAGTGAACACAGCAAAACTACAATTGCTGAGAAAGGATTTTGAGAACTTGAACATGAAGGAGTCAGATAACATTGACTCATTCTTCACTCATGTGATTGGTGTAATCACACAAATGAGAACTCATGGAGAAACCATTGAAGATAGAAGGATTGTGGAGAAAATATTGAGGGTCTTACCCTCAAGGTTTGATTCCATAGTCACCACCATTGAAGAGACAAAGGATCTCTCAAACTATTCAGTTGATGAGCTACATGCATCACTGATAACACATGAGCGGAGGTTGAGTAGGAATGAAAACTCATCTCTTGAGCAAGCCTTCAAGACCCAGATGTCCTTTGGAAGAGGAAGAGGTCAAGGCAGAGGAAACAAGAGAGGAAGAGGCAGAAGCCAGAACAGAGGTGGAAGGAACAGCCCATCAAATGCACAAGGAAGAGGCAGCAATACAAATCAGAACCAAGGCCAAGGCAGCAGCCAACAAAGAGAACAGTATCATGCTCAAGGACAAAGGTATGATAAATCTAATGTTCAATGCTATTATTGCAAAAAGTATGGACATTATGCAAGTGATTGTAGAAAGAAACAGCATGATATGAACAATAGACAAAATGCAAATGTTACAAGAGAAAACAACAGTCATGAAAATGTCCTGTTAGCTTATAACATGGCTGAAACACATAGTGAAGACATATGGTTTTTAGACTCAGGTTGCAGCAACCATATGACAGGAAACATAGCCCTCTTTTCTGTCCTAGATAAAAATGTGAAATCAGAAGTCACACTAGGAACTGATAGCAAAATTTCTGTTATGGGAAAAGGAGAGGTAAAAATATTTTCAAAACAAGGAGAAAGGAAAACCATAGAAGATGTCTACTATGTCCCCGGAATGAGATGTAACCTCTTGAGTATTGGACAACTTATTCAAAAAGGTTACAATGTATTTTTTGTGAATGATGTATGCACCATCATGGATATACCACCCAGCAAAAGATGCATTGCTGAAGTGAAGATGACAAGGAACAGGATGTTCCCTCTCCGGATCAGGGCAGACTTGAAGAACAAGAAGGAAATGGCAGCAGTCGCCCAAGAGGCCTTCCAAAGCATGCCAAAGGATGAAAATTGGTTATGGCACTTGAGATTCGGGTATCTAAATTTTGGAGGTCTAAACCTATTAAGCAGAAAAGGAATGGTAAGAGGATTACCATTGATAGAGAAACCGGACAGCCTTTGTGAGGGTTGCATTTTGGGAAAACAACACAAAGAAAGTTTTCCATCAGGGAAGAGCATAAGGGCAAAGGCACCCTTAGAGATCATTCACTCAGATTTATGTGGACCGATGCAAGCTCTATCATTAGCAGGCAGCCAATCTTTCCTAACATTCATTGATGATTTTACAAGAAAAACTTGGGTATATTTCCTTAAAAACAAAAGTGAAGTGTTTGAGAAATTCCAAAATTTCAAGTCATTTGTGGAAAACCAAAGCGGGCTGCACATTAAAGTTTTGAGAACTGATAGAGGAGGTGAGTATATCTCCAATGAATTCCTAAAGTTTTGTAGAGAAAATGGAATTCATAAACAGTTTACAACTCGGTACACCCCACAGCAAAATGGAGTTGCTGAAAGGAAGAACAAAACCATCATGGAGATGGCAAGGAGCATGTTGAAGGCAAAGCATTTGCCAAATGAGTATTGGGCTGAAGCTGTACATTGTGCAGTTTATATTTTGAATAGGTGTCCTACAAAAGTAGTGTTGAAAAAAGTGCCAGAAGAAGCATGGAGTGGGAGAAAGCAAGGAGTCACCCACATGAGAGTTTTTGGATGTGTGGCCTATGTACACATTCCAGATCAGCTGAGGAGGAAGTTGGACAGTAAAGGGGAGAAATGTCTTTTCATTGGATACAGTGAGGAATCCAAAGCCTATAGGCTATATATCCCATCCACCAAGAAGTTTTTTGTCAGCAGAGATGTTCAGTTCATTGAGGAGGAAGCTTGGGATGGAAGCATAGAGAAAACAGTGAATGTAAAAAACTGTTTGTCTCATGATGAAGATGATGAGGAGGTGGCTGAAATGCATCCCCAAACAGCAGCGCCAACGCAAGGACATCAAGGGACACCATTGAGGATAAATGAAAGTGCTTCTCCAAGAACACCACAAGGAGGAAATTCAAGTGCATCTTCAAGCACTTGCACACCAAATGAAAGAGGTAAGAAGTTTAGAAATCTAAGTGACATTTATGATGAAGGAATGAATTCCTTATTTGCCTTGTATTGTCATGTTGATGATCCTATTCATTTCGAAGATGCAATTAAAGATAGGAAATGGATAGAAGCTATGGATGAGGAGATGAATGCCATAGAGAGAAACAAAACATGGGATTTGGTTGAGCTACCAAAAGGCAAAGAAGTCATTGGAGTTAAATGGGTCTACAAGACCAAGTGCAATGCTGAAGGCACGATAGAAAGACACAAGGCAACGCTGGTTGTCAAGGGATACAAGCAGCAGTATGGAAGAGACTATGAGGAGACTTTCGCACCGGTTGCAAGAATGGAAACCGTGATAGCAGTGTTGTCCATAGCAACACAAAACAAATGGAAAGTCTACCAAATGGACGTGAAGTCAGCATTCCTAAATGGAGTGTTAAAGGAAGAGGTTTATGTTGAACAGCCTCTAGGCTATGAGAAGAAAGGTGAAGAGCACAAAGTGTGCAAATTGAAGAAAGCTCTTTATGGGCTGAAGCAAGCGCCAAGAGCATGGTACAACAGGATAGATTCATATCTATTGGATAATGAATTTGACAAGTGTGAAGGAGAACCCACCGTCTACATCAAGGAAAAGGATGGTAAAATTTTAATTGTTGTCTTATATGTTGATGAGTTTATTTTCACAGGTAATGATGATCAGCTCATTGAGAATTTTAAATCATTCATGAAGGATGAATTTGAAATGACTGACATGGGTTTGTTGAGATACTTCTTAGGCATAGAAGTAGATCAAAATGAAAAAGGAATTTTTATCTCACAAGCAAGATATGTAAATCAAGTATTGGGCAGATTTAACATGCAAGAGTGCAAGGCAGCAATCACTCCCACAGTAATGGGATTAAAACTCAGCAGAGAGGACAGCAGCAAGGATTTTAATCCTAGTTTGTACAAAAGTATTGTGGGGAGCCTTATGCATTTAACAGCAACTAGACCTGATATTATGTATGCTGTTAGCTTAATTTCCAGATTTATGGAGAGGCCAAAGGAGGCACATTGGCAGGCAGCAAAGAGAATTTTGAGGTATGTCAAAGGTACCAAAATGTTTGGAATTTTATATCATGCCTCAGAACATTCAGATTTAATTGGATACACTGATAGTGATTGGGCTGGAAGTGTAGATGATCGGAAAAGCACTTCCAGTTATGTTTTTCATATGGGTTCAGGAGCCATTTCATGGGCTTCTAAGAAGCAGTCCATTGTAGCATTGTCTATAGCAGAGGCTGAATATGTGGCAGCGACAGCAGCAGCATGTCAAGCCATTTGGATGAGAAGGATGTTGAGGAGCTTAGGCCAAGAGCAGGCAAAAGCAACTGTGATTTTTTGTGACAATAGCTCAGCTATTGCATTATCCAAGAATTCGGTGTTTCATAAGAGAATGAAACACATTGATACAAGGTTTCACTACATGAGAGAATTGGTGAACAATGGAGAAATTATCTTAGAACATTGCAGGACTCAGGAACAGGTTGCAGACATTTTGACCAAGCCACTCGACCAGAAAAGCTTTGAATTTTTGAGGAAGTGTTTGGGTATGACTGATAACCCAGCAGTTGAAATTAAAGGGGAGTGTTAAATTATTAATTTCAACCACAGGGCGGTTTTGGAAAACCTCCCGGACTTCCCCGCACCGCCATTCGCAAATGGTTGTACCCATGAAGGAGGCTCTGACACAATCAGGACGCGCCACACATCCACTGTACAACAGCCAAACCGCCTGCTCCGCGGATGTTAAAGGTCGATTGGTTTGCCCGAGGTTGGTGTGCGAAAATCGTCTGATCAAGTCGATGCATACTGCCTGCGTCAAATCAAATTTTTGCGTGTGGTAATGGTTTTTGGTTTGACTGCGGGATGGAAGAATTTATGGATTTTAATGGTTGTTCGTAGATTTAGGTAGAAGCCATAAATTTAGTTACGTGCATATGTTTTATTGTTTTTCATATATATTCATATGTTTTATGTATAACATATTATTGTGTCTGCGCATGGTGGAAGCATGCGATTTGTATAGAACACACAGCAGTGCGAGAATTTAAATAGAACAGGGATATAATGTTTTGTTTGCCATTGCAAAACACAGAAACATCAAGAAATTGCCTTTTGTAATATCCACAGCAGTGGAAAACCTGTGAGCGTAACAGAGTTTTTGTTTTGTGAATCCCTCTCTGCGAAGAGGATGAAATTGTATCAGTATTTTGTTCTAAATCAATAGAAATGTTTTATGGCTGTGTAATGGACTGTTCTCAGTAAATTTGTTTTAAAAGCTTCCTGTGCAAGGATCCTGGACAGAGGAAACAGAGCATTGTCTCTGTGGTGTGTAATTTTTTTTTTTTTGGTATTTTCCCATCAAAAATACCCAACAATCGCTTGGAAAAAAAACATTATGTTTATCTCTTAATCTGATAGGTTGAGAATAATTGTTAATCAACTTCGTATTCAACTCCTCATCGATAGAAGGTGACAATCCAAATTCTAATTTTTCCTCAACTTCCTACCAACTCTCTTACCTCCAAAATGGTGATAAAGCAGGCACTAGTAGCACTGCGTCTTTTTTCAGTGATTTTCAGTATGCATCGCTACTTTTTTTATTATAAACCTAATCTCATTCTCGGGTCAGAATTCGCTGATCATTTCATTCACCCATCCGACCGAAGGAGCAAGCTAGAGACAAATTCAATGCACCCAGAAAATCGATCTAATTCCTCTATGCCATTTCATTAATAGAAGGCTCAAGTTCTCCACATTTATATAGGCGTATTCTACACACAATTTTGGCTCGCAGTGATAGTCATGCTATAACCCTATCCACAAGAATCGAAAAGGGACATGTGAGTAGTTTGACTAATAAAACGGTCAGCGAGATCTTTATGTCGATTTTGAGAATCGCCATTGAAGTTCACCGAATATCTTCTCACAATAGCATCATGTTTTTATGGTAGATATAAATTCAACATCATAAAAAACCTCTAAAACATCTAAAATCTTGAAGTTTGACCACTGCAACTTAAATTTACAAAAATCCCTACCAAAATTTTATCCGTTTAATTAGAATATGAATATTATGTTTCAATAAAATATGTTATATGTTTTATAATATTGAAATTTTAATTCAATAATTAATAATTGTCATATAGATAGTAGAAATTTGACATGCACAAAATATTTTAGAATATAATATTCAAATTATTATACACAAATTAAAGGCTGATATTTATCTGTAAAGTATTTACGTCTTTTTTATCTTTTTAATTAAATTGATTAATTAAAAAAAAGTTGTGTCATATGAAGTTACTCATACTTTTTTGGGATTTGGTATTGATAACCCATGATATTGCACAATGATATTGTAAATCTCTATTGATGTGGTATTAATAAGCCATGATATCGCCCAATGGTATGGTAAATCTCTATAGTCAATAATCTTGTTCCATGTTTTTTTAAATGTATAAATATTTAACTTATATATCAATTATTTTTACAATTAATAATAATAATACTAATTTAAAATAAAGTTATGATTTCTTTTAATTTTTCTATGTACCATGTAGTAAGTATTACTTTAATACTTCTTACAAATTGATGCCTATTTATATGACATCCACACACAGATATATATATATATATATATATATATATATATATATATATATATATATATATAGTTAATCATTTTTTCTATTTTAATAAATTATAATAAAAAAAATTGTATTAAAAAAAATTGTTTGAACATGTAATATTACATTCATTGTGAAATTTTAAGAATGAAGGTTATCACTCTATTCAAAATGTCTTAAATATAAATATAAATATTATTATTACTTTTATATTTCATATTTTTTTAATTGCGCGGAGAGGGAACAAACTTAAATGGTAAATGTAAACAACTCGTATAGGGTAGATCTCACATAAAAGTGTAAACATGTAAATGTAAACGTAATTTTTAACATTTAACATTTCTAATCTAATGTAGACACTATTTAAAAATCAATCTAATTATTAGTATATATAAACACAATATAAATTTATAATATCCAAAACCCTAATCTATTTATTTGGATTATATTATAAGCATTATTTATATAAAGGCTATCATGTACTAACATGCACTTATAAATTGAGAATGATAAATGCAATAATCTACAAATAAAAATATTTTGATTATTTTATAATTAAAATAAATTAATAATGAGGATGAATATTATGTGTGAATGAAAATTGAGTTGTTTTTAGTAAGATTTTTTGGAAGTTTTGGTGATGGGTTTTCTGGTCTATTTTTCTAAAATTCTGCCAGAATTTATGGAAATGACAGCCATGGCATGTAGGGCGGAGCTTGCAAATATGCATGGAAGAAGTCTTTCTCTGGAAGATAATGGAACGCCAAAAAATTGCCTTGCCTTTGATTCCGATAGAGTCAAATAACTAGTTTTATCCCCATGGCATCTCGACATTTATCCTTGGCACTTCCATAATGAAATAGGTCAGAATCATTTTATTACACGTTAATTGATAAAAGATAAAAGGGTTAGCTTCTGATAGAGGGGTCTAGGCAGTCTTATAATACAACCACTTGTGCTGGTCACATGATTGGCTCAAAAAGAGCACATCACATGATTTGCTCGAAGAAAGCCCACGGTGATAATAAAGTCTTGGAAAAAATTCAGTCAGTGATCTTGCTGGTTCACGGGGGTTTCGGAGGAGTCAATCAGTCATCTTATTAGTTCTTGTTCTTCTGCTGGTGTTGGTGCAGGTGCTACCACCAAAAGAGAAATTCTAGGATCTTCTATGAGTAAGTCGCAGCGACTGGAGTAGGGTCTCTATTCCCTGAAGATTTGAAAGGTTTGTCGTTCCCGACATAACCGTCAATTAGATGAAGATAATTCTTTAAACTGTGGGCGTAAGCAGGATCAAGATTATGAAGCTCTTTCAGAATGGGAGAGTCGTTATTATTCAAAACAATTTTCACGCCCACGTGAAAATATATCCAGGGAAACCAATCCAACATTTGACTCAACCATGTCCAGCAGTTCTCGTTGAAAACAAGTCCAGGAACTTTGGGAACAATATCGTTCTTGTTCACCAACCACAACACCTTCACTCCCACCTCCGCCATTCGCAGGGCGAATGCTCTATTCCCAACGCGTGGGCTCTTAAGCTGTGTCCAGTTAATGTTACGCTCAAACTTTCTTCCTTGTATTCATCTACTAGTCTTAAAATTTTTGAAATAACAGTATCTCTTGCAGATATTGAATTGTCTCGATGAGAAGTGTAACAGCTCAAAACTCCCTCCTCCACTCGGACGCCGTTGTCGTTGAAAGGAGCAGCAGACGATAATCCGGCTCCGATGCGCTTGTGTTTGAGAGGAGTAATTGATAATCTGGAAGGAACTAAAATATCTCTTGCGTCCTCTATCCATTCCTGAGCCATTTGGGTTCCTCTCCACGCTACTACAATATCCCGCCATCCTAGTCTTCGTATCTCTTGAGTATCTATGCAAACTGCAATAAACCCAATCCACACAGATTGCTCTATTTTCCTCCCTAAGATATCTGTGTCCGCATACAAATATTTGGTCACTTTATAGCCCTTGGGGTAATACTGGGAATCACCGGCCATTTCACTGCTATCGAACAATTTATCAGGACTATACTTAGCCCCACCATAACCATTCATCAAAAGTTCACTATCAAACGCATCGTAGCACAACTCTGCAAAATCACCATATCTGAGAATCTCAACTTTGAATACTGGATTAATGGGATCTAATAACCCATTCCATGACTCTGCTCCTTCAATATCTTGCCACATATCTGCAAGCGCTATGTTTTCGTATCGGCCAATCTCTTTTACTAGTGGGTGTCTTGAAGAACACGCGATCGATTTTCGGTTTTGGGTCCGGATTAGCTTTTTATGGAGAAGAGTGCCCTTGCTGCTTGAAGCTGTAAGGAATGAAGGGAGCATCCCCATCCTTCGTAGTACTAAATATAGGTGATCTATGAAGCGAGACACGAATTTCTGAATCTCAATGTCCTCAAGTATAAAAAGGCCAGATATCTTAAAGACAGTTCTGCTTCTGTGGTTTTATGCAAGTTGTTAGCTTAGTTTTTCTGATGTGCAATGGCAATCCCAATATGTGTAGCTTACCAGAGCTTGGTATGCGTATATATATCAATATCATACACGAAATTCATTAGCAGCAGCAAGCGGATTGATTTTCTTTAACATAGGGAAGCAAATAAAATTTCTGAGCAAAGCAGAGTTTCTCAACCAAAATAAACTTGTATTAATTCATAATCTGCCTGATACAAATTTCTTCCTCTCTTTCAGAGGGATTCACCAAGAACTTGCACCAAAAAGAAAATTACCCTTCCTCTTTTAAAAATAATTTTACACTGCTGTGTAAAATTCTCATTCACTGCTATGTTAAAAGTTTTTACATTCACTGCTGTAAAATAGAAATTCTTACATAGGTTTACTGCTGTAAAAATCTTTTTCTACTCATTTCATTCATGGCCATATATATATATATATATATATATATATATATATATATATATATATATATATATATATATATATATCAATCAATCTCCAAAAACTTCTTCTTCTTGCCCTGCTGCGCATATTACATTTCATATATTGAAATTACAAAAAAAACATTACATTTATTGCAGCACCACACCTCACATTAGAACTCCTGTGCATTTCACTTTGCATTACCTATGCTTTGAACAACCCTCACCTTTTTCAATGCAGTGTGAATCCCCTGTTTTTCATTCGCTCCCGCGAACTCTTTTTTTCATTCCATTACACATTTAATGAATACAAAAACATATACCAAAACCAAAAATAATTAATAAAGCGTTGACTTGCCCATACCTTCGTGGTTTAAAAAACTATTAAAATTAAAACCTTTTACCAAACATTCTTTGAACTACATTAAATTACATTCATTTTTTTACTGACAAAGTCGGCGGTCAACAAAAATTTAATTCACGTCAAGTCATGGTGCAACAGGCCCGTTGATTTAATCCAATGGTTGACACAATTTCCCGGAAGCCCTTTTAACATGAACTTTACGTTCCGGGAGATGAGCGGTTTTGGAGACATACACTGGACGCGTGTCGCTCGGTCGGGGTGATCGGATCCCTCTTGAAAAATACCGCTTTGTGCGAAAGGTGGTGTGGGAAGATACCGGTGGTTTTCTAAATTAAATGCCGTAGCACTGTTCAGCTATTACGACAGTTGAAATTATGATTTCAACACTCCCCTTTAATTTCAACTGCTGGGTTATCAGTGATACCCAGACATTTCCTAAAAAATTCGAAGCTTTTCTGGTCCAATGGCTTTGTCAAAATGTCTGCAACCTGTTCCTGAGACCTGCAATGTTGTAAAACAATTTCTCCATTGCTTACCAATTCCCTCATGTAATGAAACCTTGTGTTAATGTGTTTCGTTCTCTTATCAAACACCGAATTCTTGGATAATGCAATAGCTCAACAGCTGAGCTATTGCCACAAAAAATTACCGTTCCTTTTGCCTGGTCTTGGCCCAAACTCCTTGACATCCTTCTCATCCAAACTGCTTGACATGCTGCTACTGTAGCTGCCACATATTCTGCCTCTCCTATAGACAACGCCACGATAGGCTGTTTCTTAGAAGCCCATGAAATTGCTCCTAAATCGATATGAAAGACATAACCGGATGTGCTTTTCTAATCATCTACACTTCGAGCCTAATCACTATCAGTGTATCCAACTAAATCTGAACATTCTGAGACAGTACAAGGAATGCCAAACCTTTTAGTACCTTTGACATACCTCAGAATCCTTTTTATTGTCTGCCAATTTGCTTCTTTTGGCCTCTCCATGAATCTAGAAATTAAACTAATAGCAAACATTATATCCGACCTAGTTGCAGTTAAATACATAAGGCTGCCAACTATGCTCTTATACAAGCTAGGATCAAAATCCTTGCTGCTGTCTTCTTTGCTGAGTTTTAATCCCATTACTATGGGAGTGATTGCTGCCTTGCTGTCTTGCATATTGAATCTCTCCAACACTTCATTAACATATTTTTCTTGTGAGATAAAAATCCCATTTTCATTTTGATCTACTTCTATTCCTAAGAGGTATCTCAACAAACCCATGTCAGTCATTTCAAATTCCTCTTTCATGACTGCTTTGAAATTTTCAATGAGGTAGTCATCATTACCTGTGAAAATTTCATCATCAACATATAACACAACAATTAGCAATTTACAATCCTTTTCTTTGATGTAGACGGTGGGTTCTCCCTCACATTTTTCAAATCCATTCTCCAGTAGATAGGAATCTATCCTACTATACCACGCTCTTGGTGCTTGCTTCAGCCCATAAAGAGCTTTCTTGAATCTACACACTTTGTGCTCTTGGTCTTTCTTCTCATAGCCAAGAGGTTGCTCAATATAAACCTCTTCCATTAACACTCCATTTAGGAATGCTGACTTCATGTCCATTTGGTAAACTTTCCACTTGTTTTGTGCTGTTATGGATAGCACTGCTCTCACTATTTCCATTCTTGCAACCGGTGCAAAAGTTTCCTCATAATATCTCCCATACTGCTGTTTGTATCCTTTGACAACTAGCCTTGCTTTGTGTCTTTCTATTTTTCCTTCAGCATTGCACTTGGTCTTGTAGACCCATTTAACTCCAATGACCTCTTTACTTTTTGGTAGTTCAACCAAATCCCATGTCTTGTTTCTCTCTATGGCATTGATCTCCTCATCCATAGCTTCTATCCATTGCCTATCTTTAATAGCATCTTCGAAATGAATAGGGTCATCAACATGACAATACAAAGCAAACAAGGAATTCATTCCTTCATCATAAATGTCACTTAAATTTCTGAACTTCTTACCTCTCTCATTTGGTGTGCAAGTGCTTGAAGAAGCACTTGAATTTCCTGCTTGTGGTGTGCTTGGAGAAGCACTTTCATTTCTCCTCAAGGGTGTCTCTTGATGTCCTTGTGTTGGTACTGTTGTTTGGGGACGTATTTCAGCCATCTCCTCATCATTTTTATCATGAGACAAACAATTTTTAACATTTACTGTTTTCTCTATGCTTCCATCCCAAGTTCTTCCTCAATGAACTGAACATCTCTATTCACAAAAAACTTATTGGTAGATGGGATATACAACATGTAAGCTTTGGATTCCTCACTGTATCCTATGAAAATACATTTCTCCCCTTTGCTGTCCAACTTCTTCCTTAGCTGATCTGGAATGTGTGCATAGGCCACACATCCAAAAACTTTCATGTGGGTGACTCCTTGCTTTCTCCCACTCCATGCTTCTTCCGACACTTTATTCATCACTGCTTTTGTAGGACACCTATTCAAAATATATACTGCACAGTGTACAACTTCAGCCCAATAATCATTTGGCAAATGCTTTGCCTTCAACATGCTCCTCGCCATATCCATGATGGTCCTGTTCTTCCTTTCAGCAACTCCATTTTGCTGCGGGGTGTACCTAGCTGTAAATTGCTTATGAATTCCATTTTCTCTACAAAACCATAGGAATTCCTTGGAGATATACTCACCTCCTTTATCAGTTCTTAGAACTTTGATATGCAGCCCGCTTTGGTTTTCTACAAGTGCTTTGAAATTCTGAATTTTTTCAAAGACTTCACTTTTGTTCTTCAGGAAATAAACCCAAGTCTTTCTAGTAAAATAATAAATGAATGTTAGAAAATATTGGCTGCCTGCTAATGATGGAGTTTGCATCGGTCCACATAAATCTGAGTGGACAATCTCTAAGGGTGCTTTTGCTCTTATGCTTTTCCCTGATGGAAAACTTTCTCTTTGTTGTTTCTGCAATATACAACCTTTACAAAGGCTGTCCGATTTCTCTATCAATGGTAATCCTCTTACCATTCCTTTCCTACTCAACAAGTTAAGACCTCCAAAGTTGAGATGTCCAAATCTCAAGTGCCACAACCAATTTTCATCCTTTGGTACGCTTTGGAAAGCCTCTTGGGTAACTGCTGCAATTACTTCTTTGTTTTTCAAATCTACCCTTATTCTGAGAGGGAACATCTTGTTCCTCGTCATCTTCACTTCAGCAATACATCTTTTGCTGGGTGCTCTATCCATGATGGTGCATACATCATTCTCAAAGAAAACATTGTACCCCTTTTGAACAAGTTGTCCAATACTTAAGAGGTTACACTTCATTCCAGGAACATAATAGACATCTGCTATGGTTTTCTTTTCACCTTTCCTTGTAAATATTTTTACTTCTCCTTTTCCCATAACAGAAATTTTACTATCAATCCCAAGTGTGACTTGTGATTTCACATTCTGATCTAAAGCAGAAAACAAGGCTATGTTTCCTATCATATGGTTACTGCAACTAGAATCTAGAAACCATATATCATCACTGTTTGTTTCAGCCATATTACAAGATATCATCACATTATCTTGGCATATATTTTCTCTAGTTATATTTGCATTAGATCTATTATTTATATTATGCTGCTTCTTCCTACATTCATTTGCATAATGCCCATATTTTTTACAGTAATAACATTGGACATTGGATTTTTTATACCTTTGTCCTTGAGCATGATGTTGTCCACTTTGTTGGCTGCTGCCTTGGCCTTGATTCTGATTTGGATTGCTGCCTCTTCCTTGAGAATTTGCTAGACCCTTTCTTCCACCTCTGTTTTGGCTTCTGCCTCTTCCTCTCTTGTTTCCTCTGCCTTGACCTCTTCCTCTTCCAAAGGACATCTGGGTCTTGAAGGCTTTCTCTAGAGATGAGTTTACATTTATACTCAACCTCTGCTCATGTGTTATCAGTGATGCATGAAGTTCATCAACTGAAAAGTTTGAGAGATCCTTTGTCTCTTCTATGGTGGTGACAATCACATCAAACTTTGAGGGTAGGACCCTCAATATTTTCTCCACAATCCTCCTTTCTTCAAGAGTTTCTCCATGAGATCTTATTTGTGTGACCAGACCGATCACATGTGTGAAGAATGAGTCAATATTGTCTGACTCCTTCATGCATAGATTCTCAAAATCTCTCCTCAGCAATTGTAGTTTTGCTGTCTTCACTTTCTCCATGCCTTGATAGGCTATCTTGAGAGTTTTCCATGCTTCTATGGATGCCTTGGCTGCTGCTATCCTTGGAAACACACTCTCATGCACTGCTTGATATAAAAATACGAGGGCTTGAATCCTTCTTCCTATTGCTCTTCAACAGATCTTTCTCTGCCTGTGTGAAGTTATTAAAATCATCTTCATCTGCTAGTTCTTCAAATCCATATTCAACAAGTTCCCATAAATCTTGTGAGGCAAACAGGGCTCTCATGGTTATTGCCCAATAGTCATAGTTTTTCCCATTAAACTGTCAGAGCTGAGTATTAAAAATACCCATACTAGTGATGGTGCTGGCCATTCCTTGAACTCTTAGCTATGCTTCAAATATTTGAATGTGTATTTAAAAAACACTGACTGTCTTCAACAGCTACACAAAAAGAACTTTGAGAAATACCTTGGATTCTTTTGCCTAAGACTTCACTCTGTTGGAGAAGTTGTTGCAGCAAAAAACTCCTTCCTTCAGCTTCTTTGACACCTTCAAAGAGCCTGGATCTGCTCTGATACCACTGTTGGAAATTTCTGGTAATTTCAAACACAAATTAACTGAACACAGAGACAATGCTCTGTTTTTCTCCACATGATCTTTAACACAGGGAAGCAAATAAAATTTCTGAGCAAAGCAGAGTTTCTCAACCAAAATAAACTTGTATTAATTCATAATCTGCCTGATACAAATTTCTTCCTCTCTCTCAGAGGGATTCACCAAGAACTTCCACCAAAAAGAAAATTACCCTGCCTCTTTTACAAATAATTTTACACTGCTGTGTAAAATTCTCATTCACTGCTATGTTAAAAGTTTTTACATTCACTGCTGTAAAATGAGAAATTCTTACATAGGTTTACTGCTGTAAAAATCTTTTTCTACTCATTTCATTCACGACTAATATTTTTTTTTTTTATTTCAATCTCCAAAAACTTCTTCTTCTTGCGCTGCTGCGCATATTACATTTCATATATTGAAATTACAAAAAAAACATTACATTTACTGCAGCACCGCACCTCACATTAGCACTCTTGTGCATTTCACTTTGCATTACCTATGCTTTGAACAACCCTCGCCATTTTCATTGCAGTGTGAATCCCCTGTTTTTCATTCGCTGCCGCGAACCCTTTTTTTCATTCCATTACACATTTCAATACATATGCGAATGAATACAAAAACATATACCAAAATGAAAAAAAAAATTTAATAAAGCGTTGACTTGCCCATACCTCCGTGGTTTAAAAAACTATTAAAATTAAAACCTTTTACCAAACATTCTACGAACTACATTAAATTACATTCATTGCTTTACTGACAAAGTCAGTCGGGGTGATCGGAGCCCTCCTGACAAATACTGCTTTGTGCGAAAGGTGGTGCGGGAAGATACCGGTGGTTTTCTGAATTAAATGCTGCGGCACTGTTCAGTTGTTACGGCAGTTGAAATTACGATTCCAACAGCCAAAGGATTGACTTTGACTATGAATTGTTTACATGGTATTCCTCTGCCTTCAGGTTTTAAATTTTTAATCGTTCAAACGTGCACACGTCTCTTTCAGGTTCCCCACTCCCTTTCCCCCAATTCTAAGGGGTTCCAGGCAAAATGATGATATAACAACGTAGTGAGGGGTTCCAAGAACGTTAATCGACATCCTTCTCCCATATCATTAGAGATCACCGGTGTTCTTCCTCGGAACAATAGCTTATTTTATTTTTTTTCAAATCACTCTGTTCCGCGTTTTTTATTTCAACTTTGTTCAACGGTAATCTTTTTGTTCAATGGAGAAGGTAGTTGAATTTGTAAAATCTATTTTACAGTTACCGTGGCCACTGCCCGTACTATCAATAGGAGACTTGTCTAATGATAATCTTTTTTTTAGGAAGAAAAAGCATAATTGTATTATATTGAGACTATATAAAGGATCCAGATAGTACATTGTCAAGCATTTGAAGCTGGAGAGACTAAAAACAAAAGGAACAAAAACTAGAGGAAGATACAAAATTCCCTCTATGAAGAGAAGGCGGTTGTGCAGCTACACATCAGAAACGGTTCCAAAATGATCTTACAGCACATGCAGATTCTCAGATGAAAACAAAGATTTTTCAAGACACTTCATATACCATACATATACCGAGATGAAAAATGAGAGGGGGCAAAATGGCAGACCTCGAGATGCTTGAAAGGAGATTAGAAGCCAGGAATAGAGAAATCATGTATGACATAGGATTCCTTGCCAAAAGTTACCTTCATGGACCAGGTACCTGTTGCTAGAAGAAGACCATCCTTTGACAGGCAGTCAACTTGCTGGTTCTGAGCCCTGGAAATATGTTGAATGGAGCTATCTCTCATAATTCCCCAGTAAAACATAATCCTGTCCATCCAGCTTGTGAGGTGTGGATTCCCGATATTGCACTTTCCTTTGACATGATCGACCATGATCTTGGAGTCTCCAAAAATTGAAATGGACTGTATATAAAAAAAAATGCAGAAAGCCAGGAGACCCGTAAGGGCACGTGCATCAGCCATGCTGTTGGTGCCCTTTACAGCATGCCATGAAATAAAATATTGAAGATTCTCATTCATTATAATGTGTAACCCATAGCCACAGGAGTTTTGCTGAGTAGCGCCATCAAAAATCGCCCTTGGGGTCCTAGAGAGATAATCTTCATGCACATTTCTGTTGATAGCTTTTGTTTTGGATTGCTTTTTCAGGACAGAGTCATAGATGGATATGATATGTTGTAAAATATCCTTGAGAGGCTCTTTTTCATCTTTGAAAATTTCCCTGTTCCTCCATCTCCATGCACACCATAGGACAATAATAATGAGAGGTCTCCATGAATCTCTTTGCCCATTCCTCCATTCAAAAGTTGCATGTGTTGAAGCATGTAAAACAAGAGGAAAGCCATATAATACTGCCAATTCATGCCATATTTTCTGAATACATTAGCATTGGAAGAACATATGAAAATTGGATTCCTCTTCTGATTCGCACATTAAACATCTGCTCGGTCC
This sequence comes from Pinus tabuliformis, assembly GCA_031772625.1. Taxonomy (NCBI): domain Eukaryota; kingdom Viridiplantae; phylum Streptophyta; class Pinopsida; order Pinales; family Pinaceae; genus Pinus; species Pinus tabuliformis. Next base: position 1,002,482,861 of record CM062820.1, read on the forward strand.
ATGCCATTTCCTTTTCTTTAGATTCTCCCAGGAAAGATTTTTATTGTGGAACACCAGCCACAAGAAGTAAATTAATTTGGGAGAGCATCCAGTTTTCCAAAAAGCTGATGGAAATTTAGGATTTGAATGCATGGTCTTAAACCCAATCAGCTCTGAATAGATATCCTTTACACAGACTTGTGTATTTTCTGTTTGCGCCTTCCAGATTAGATAATCATGTTGTCTGGATCGATGAAAACCACAACATCTCAAAACATCCCTGACAACATTCCATTGCCTTGCCGTAGGTTCTGACATACCTAGATCATAGGCCTCTTTCCATAAAGGAAGTGGTCCATGCCATCCTGGTATAAGCTTATCCCACGTAAAAAAGCCTTTGCTATGGAGGAATATTAGAAGCCTTTCGGGGATGGAGATGCTCTCTCTCCCACACATGATGGGATCTATCCCAATGAGGATTCTGCTGCCAGATTGTAAGTGCCATTTTAGATTCTTTAGAAAAAATTGCTCTATTTTACAAAAATTGAGCCATATAGCTGACCCGAACTTGGCTCCAATCCTTCCTAATCTGAACCAGTATTCCATGACTTTGCCTTTCAAATATTTAATTTTTATAGTAATTCTCCACGGCCCTTCCCCGAAAATGCCTCTCCACAGTGACTTGCACAGTAGTGCTTTTCCGAAAACCCTCAAATCCAATAAACCCCAACCTCCTGAACTCTTTGGCATAGAGATTTTTTCCATTTTAGTAAGATGATATTTTCCCTGTTTCGACTTGCTGCCCCATATAAAGTTTGCAGTTATCTTGTTCATTTTCTGGATGATACTTGCAGGGAGAAAGAAAATGTGTGCCCAATATATAGCAAGTTGAGTTAGAACTACTTGAGTTAGAACAATTCTTCATGCCAAAGATAGACACTTGTATTTCTAGGCAGAGATCTTTTTATAGTATATATCTATTAACCATTGCCAATCTTCTTTAGAGTAACCCTTGGCCTTTAGCTGGAAACCCAAATATTTTAATCCTTCCTTAATAGACCTCGTCTCTACTCCAAACAGCACAGAAATCCATTCCACTGTTTCCATATTGGCGCCATTGTGGAAGATAATGGATTTAGATTTGTTAATTTGTAAACTAGTAGCATTCTGGAACCTGTTTAGAATGTCATTAAGACATATCCATGAGATTCTGCACAGCATTGCAAAAATGAGCACATCATCGACAAATAAGTTGTGTGAGACGTAGTTTTTGCGGCAAATCTTCACAGGCCTGCATCTATTTTCAGAAACTGCCTTATTAATATGAAGTCTTAGAGAGTTCATTGCAGGAATGAACAACAGAGGAGAGAGAGGGAATCCTTGAGCAGCCCCCTCTCTGCTAGGAAATAAGGAGAAGGAATCCCATTTATAATGACAGCATAGTTCACGTTCTCTACACACGCCATGAGCCAGGATATGACATTTGATTTTAGGACGATCTTAGCTAATAAGCATCTAATGAATCCCCAATCTAAACAATCAAAGCTTTTTGTAAATCAATTTTCAGAATGGCAGCTTCAGATTTATTTGAGAGCATGGTAAACAGGCTTTCTTGAGTGTTGGCAACTGCATCCAATATATTTCTACCCTTTAAAAAAGCATGTTGATCCTTTGTTAAAGAGTTGGCTAAGGTCGTCTTGATCCTTTCAGCAATAATTTTTGTGATGATTTTGAAGGTTATATTGCATAATGAGATCGGCCTGAGATATTTAAAGGAGTATGCTTCCAATTTCTTTGGGATAAGAGCTATCTGCATGGAAGATGTAATTTGATGAATGCTACCTGAGATTCTTGTTGCCTCAACCATCCTTAGCAAATCTAATTTCATGATATCAAACAAGTGTATAAAGAATTCTATTGTCCAGCCATCCGGGTTGGGGCATTTGTCCTTCTTGAAGGCCTTCATAAATCCTAGAAGCTCTTCCTCTGTTATGGGCTGGAACAGGTGCTCATTTTTATCATCATCGAACATTTGAGAGACCAGATCTATGCCCCATAAGATATCTTGAAAACTGCAATTTTCCCTTCTTTTATATTGGTTTTTAAAATGTCTCACAGCTTCCTTTGATATTTCTTGTTGTGAGAAGAGAAAGCCTCCTTGACCATCACTTATTTTCCATATGGTGTTTCTCTCTCGCCTGGAATTTGCATACTTATGGAAAAATTTAGTGTTTCTGTCACCGTCCTTGAGCCAGATTGCCCTGCTCTTTAGTCTCCATGAGACTTCTTCCTGCTTCAGTAAATTTTGTTTTTTCCTTTCTAGTTCATTTCGACGGCATCTCATGCTAAAAGGAAGTGATTTGGCATTCGAATCCTTGGATATACTGTCGAGTTCCATTTGTATTCCTTGCAAGGCCAATCTGTCCGCCTGTTTCTTTTTGCATTGCCATTCTTTGACCACTTTCCTCATAGTGGATAGCTTGTCTCTAAAAGTCATAAAAGGGGGGATGTATTTTTTTCAGATAAGTCCTTCCATGTTTTTGTAATAAGTTCATTGAAGTCTGTATCCTCGAAGCATAATCTGTTGAATTTAAAAGGGTAGTCATTTCTATACCCCTTTTCGCTCTAGCTAAGAGAAATCGGCCTATTGTCAGATATGTATACATTCTCAATGGACGAGAATGGCATGCCCATTTTATCAATTATGCTGACATGTACAATAAACCGATCTATCCTTTTTGCAATATAGGCTTCTTTTGTTCTTCCATTGTCCCACGTAGGCATCATTTTTGGTGGGGAGATATCTACAATGTTTTAGTGCAAGAGTTCATACTTTATTCGATCAACAAGCGGGTCTTTCTTCCTGTAATTTCCCCACCGTTCCTCTGAGCTTAGAGTAATGTTTAGATCGCCTACAATCATTAATGAGTCAATGTCAAAAATTTGTGAAGCAAAAAATTTGTCCCAGAAAGGAGTCATGTTCTTATAAGGGGTGTAGATATTCAAGATATTAATGGGAGAGTCATTTCCTCTGATAAATGCTGAGATGAGAATGCCTGCAAAGCATTTATAAGCCTTTGCTCTGATCCAATAAGGATCCCACAAAACCACCAGTCCTCCCGAAAGTCCCTTGGCTTCCGAGGCTGCCATATGCCATGAGGGGAACATTTTCCTAAAATAGGAAATGGATACATGTTTGCTATGCATGGTTTCTTGTACTAAAATGATTTTTGGCTTGACTGAATAGAAGAGATTTTTAAGCGCCAAAAACTTTAGGTCTGCTCCCAGACCTCTGATATTCATAGATATGATGAAGGTCATTTGGGGGGGAGTCCAGCCACACTTGCTCTAAGAGGCTGTGTCTCTGACATGTCAATGATGGGAACGTCGACAAGGGACAGGTTTCTCACACCACTATCTGCATCTTTTGTTTGCCCCCGATAATGTCTGCTTCCACCATTGTTTTTTTCCTGACTGTTATATTTTTTGCGGAATTCGGGCTAATGAGAGGAGGCGAGGGTTTACGAGGTTTATGGATGGTTAAGGGCTCCAACTCCAGATATTTCTTTCTTAGAAGAAAATCTAAGTCGTTGTCATATAAATTTGTTGGAGATGAAACAGGGGAATTTAAAGGGGTGGCTAATGTGATCGGCTCTTTGCCTTTCGTGGATGGAATACAGATCTTTTTGGGTGTAGGCGAGGATGATGAGATGATAATGGAATGGGAGCCCACAGAAAAATCCTTGAAAGGCTTAGGAATCAGAGGGGGAGGGGTTATTGCAATGTCGTCTTTTGGTTCCGGGGGAGGCGGGAATAGGATAGGTTGAAAATTTTTATCAGCGATGTAACCAGTCGATTCTTCAGGCCTACTGCCGTGGCCCTGAGGAGATTGATATGTTCTGTTCTCCAGATTGTAATCTTGCACAGCATCCAGTTCTGTAGGAGACGAGTTGGCTGTGGGGTATAGCTTCTCCTTTTCAGAAGACAGGGGAGAGTCTGCCCGGAGCTTCTCATGACACATTCTGCTTTTATGTGTCAGGCGCCGAGGGCAATTTTTAATAAGTTGTCCAGTACTGTGACAAGCAAAACATCTGAAGGGTATGCCCCAAAATTCAAGTCTTTGTTTTATTTTTAAATCCCTCCATGCAATCTCTATATGGTCAGGAAAACCTCCCCTATAGGCCTTTTCAATGAGAATCCATGCTATGCGCTTGTCTTTTTCCCCAAGACACCTTGGGTCAACGTAAACGAATCTTCCAATGGATTTACCTATCTCTGTTAGAGTCCCCTTAGACCACATCTCCAGGGGAAGGTTTGGGAGTTTGACCCAGATCAAGTTATTTGAAGGGGTATTTTTCAGAGGGTTTTACCCGATATACCATCTGTAAAAGGCAAGGAAGCTCCTTCTGTGAACCCAAGGGCACGTTTGAATGGCTTCTACATCACTGGCACTTAAAAAATGAAAGCAGTATCACTCCTTCATAAGATTTGAAACAATGGGGAGGTATCCTATCAGTGGCTTCCACTGAACCTCAAGCCATTTCCTCATCGAGGCATCATCCATTTCTGGAAAGTGCCATCTACCCACTGAGGTGAGCTCCTGGAGACTTTCTATGCGCTCAGTCAGGTGGATGTTGTCCAGTTTTATAGTAGCAGGCAGAGGGGTGGTTTTGACAGGATTTCAAGCCTTGTTGTAGCGGCTAGCTTGTTCACAGAGGAAGTTATCCTTCTGTTGGAGACTACTTTTCCTATTAACCTCCCGAAATAGGTGCTCTCTTTGTGACCGTTTCCTCTCCTTATTGGCAGTAGGCATTGATGATTGGACAACCATGTCATCCAAAGTAGATTACCATCCTCTGTATGACGTGGCGTCACCCTTATCCTTCTCGGCCTGAATTGCTGCCCGTATCATGGCCTCAGTGGCCGATGCATCTAACTCACCCTCCATGCGCCTCCGAAAACTTCCTGCTGGCTTGGCTGTAGGATTTTTGTCCTGGGAAAATTTCCAAATCGGGCTTTTATACTAGAAACAAATGATCGACTGGTCCGATCTCTGAAAGTAGAGCCTGTATAAGTTAATGCCAAGTGGGGGGAGAAGGACCTCTTCTGACAAAAGATTTGATAAACAGAAGGCTCGACAAGGAATGTCTTTACAAAAACAGAGGGGCGCGGATCCAGGAGTAGCCCGTCGTCCAAGGATAATAACTAAGGGATAGATTTCAAATCGAGAGATTGTATAAGAAATGAATGGGCATCTGACCAAGCTCTGAATACAAAGACCCGGATTAGATAATGCTATAGGAGAGATTTATGACTCTTCTGACAGAAGACTTGTTATTCGAGAGGAGCTCGGAAATAGAAAAAGCCAGCTGTCCAAGGCTAATAACAAAAGATTACTATGTCAATTAAGGCAGGGTGATAGAGCTTAAGTTCATTTATCCCGTGGGTACGGTCCACGTCGCCTATGGTACTTTATCCCAAAACCCGGTGGAATGTAGGATTTTAGACTCTCAATTCTAGCCCCGAGAAATGGAATTCTGGCTCTGAAAACCAGGGATACTGAGAAGGTGGTAAGAGTTCCGTAGCAGGCTCGTGAGCTATGGCAAAACAGGCTCTAACAAAGGATTCTACCAGGCATTTTGGAGATAAAATTTAGTGCCTTTTCATATTTTCAGCTGGATTGTGAATCTTGGCAGACTATGCAACAACAGTAAGTTTTGAAAATGCACCACCAGTCACCAATCTTAATTCGAAAATCTGAACAAGGCAGATCACTACAGATTTCTTCAATTTGTGAAATATTACCCAAAACATGCTGAATAAAACCATAACCTATGCAGAGATTTAACGGTAATCTTATTTACAGTGTTTGCTTCTTTCGATCAATTGAGAAGGTTGCCGAATTTGTCAAATCTATTTTGCAGTTCCGTTCTGTGGCCACCGCCGGTATTATGAATTAAACACACGTTCAATGGTAATCTTAATAACAATTTTTCCTTGTTGGTCGGTCGAGCATCAATAGCTCAGCTGTTCAATGGTAATCTTGATAACAATGTTTAGGTATTCAAGTCAAATCAGAATTTTGTTTTATCAATAACTAACTTGTTGAATGGAAATCTCCATAACGGTGGTTCCCTGATTTGGTCAGGCCATAATCGGTATTGGAAAATAATGACAATGAGTAAAGTGGATAAGAATATAACTCAATTGTTTGGATAAAAATCTAGAAACACAATTAGATTGTGAATATTATTCTTAAAATTTTAAAAAACCAATAAGAATGTGAATATTAATTTTTGAAATTTTAGAAACACAATTATAATGTGAATAATATTTATTAACTTTTATATTTAATTTAAAATGCCAATAATATATCTTTTAGTTCTATATTTAATTTAAATGTATTATATGTTTTAATTTAATAAACCATAATTGTCACATGGATACTAGTTGTTAGGTGGGTAATAGAAATTTTAGATATAATATTAAAATTTTAATTAATAAATAATAATTGTCAAGTGGATAGTAGTTGTTAGGTGGATAATAGAAATTTGATTTGTATAAAATATTTTAGAATATAATATTAATATTACTATACACCAATCAAAGGTTGATATGATTAATTAAAAGAAAATGTCATACGAAATTATTCATGGTTTTTTGGGATGTGGTGTTGATAAGTCATAATATTGCCCAATGATATTGTAAATATCTATAGTCAATAATCTTGTTTCATATTTTCTTAAATGTATAAATGTTTAACCTTGTTCCATGTTTTTTAAACTTATAAATATTTAACTTATATATCAATTATTTCTACAAGTAATAATAATAATACTAATTTAAAATAAAGTTATATATATATATATATATATATATTCTTCTCTCATATGAGATGTACCATATAGTAAGCATTTTGATACTTCTTACCAATTGATCCCTATAAGTGTTTACCATCTATTCAATTTATATGACATCCATTATATATATATATATATATATATATATATATATATATATATATATATATATATAATTTGTTAATTAATTTTTATGTTTTAAAAAACTACAAAAAAATATTATATTAAAGAAATTTTCTGAAAATGTAACATTACATTAATTATGAAATTTTAAGATTGCAGGTTATCACTCTTGAGCTATTAAAAATGTCCAATTCTATCACATATTTTTAATAACACTAACCTAGATCCATCTTAATTCGGGATCTACCATACCCTGAAAGGGATCAAATCTCTTTTCACTTTAAAAGTGGTTTGCAACTCAAGGCATTTGATCCCTCCGAGGGTTTGGTACACTACGTATTAAGATGTATCTAGGTTGTTTTTATTATTAATTATAATTAATTATAGATATAAATATAAATATAATTATTGCTTTTATATTTTATAATTTTATAATTTTATTTTTATCAAGTCTAAATGTTAAGCATTGCATCTCTACCATACTTGGATCAAATGTTTATATAGGACTTATGTTTACTTATGAACATCAAATATAAAGAAATACTGTAATAAAAAGTGGATTAGGTGAGGGGAAATCTTAGATAAAATAATAATTCAAGTTTCCCAATCTTTATTTGCCAAACTTGGGGTGGGGGTTGGGCGGAATACATAATATTTCCCATCACCCCAACCTAAATATCAAATCTTACTTAGTATTTCATGTAACCAATGTTAATTTTGTAATTAAGTTTGTTTACATTTAAAATTCAAATATGATGAAAAATTACAATAAGAAGTGGAGAAGTTGAGGTAAATACTCGATGAAATGTAATATTATAGTATTATGTTTTACACAATATAAACTAGTAAAAATTAGATGGGGGTAGGAAAAAATATTAAGTAAAATGTAATAATTACATTTTACCTAATATTTCCCCACCTCCTCCACTCACCCTAGTTCACTTTCATAGCTAGGCTTATTCAATTATTATTATTATTAGAAATAAGTCAAAAGAATATATTACAATTATTATATTATAGTGATTATCAAAGAATCTATTATAATGAAGAAGTAAGTACTGTAGGGGACAGGTTGTGAGTTAAGGGGAAGGGTCCTAACCAATGAATGAAATGCAGACCTTTGATGCTTCTATACATATCTACACATTATGTATTCACCCATTCAATAATAGAAACAAAGCATTAAAAGGCTGCAGGGCCACCAAACATATCCAAACAATTTCCCAATATGAACATATCCTTAAAAAAAATTACCTTTACAAGCTACATGCATTCAATGCCATCATTTTCTAAAGCTAATTATGTATCTAAATATTTGCATTACATTATGTTATGTTATGCCTAGCATATTTGCCTAGAGAACGCCTCTTAGCCTATTAAAAAATGAATATTTTTGTTTAAAAAATGAAAACTATTATTTTAAATTTTAAAATAAAAGTATTATGTTTTAAAATGTTATATTCAAAATCTATAGTCCAAAATGGTTAAAAACAATTAACAAATAAAACACTCTGACACTCTACAAGGGTTTTGGTAGCACTAGGGTTTCAGGCCACCTGATACCGTGTAGCAGGCTCTCCTCCTCACTCACGCATCTGTCACCGCTCCCTGACATTGTCCTTTGACTGAGCGAGCACATGTTGGGCCCTCTCGGGTGAGGGAGATCAACCGCCTCCTTCAGATCGTACTACCTGGCGCACACCGAACACCCAATGATTCATCTTCTAGTTTGGGGGAACAAAAGGGTAAACAAACTGAAACGCCAGCTCTGAGATCTTAATGGAAGTCCCAAATATAGGGTCAATGCATTGCAAAAGATACAAATAATCCACGAGTGGTGATCCATAACCATCGCCTAGAACAATCTCGATAATTCATGCAATATCATGTCATAATATATAAATTTATGGGCATTTGGCCCAGTGAATCGAATATTCTCCGATGGATCAAATTCAAATGGTACCTGAAAGCTCCATTTGATCTATGTCTCTGCGCCAAGGGTTTCACTGTACTCTCTACCAGAGGATTTATGGGAATGGATATTCTGGAAATAATTGGAAACTCCATAGGTTACTTTGTCAAATTCCGAAATATCACCAGCCGCCGATGATTCTCCTCCTGTGCTTGAATTGTGTCTACATGAACATATCACAACCCCTCTCAGAGTCGGTGGAAATAGAGTGCCAAGGTGAAATTTGGTCCCATCGTCGAATCGGGAACCAATCCCAGCAATACAATATTGTTGGTGACACTCTTTACCACCGCGGTACTGATTCTCTTTTTCGGCGTTGTTTAACTCACCAAGAGGCTAAAAAAGCATTAAGTGGTTTCCATTCTGGAGCATGTGGTGGTCATATGTCTGGGTATGCCACTGCCCAAAACATATTATGTGCTAGTTATTTTTGGCCTTCCATGTTTAAATATTGCATAATTGCAGCCGGAAATTAACATAATTGCCAGGTCCACGATCATAATTTGTCAGTGCCTCCATCTACTCTTCACCCTGTTATAGTTGTCGGTCCTTTTGGGAAATAGGGGATAGATTTCATCACCTGTAACCCTCACTTGGCCGGGGGGCATGGATATATTATCCTTGGAGTTGATTACTTTATGAAACTGGCTCAAGCAATGCCTACATATAAAGACGATGATGAAACTACACAATTTTGATTTTCAATCATGTGATTGTTCGGTTTGATGTCCCATAAGCTATTGTTATGGACCATGGTGGCCATTTCTATAACTTTCTAAAGACTGAACTATCAGCACATCTCGGCCTATGCCATGGTAGCTCTACTCCTTATGATCCACAAGAAAATGGTCAAGTCGAAGCCTTCAATACAATTTTAACAAACATGATTAAATGGATAATTGGTATTCATAAAGGAAACTCGCATACCATGCTTTTTCGAGCATTGTGTCCATGCCGTACTACCACAAAAACATCTACAGATTTTACTTCTTTCCAAATTTTTTATGGCTTGGAGGCAGTATTTCCGATTGAATGTGAAATTCCATCTTTGAAACTAGACATCAAATTGTTACCAGCTACCTCTATAGAGGAAGAGGATTTTTTACACTTAGCACGTTTAGATGAAACTCGCTTTGAGGTTGGATTGGCTAGCGAGGCTCAAAAAAAATGAGTTAAAGATCAGATTGATCAAAATGTGAATCCTTGTTCATATGCATAAGGTGACCTAGTATTAGTTTATGATCAATCTCATGAAAGGTTAGGTGCAGGAAAATTTGAGCCCATGTGGCATGGCCCTTACATTATAAAATGCGTATTAGCTAAAGGAGGCTATGAGCTGGTGGATTATGATGGTACTCCCTTAGGAAATCCTGGAAATGGTCTTTACGTAAAGAAATATTATCCATAAAATATTTCGTGGATATTTCTACATTATTTAGTAGATTTTAGGTGTGTGAAATAGCTTATATTTTACAATTTCCTGCTACTTCTCCTGCTTATCTTGTTTTGCGCTTGATTTGCAGATGTCGATGTTCCCTCAAAATTACGTTGGATTTGTTGAGGGTGCTAGTCATAGAGCTCAGAATTTGTCTTCTGCAGCCTGGGTTATTTATTCACCCAGTGATGAATTAGTCTCTATTCATGGAATATGCCTCGGTCAAACAACAGATACTATAGCAGAATATAGTGCAGTTATTGAACTATTATCTTATGCCATCTCATTTGGTATTTGACGTTTGATTGTTAGGTTATATTTGCAACTTGTAGTGTTACATTTAAACAATGTCTATGCAGTAAGAAGTTCATCAAAGTTAAGAATTTTTTACAGGTCAGTCTTTTGGAAAGGCAGTTTGATTACAGTAAATATCAACACATTCCAAGAAATTTGAACACATAAACTAATGCATTAGCCAATCATGTGGTAAATAGACATTTTTTACATTTATAAAGTAAAAAAATATTATCCACATACTGATCAAATATAAGTTGGAGTCAAAGTGGTAGTCTTCATTAGTATAAAGTTTGTATAAAAGTACATCATACCAAAATGTCATCCGAGAAAATAAGGCTCAGTGGCATTTATTATCCGAATATGTCGATACAAAAATCAAAATATGACCCAAATAACTAAACAACTAAGCATGATGATGTTCATGATAGAAAACTATGGCACATCAACCCAACACAACAATCGCCTAAGTGGTCCTAGAACTCCAACCATGTGTCGGTGGTATCAAAGAGGTATATCATCTACCCTAGTCTCTGGGATGTCTAAATTCAACCTCTCGAGGTTGTGTTATAGCTTTGTTAATGCCTCCACTGCATCTAGGTTAGCTGTCGCAACTGTTATAGGCTCCTCACCTCACCTGTCAAAGTGTCTTAGCCTTGTTGGTCGGATTAGGCCCACATCTGCATATGCATTTAAGATAATTAGCCTTTGAAGATAAAAAAACACGTAATATATTAAAATTAAGAAAAAAACATATCAAAATTAGAAATTATTACTTAGGTCGCCCCACTACACTCTTGTTGGATGTGGGATATCAAGGTCAACTATGTAATGCATCACTACATTTGGTAAGTCCTCAATAGAAATGATTTGTTGACCCAACCAGAAAAAAAACTTGGGGGTATATCTCACCACCGGTCCATCACCTCCATGATGTGCCATAAGTAAGGCCCATCTCAGCATACGTGGATCTTTAGGACCTCCCTCATTTGCTAAAATTGCTCTTGCCAAAGTAGTGGAATCCTCTCTAGGGAAAAAGCAACCAAAATTTCACCATAACCAAAGTTCTTAAGTTTGTCATTTTTGCATCTGGTTAGCTATCCTTTCACGTTCATAACCACTACCTTGGATGACTTAAATACTGTGGATTCCTAACATTCCATGGTAGTCTGCATCTATGCCCATGTGGTCAAATGAAGAGATGTGCTGCCACACAATTTCATGACAGTAAAAACTATGGTCCTCAAAGGTAGGATCCTAATGGTCTGAATGTCAATCCTGCCATCCTTGAGTTGTGCGCTCCCACAAAAATGTCATAGGTACCCATCAATAGTGTCTCCATCTATTCTCTGCCCAAATAAAGAAATATCATCTCCTCTACGAGAAATCCTAGTCATGAAGTAGATGTCATCAACATCAATCGTAACACGATGATCTCTAATCACAAACCATTGTTCCTGGAAATTCTAGGTCCTTACCAACCATTTCATTAGATCTTCCAGAGATTTCATCCTAGGAAAGAGCTACTTTTTCAAAAGGCCATCTAGGTTCTCAAAGACTACAAAGTAGTTGGATTTACTAAAGCTGCTAAATCAATGGCTTCATGTTCTCTCTCCCTCCATTCCATTTTGGAATAATCAATAGACATGAAATAACATTTAAAAGGAGGTAGTATCAGTCTTGAAGCCAAATCGCTCATTTTTTTGGGTTTATTTTGATTGTTTTAAAAACTCTCAGTGTCTGCATTTCCAATCTTTTATAAATAGGGCACAACTACACGTATTTATAGGAATATTTCCGCATAGGCTACGCTTTTCTGCGTATAAAAAATTATCGGCCCGCACTAGCCCAATGGAGACAGCCCACGCAAGGCTAAGGGAACATTTTTTGACAAAATCTCTCCAAAAAAAAATGCAAGCCTAAAATGAAAATCTGAACAGATGAAAATGTATATCATGAGGACATCTCTCACCTAGAGGAAATTGTTCATAATTTCATTCACCGGTTGGCTCAGAATTAGTCTCGGAAGTTCGTTGGTAAAAAGGGCTCTTTTATCTGCTCTCAAATGGTCAAGAATGAATTAATTTTTCAACTTTTATAGGTTTTTGAGAAATTAAAATATTATTTTTTATGATTGGGAGCTTTAAAAGTGAAAATTTTATGCTTTTTCCATAACACTAATCAATTATGATGATTTATTGAGTTTTAAATGTGTAGAACATGTTACAACGTAAAAATAAATCATTTTGACTATCAACATACTTTTATTACCTTTCATGCTCTTAAAAAATTATGAAAAGTGAAATCATGGTGTTCTCTTTGAGCCCTTCTTAGACTCTTGAAATATGAAAAGATAAAAGTAAATGAACAATCGTCCACTCAGTATAAGTTTACGTGTTTTACTCCTTGACTAGACTCATTAAAATTAAATAGTATAGGACTCGATGAGCATAATGAGAATGAACCATTCCTTCTTAGGCTTCATTAAAAATACTTTGATGGACTCATCCGAAGGATGAGCTTACACGACAAGCATATGTTATCCTCCTCAAGCTTGTAACAAGTAAAGAAGTACTTGCCAGCAATAGTGGTGGAAAATTGGGAAAAGATGTTCATTTTACATTAATCATAAAGGCAGTATGTCGTTCTTGAATACAACATTTCATCACACTAGTGTCCGGGTTGGGAAATCCATTTGTCTTACAGTTAATTGAACCCGATTGAAAGTCTTCAGCTAGTTTTCAGTATTATTGTTAAGTCAAATGCTGCCAAGTCAATTTTCATGTCGTAATGTGTTCAAGAGAAGTTCGACCTCAATTCATGTTCCTTTTCAAATTTTAACCTTAAATCACATTGTCCATCCCCGAATCAGTCCTTGCAAACTATTTCTCAAAACTTGAAACTATGTTTTGTGTCCTAGGATTTCCTACAACCGGTCACTTCCTATCAACTTCACCTCATTCTCTAGGAATCTGATCTAGAAACCTTCAGTACCTTGAGGCCTGCATGTGTTAATGGCACGTTTCTCACCTTTAGCAATAGATTCTCATCATTGGCCTTTGATCGAATGATTCTATAAGTGTTTAGATCACCTATTCACACTTTATAGATTGTATTTGAAGTTCCTTGAGAGGCATTGTCATTATTGGTGGTTTCTCTCACACTTGTTAACGATTCATATCATTGGTCGGTAATCAAGTGGTTTCTACCATGTTCGAGTTCAAGAAATTCACTCGCATGGTTAGATTCATATTATGGATAGAGAAGATGAAGATCAAGACCCTGGATCTACTTTCATCAATCCAGGTTGCGAGAAGTTTTATATTCATGATTATGTAGACAAAATCATAAATAGATAGCTACGTCCATACTGTGTCTACTATCGATATGATTCTGGAGTTAGCATTACCTTGAGGATGGGAAAGCCTATAAAACCAAGTCATATAAATCCTAATATAAATATTATAAACCCAAGGGAATAATATTAAACCCAAGGGAAAAATATTATACACCGAAGGAATATAAACCCTAATATAAATATTTGTCACAATCCAAAATTGGAATATGGTTGACCATGATTTATTTTCATATTGAGATAATTTTTGTCGCAATGCGACATTGGACAATGGCTGACAATCATTGACTATGGTTGATCGCCATATTGAAAAATTATGTGTCACAATGCGATGTTGGACCATGGTTGACCATGGATGACCATGGCTGATCTCCATATTGAAAACTTATGTGTCACAACGCGATGTTGGACCATGGTTGTGACAATGTGACATTGGACCAAGAGACAGTCTTTGTCACAACGTGATTATGGTTGAAAAGGGTTATTGATGATGGTTGACCATGATTGACCATATTTGATAATGGTTGAGACAACCTTTTTCACAATGCAATGTTGGAACATGGTTGACCATGATTAATTTTCATATTGAGAGAATGCTTTTCACAATGCAACATTGGTTGATTTTCATATTGAGAAAATCTTTATCACAATTGACAATGGTTGACCATCATTATAAACCCAACGAATTTATATTAAATATAAATATTAATATTATAAACCCTGTGAATAATATCATACCCTAGGAATATGAAGTCTTAAATTAATAAACCCTATAAATTATTATTTTATACACATTTTTAATGAAAAAAATTAAAATATAGTGCAAAATCTTAAAAAAAAATGAATAATAGATAATGAATTTTTCAAAAATAAGTTCATAAAAAATAAAAAGAAACGAAATAAGAATTTGTAAATTCATAAATTCATTTACTGTAATCTCATTTGAATATATTAAATTTAAAAAATATATATCATGTGAAACATTATTGATGGAATTTTAGATCTACAAATTTGCAATTTTTTTAATGTATGGCATATTTTAAAAATTGATATATATATATATATATATATATATATATATATATATATATATATATATATATATATATATATATATATATATATATATATATATATATAGATATAGATATATAGATATAGATATCCATTTTTTAAGGTCACAGCTAGGCCAGACACCAAATTGGTGTATGAGACCGCTTTGTTTGTGGGAAAAGGGACCCACCTCCGCGTAGCGATTTGACTGCTAAGTCTACGAAGGCATACATACTCTACCCCCTTTGGTTTTGAACATGTGACCTTTTAGGAGGAAACACATGCTCTTAACCATTAGGCCCACTCAATACACACACACACACACACACACACACACACACACACATATATATATATATATATATATATATATATATCTTACTTATAATCAATTTACAATATAATTCATTTCAAATTTTAAAATAAAAATACATTTCAAAACATCAACCTTAATTTCTAAATTTCATAATTTATTAATCATGGAGGAACTTATCATGGAACTTACTAGTATAAATAATGTACTTCGTAAGTAAAATATTTAAATTCCATATTAAGTAAAATATTTCGATGTCAACTAATATTTACAATGAAAAGAAATAAATTTTCATGGTTAAAACATTTTTATGAATTTCAAGTAATATTATTATTTTAATATTGGGCTATATCGTTTTGTAAATTTTATCTTTGAGATGTAATTTTTTTTTTCAAATTTTGCATTTAATTTTTTTTATATCACTCTAAACACTTCTTAGATTTTAGATTATGCAATTTCTTTTTAAAATTTTTCATTTAAAATTTTTTACATCACTCTAAACACTTCTTAGATTTTAGATTATGCAATTTTTTTTCAAATTTTGCATTTAAAATAATTTATATCACTCTAAACACTTCTTAGATTTTAGATTAAAATAGATCAATACCGATCTTTAAAGAAAAAGACTAATAATATCAACTTGAAATTTGGAAATTTGTTATTAAATGATTACTAATAATTCATTCTTGCTACTTCTACACTAAAAACCTAGGACAAACCAAATTCATAGTTGAGCTACTTTTATACATTTGTACTTTAAAAGTAAATTAATCTTCCATAGAATACTCCTTCAAATTATTAACATCTAAACAACACTCAGTTACTAAATTTACACTCGACACAGAATTGATCTCGTGGAGATTCGTTGCATATGCTGGTCAAACCTTGTACTCCTCATTTGTGCGGCGACACATATTCCTGTTGAGGGTAAATGTCCCATAAGTCGGTCTCATGATCAAATATCAAATTCCCAAACTTCTCATAGAGGTTGTCCACATTGAATTTTCCACTAGCAGATAGATGTGGTAGCGTACAAATATATGTATGTTTTGATACTGGTAAAGTAGACACAGAAGTAAGTTGTTGCCACGATTATAGGAAAATACCTTGTTATATATGGTATGGAAAAAATTTTCATTAATCGAAGAAGAAATTTCACTCACAACTTGTAGACCACATTCCTCTAGGGTGAGCAGGAGATTAGAGTAGACAATATGATATTCGAACATGTTGAGGAACATCTTAAACTCATAATGGATGGAATTTATTTGCACCATAGTGAAGACATAGGAAAATACCTTGTTATATATTTTCTTATATATAAATTAATGTTATAAATAATAATGAGGAACTTATCATGGAGGAACTTATTAAAAATTGAATAATCTCAAATCCATAGGAAATTGGTGGGTGGGGAGACACCTGACACGAATCTATTTTTTTAAATTTATTATATATAAATGAATGTTATAAATAATAATGAGGAAATTATTAGAATTAGAATAATCTCAACATGGAGGAACTAATTAGAATTGGAATAATCTCAAATCCCTAGGAAATTGGTGGTTGGGGAGCCATGTGGCACAAATCTAATTTATTAAATTTATTAAAAGTAATGGACCATTTTGCTAAATAAAATTTGCTTATATATAAATGAATGTTATAAGTCATATTGAGGAACTTATTAGAATTGGAATCATTTCAAATCCCTAGAAAATGGGTTGGTGGGGAGCCACTTGCACCAATCTAACTTTTTAAATTTATTAAAAGTAATGGACCATTTTTCTAAAAATAATTTTCTTATATATAAATGAGTGTTATAAATAATGATGAACTAATTAGAATTGGAATAATCTCAACATGGAGGGTCTTATTATAATTGGAATAACCTCAAATCCCTAGGAAATTAGAAGTAATGGACCATTTTGCTAAATAAAAATTGCTTATATATAAATGAACGTTATAAATAATAATGAGGAACTTATTATAATCAGAATAATCTCCACATGGAGGAATTTATTATAATTGGAATAATATCTAATGGCTAGGAAACTGGTAGGTGAGGAGTCATGTTTTTAAATTTATTAAAATTAATCGACCATTTTTCTAAATAAAATTTGCTTATATATAAATGAATGTTATAAGTAATAATGAGAACTTATTAGAATTGGAATAATCTCAATATGGAGGAACTTATTAGAATTGGAATAATCTCAAATCCCTAGAAAATTGGAGGGTGTGGCACGACATGGCATGAATCTAAATTTTTTAATTTACTAAAAGTAATGGACCATTTTTCTAAATAAAATTTTCTTATATATAAATGAATGTTATAAATAATAATGAGGAACTTACTAGAATTGCAATAATCTCAACATGGAGGAACTTATTAGAATTGGAATAATCTCAAGTCTCTAGAAAATTTGTGGGTGGGGAGCCACGTGGCATGAATCTAATTTCTTAAATTTATTAAAAGGAATGGACCAGTTTCCTAAATAAAATTTTCTTAAATATAAATTAATGTTATAAATAATAATTAAGAACTTATTAGAATTGGAATAATATCAACATGGAGAAACTTATTAGAATTGGAGTAATCTCAAATTCCTAGGAAATTGGTGGGTGGTGAGCCACTTGGCGTTTAAAATTATTAAAAGTCAATGCAACCTAACAAACTCTGTAATGTACTACATCCTTGATAAACATTAAGAATAAGTAGATGCCCCTTGAGAATAAATCTAAGCCCTCAATTAAAAAAATAAATATATGCAAGAAACGTCCTTCCATCTAAAGTTCATATATATACCCTAATAAGTAGACTCCCCTTGAGAATCAATCTAGGCCCTCAATTAAAACTAGCAATTGCACCGGAAGTTGAGAAGTAAATAGGATAAGGCTTAATTCGAGAAGAATCATCACATGTAAAAGATGATTGAAGATAAGGATTAGTAAACCATATGTCATTTAAATGTAGAAGATGAATGATTTACATTATGCAAAATCTTTGCCTTTCCCCTAATGAACTCCTCTTCTTCCTTGAGTGTACCATCTTTTCATCATTCATCAATTATTTAAAAAAAAAAATCATTGTTTAGTCTTAGATTCATCCTACAATCTTAAGTTTTCCAAATCATAGCATTGACCCTAAGTTGTCGAAATCATAGAATTGAATTCTTGGATTCGAAGTTAGTAAATTTGACACAGTTGCAGGACAGAGTTTTCTTTTTTTTTTTTCTTTCAAATCACTCTGTTGAATATTTTTCTCCTCCACGTTTTTTTCTTTTAGCTCAATCACTTATTTGTTCAACGATAATCTTAATAACAGAGTTTTCTTTTTTGTTCAAGGGAGAAGGTCGTTGAATTTGTCAAATCTATTTTATAGTTACTGTGGCCACTGCCAATAGGAGACTTGTCCAATGATAATCTTAACGGTAATGTTATTAACAATTATTTCTTCTTTCGGACAATCGAGAAGGTCGTCGAATTTGTCAAATCTATTTTACAGTTCCGTGGCCACCGCCCGTATTATGAATTAAACACACGTTCAATGGTAATCTTAATAACAGTGTTTCCTTGTAGGTCGGTCGAGCATCAATAGCTCAGCTGTTCAATGGTAATCATGACAACACTGCTTAGGTGTTCAAGTCAAATCAGAATTTTGTTTTATCAATAACTCACTTGTTTAATGGAAATCTTCATCACGGTGGTTCCCTGATTTGGTCAGGTCATAATCGGTATTGGAAAATAATAATAGCCAGTTATTTTACATCAAGTGGATAACAATCTAACGCAATTGTTTGATATAAAGTGGATAAGAATCTAGAAACACAAATATATTGTGAATATTATTTTTAAAATTTTAAAAGACCAGTAAGAATGTGAATATTATTTTTGAAATTTTAGAAACACAATTATAATGTGAATAATACTTTTTAACTTTTATATTTAATTTAAAATGTGAATAATTTTATTTTTATTTATTTATTTATTTTTATTTTTTTCGGGTGGAAAAAGTCTTAATTTTCATTAATGAGAGAAAATTACATTTTGTAGATGTTGATCATATGCGGTGTGTAAGGCATTGCCTGTGCAAAATAGTTTAAAACAGTGGTGTAATGCTCCACACAGCGAGCAAACTGATCAAAAAGAAAAAAAATATGATCTCTACCTAGAGAGAGTATAGTTCAGCTTAGTTATGTGATAAAATGTAGGAAAAGGCATAAATATTTACATATAATCAAAATACTTCCTCACTCAAATTGAGCCTTCAGTTATGCTTATGGATTTATGAACGGTCTATGATAGTCTTGATAGGTAACACCATCCTTCTTCTCATATATCAACTAAGTACCATCATCCCTCTGTGTTGTCTCCTTGGATAGGTGATCGGCAGCTAAGTTGTGCTCCCTGTAAATGTGATGGCAAACAAAAGAGTCAAAGATGAGCCTGTGAATGTCATCCAAGATATGCCTCAATGAGTATGCATTGCAATTAAATTTTTTATTTATCGAGTTGCATACTAATTTTGAATCACCAAAAAGTTGTAGGTTCGAGCACTGTTTGTTCATGGCAAAATGAATGAGGTATTTGGCAGTTAAGAGCTCAGCGAAGTTATTGGTGCCTCTACCCAAGCCGATTTGTATTTTAAAGGAATGAGTTTCTGATATGTGTAATATAGCTCCCCCCACAGCCGATCTCCTGTGCCGATCCATGAAATAAGCCCATGGCATAGAGGTATTTATGGTTTCAGATGTGATGTTCCTATTGTGCTGATGAGTGGTCTCTTCTGGAATGGAGTGATAGTCGGCTATTGTTCTAGACAGTATAGAGGGCCAGTGTGGAGCCTTCTGCTGAAATATGGTATTGTTCCTAGCTATCCATATAGCCTAGCATGTGAGTAATGGAAAATTACTCTCGTTTAGAATGCGAATAATATATCTTTTAGTTCTATATTTAATTTAAATGTATTATAGGTTTTAATTTAATAAACCATAATTGTCAGATGGATACTAGTACTTGGGTGGATAATAGAAATTTGACTTATATAAAATATTTTAGAATATAATATTCATATTATTATACATAAATTAAAGGTTGATATGATTAATTAAAAAGAAAATGTCATATCAACTAATGTCATATGAAACTATTCATAGTTTTTTGGGATGTAGTGTTGATAAGCCATAATATTGCCCAATTGTATTGTAAATCTCTATAGTCAATAATATTGTTCTATACTTTTTTAAATGTATAAATGTTTAACCTTGTTCCATGTTTTTTTAAATTTTAAATAAATATTTAACTTATATATCAATCATTTCTACAAGTATATATATATATATATATATATATATATATAAATAAAGTATGTATATATATATATATATATATTCTTTCGTGATATGAGATGTACCATGTAGTAAGTGTTTTGATACTTCTTACCAATTGGCCCCTATAAGTGTTTACCGTCCATTCAATTTATATGACATCCATTCGATATATATATGTGTGTGTGTGTGTGTGTGTGTGTGTGTGTGTGTATAATTTGTTAACTATTTTTTATGTTTTAATAAATTATAAAAAAATATATTATATTAAAAAAATAGTCTGAAAATGTAACATTACATTAATTATCAAATTTTAAGATTGCAAGTTATCACTCCTGAGCTATTAAAAATGTCTAATTCTATCACAAATTTTTAATAACACCAACCTGGATTCATCTTAAGTCGGGATCTACCATACCCTGAGAGGGATCAAATCTCTTTTCACTTTAAAAGTGTAACCAACCTCCTGAGCCTACCCGGAAAACCCACCTCCATAAGTTTAATTTTTTTTCCTTCGTTTATGGTGAAAATTCACCCTTAATGCACGTGTTATCTTCCTTTTTATGTTATGACCATTTATTAATTTTGCAACTATACTTATCTACATCCTCTTCTAGTTTTTGTGGGTTCATGATGGGATATTTAGAATTCCTTATGACAAACATGGCATAGATGATTGAACCATAATTAGATGCATTTCAACCTAAATTGCTCTACATGCCCCATGGTCTTATGCAAATCTTACAACAAAGATACCCGAATTCAAGCTTTTGTGATCCTTATCTTAATATAAAATAATTTTTCAGAAGAAATCACATTGAAGAGTTTGGTCGAGGCGTTTCGTACCAACGAGTGTGGTTCATCTTCAGGACAAGATGAAGAAATAGATCCGGGAAGAGGGTTAAATAGGAAAACAGGCAATTCCTAACGGCTAGATGAAAACGGCTAATTTGACTAGCAGAGGAAAAGTGTTTTTTTTTTTTTAAATATATATTTGATTAAATATCTACTTATTAATAAAGGACTATATTTGACTAGGGTTCTATTTAATAATATTTATTAATTAATTAATTACTTTTTTTTTATTTTTTTCTAACGACTATATTTAAATGGAAGAATTAATTTATTTTATTATTTTATTTAATGGATCTGAAAAGGACTAAGAAACAAGGATGAAACAAAATTTCTAATTAAGGGATAAGTTTGGAAAAAAATAAAATGAACAATAAAAATGAAAAGTAAAAATAACTATGAAATAAATAAATAAAATTAGTGGCCATTCCCATTATGATCATCTCAAAAAGAAGTCTTAATGAAATCATTATTGTTAATTTACACTGCCATCAGCATTAAGCAACAATTTTATAATTTTGTGGAAGGAAAACTAGTCCTAACATGTAACCCGTAACATTCATTAGTTAGTTTTCCCTATCAACATATAATACCTTAATTCTAATGCACTTAACCTTATCATGCATCAGAATCACAGTTCACTTGTAAGTGTCAATGGACATTAGATCAAGTCTACTGTAGCTAACACAAGCATGGTTTCTCATGTAGAGTCTCACAGGTTTGTGATATTACTGTTAAATAACACATAACTACCCAACCCTCACGCATGGCATAGAAAACCATTCCCTCATTAATTATATAGTTAAATGTTATTTGATAATTCACTCGCATGCATAACCATTTATCAACTAATAATAAGGCCTGCTATGATAACCATGTTTAGGTTCAATATTTATGAACATATCATAAACATGTTAGGACAAGTAGTTCTGTCCACATTGATGGCCCCATGCAATCCCTATCAACAGTAAGATAGTTCCATAGCCACAGTGATAGTAATCCAACTAATAAGCCTCTACCACTAACTTTACTTTTAGAGGTGATAGTGTAACATGCATAAGGATGAAACCATTGACATAGTTACAAATTACACTACTAACATACCTTATGTAATATGAATACAAAATCATTATCCAGATAGCACATAAGTTAGAAGTAATACATATCCACTATCCCAAATAGCTCAACATGCTATACTCTTCCCCAATTAAAAGTCATAAATTTCATATGCATAAACTGCAATTCTTTCCATACCAATACAAAGTGCAACATTTATATAACTAAAACAAATAATAAGAACATAAGGGTAAGATATTGATGTACAACACATCCCACACATGTGAATCCATCCAAAACAATCACTTGGAGGGAGGAGCACCACCACCCAATCATGAATCACCTCTGATTCCCCCCAAGCTGAAGATCTTGCCAAGGATCAACTGTCCTCAATTGATCAATGCACTGGGTATTTAATACCGTCTTTCATGATTTAGTTACCATTAGCGGCGTCCCCATTTCATGGATTTTTCTATTTTCCTAGGCCTTTTTCAGAAAGCTCGTCTTTATCTCCCACAAGGATTTTCCTCATAAAAGCTTGCCTTTATCTCCCGCAAAGATTTTATGTCCAATGGATATTTATCTCCCATCCATCTGATGGATATCCAATCCATCCAATCTTATCTATAATCACATCTAGAAGCTTATCATGAAAGATTCATCTCTATCCCATTCCTAATGGGATTTGGCAAGCATCTCCTCTCTCTTGGTGCTCCACCCTCCAAGTGATTTATTTATTAATTTATTTAATAACACATTTTCTTTTCATATCAAATATCACCTATCTTTCCTCAGCTTAGGTTTAGAATAGTTTAACCCACAAAGGAGGGCATCACACCTAGCTTTAACTCATCTTAGGTTTACAATAATTTAGCACACAAGGGAGGATATTACACCTAGCTTTAACTCAGCTTTGGTTTACAATAATTTACCACACAAGGGAGGGGTGTTACACACTCCCCCCCTTAAATTTTACATCATCCTCGGTGTATCACTACATCATATCCTCATTCATAGGTAGCTTGTTTCTGAATCAACAACTCTCATGGCTCTTCCATCTGATGCAAATTTTCTGATGCACATTGGTCACAAGGAGTGTTCCCCGCACCTCTCCTTCCATACCTACATCGGTGTGAAGGAGTGCTCTCGTTTCATAGCTACCTGTAACATTTCTTTTTCAAACCATTTGTGATAATTTATATATGAAAAAGCTTAACTATGATAAATATCATAATCTGTTACTTAATATTATTAGAGCAGCTATTTCTTATCAGTTATTTTATCTGAACAATGCATGTTCTCTGCTTGCATTCTTTTCCAATCTTTGTGTTCTTGTTGAACACCTGTTTCTTGTAGTTTCTCTGCATACAATACATCAGTTAGCATATTTTCCACATTAGTATGCCTGCAAGGTCATAACAGATTAGTTCACATAACAATATAGATCCATCATATATATTCACCGTGATTGTATGTATGGCAAAATGCAATTAGCCATGGTTAGCTATACCAATCTTACTTTCCTTTTTTTTGTGTAACCTCGAGGTCGGTTGCCCTGCCAGATATTTATTTAATGTCTTCATGTATATCTGCACAAATGTGTATTATAAACTCTGATATAAATATCATATTTCAATCCTACAACACATGTAATCATACAGGTACTGTATGTACTGCTGTACATAGCACCATCTGTGCTATGGCCCATCATACCATTCCCATGATATCACCTGCATGACAAAACTTTGTCCACATATTTTTCTACCATGTTACTATCATGCCAAGCATTCCTTTAGCAATTAAAACAATGGTGCTCAATTCACAAGGAATTTGTATGAGCATGGTTCATCTTTGTAATCAAAGAAAGTTTTTTCAAGTGTAGAACATTTCTAGATTTCATTTGGTTACAATATCAGTAGTATAGTATTGTATTCATGCATATTTTCATCATACCTTCTGTTTGATGTCCTGAAGCAGACTATTAGCTCACAGATTATTATATCATAATTCATCCCATATGATTTACTATTGCCCTTTGTATGCTTCAACAAATTGTTGGGCATGCATAATTTAGCATAGTTGTACCTGAAAGATTTTACTACTTTCAATTCTACACCCCTTTTAGTTGTAAGTGTTTATGATCTCAGGGTAGTTACATGTTAGCTCCTCTTTAACATTAAACCACCCTTAACCAAGGGATGAGTTATCTATTTTATGAATTCATGTTTGAATTGTGCAACCTTTCTTATGTTGTTGAGACACATTATCAATGCAATCCAATAAGACAACCTCTCAAAATTTCTTGATACAATTTATTCATTTCAATTGATATGATATCAATCTATTTAAATAGATTGTTAAATACCATTTAATTGACCTAGTGGTCCATACCATTTGAGCACTTCATCAATTACTATGGTTTTCACTCAAGGATACTTATAGGTTCTGTTATGCATATCCATCGAAAGATGCATATGTCCTGGAATCTATTTAGGTTAAGATTTCCCATTAACCATACTTTTTTCCATTCGAAGAACAAACCACATTGTATGTAGATGCATTGATTAAAGGATTGAATTGAGTGATAATTGTACATGTTATATTTTTGTACTATAACATGTTCTCACCATCCTTTACCTTGGTATAATGTTTTCATAGCAGTTATACCATTTATAAGTTGTTTTTATAGCATGATGACCATTGTTTAATCTCTATCAAGAATCGTAGTCCAGTTTTATGAGAATTGTGATTATTGCATTCATGAAGGCAACATATGTAAGTGGGTCACTTCAAGTAATGATATCTTCCACCTATGTGCATTACTTTTAGGGAATTTGTTCCCTAATGCATGCTATAACAACTTTAATTATAAGATTTTTCCTGTAAGACTAATAACCTACAATTCCCGTGTCCAGCCTGACTCTTAAATATAGTCATGCACATTTTTCCTATTTATTGTTGGCACATAACAGCCCATGCATGTATGCTAACAAAGTATAATGTCAGTAACCAACTCAAATCCCCTGCATGGAGGAAACACCAAATTTATACATGCTACGCATATTTGTAATCATTGATAGCAATCTAACATTTATTCTACAAGTCACAACTATTCCCAACATCTAGGCAAAAAAACCTTTAGTCTATCAAAACACAACAACAAATCCATACTACTTAACCAATATAATAATTAGGTCAATCACTCTCTTTTCCTCTACATAACATACTACCCCTTAATAGGAACTGTTGTAAGCAACATCTTTAAGATTGTTGAGCAATGACTTTTACTTTCTTTCGACATGTAAGAGACCATCAATACCAAAATTCATCAGAAAGTGATTACATGGAAGATTTATATGACCCATTACTATTCACGGATATTAAGCATGATCCTTTTTAAAACATTTTTATCTGAATGACCACTCAGCGAGACTATGGTATAGAAACAATTCATGTCCATACATGGGTATATGTATCACAACAATAATGATACAATTCTGAAATTTCTCTATTATACAATCCTCCTTTCAAGTATTAGGTGATTTTATTTAGCCATGCATCTACACCCTAAATGTACCATTTTTCTTTTATTTTTTTAAATATGCATAGCGTCACTATTCAAAACTTAAAATTTTCTTTTTACTTCTTATAAGAAGTATGTTCGTCATGTCTCAATTTATTTTCCAACTTGGAAGGGTTCATATTGGTTAGATATTTCCCGAGAACCTTATCTATATGAGATGTATACATTAAAGTATGCTCTTAAGTTGCAAACTGTTAAGAGGTATTTATAAACTTAACACACTCTTTTTACCATCAATCAAGAAGCATTAGGAATTTCTTCTTATTAATTACCATGGTTTATATATATTATTGTACTCAAGGATGCTTATATATAACATGTTAACATTATATTCTCCTTAGTCACTTTTTCAAAAGAACCATCACACTCCTTTGTATATAGATGTATTAACAAAAGGATTTTATTATGCCATTTCATGCTCTTTATACTTTTATTATTTTTCATGGGAATCTTTACCATTTCATGACACATTACTAAGGTTTAACATTTCCTCCTTTATATAATCATACTTTCACGACTAGTTGTTGGCGTATTGAGCCATTTCACTCAAAGAAACTTTTCCATTTCCAAAATGTTAACATGGAAAAAGCTATATTAAGAGATATTTTCTTCTGGGCAATCACAAAAACTCATATTTATTTGACCTACGAGCTTCTTGACTTTATCTAGCCTCAAGAACAAAATGCTTTTGGAAAATATCTCTTATAAGATAGTAACGCACAATCAATCATGAATATCCAGACTACAAGGACTAGGGCGTCTTATTCTCCATGTCTGCAACAAATTTTCCCAATGTTTTCAATAGAGAAAGGGCAATCGAATGACATGGGAACAACCAATTTTTTTTTCTAAAGTATGGAAAATTTATTTTGAAAATTTTCACCATCTTAAATAGGTTTTCAGTAAGGATTCCTTCACCTAGAAATTTTGAGTGCTTCTGAGCATCCATATTTTGCCAAACTTTTATAAGTGGTCTTTCCTTGTTTTTCAAATTCCCCATGTAGAATGAATTTACATACAATCTCCATACAAAATATGAATACAATTAACCATCCTTATTTACGTTGGTAACTTTAATTGTCCAAGTATTATTTCTAATTGAATGAACACTGCGAATTCTCCTCACAGAATGAAGAAAGAAACATTTTTTGAATCGAGGCACATTAAATACCAATATCCATAACAAGAAGAGACTTCAAACAAATAGTTCGTAAAATCGGCCTTATTCAGATAGATATGCATAGTCATGTGAACAGACTCACAACTCTGCAAGAGATAACGCCGCTAAATTCACTTACACTACGCTTCCACAGAATTCACTTATACTTTTCCCTTGCAAGGATCTAAGAGAATGCCAACACACTTTACTTCCTAGAATGTAAATCATGATTCACAAACTAGCTAAAAGAATCAATAAACTTATATTCATTTTAAACACCAAATCAGGAAACAGATTCAAGTATATACTATTGTTGTATAAAAAACTCGTAGGGAACAGTAAGAAAAACCAGCATATATGCATGTATGCACGCGAGCACATGGCCTAGAGAGAATTTTGGTGAGGAACGGGGTTGGGGATCAATAATACACTTCAACCTTAGATGGATGGATTTGTGTGATCATTGTCTTCTTGTTCCTTTAACTCGGCCGAGAGTGATGGTTGAATCCATGCATAACTATGCGCAGAGAGTCTTTGCTCCAATTTCCTACCCACTAGGTAAGTGTTTTCTTTCTTTTTCTGACATAGACAATCTGAAGTCATCGTTGAGAGCACAACCTGTTGCTACACTATGCTCCCTTTCAACAAACTCATAAACAACTATGATATTTCCACCCGCCTAGCCAACTCTGTCCTAATGATCAGATTTTTTCTCTTACTTATGTGCATCGGAGGAGAGAGTATTTGCTCGGAATCTAGATAGTCATTATCCATTCTTCTTCCTCGCAGGATAAGCCTTACCCAGCTAACGATCGATCTCCGAAAGAAGGAAACATTAGATACTTAACATTATTTCCTCACAAGTCAAAAAGCTCATGGCTGTTATAGAATGCTTACAGACAAGTCTTATTCCACTAATTTCTTTCTCATCCGATCCACATCCTCATCCTATCAAGATCCTACTTTTACTTAACATGTCACGCATACCTTATGACCGTGTGTTTATCGCTTGGAAAAAAAACATTATGTTTATCGCTTAATCCAATAGGTTGAAAATAGTTGTTAACCACCTTTGTATTCAACTCCTTATCAACAGAAGGTGACAAGCTGAATTCTGAATTTTCTTCAACTTCCTACCAACTCTCTTACCTCCAAAATGGTGATAAAGCGGACAACGATAGCACTGCGGCTTTCTTTCTGTGATTTTCAGTATGTGTTTCCTTTTTTTCTATAAACCTAATCTCATTCTCAAGTCAGAATTCACTGATGCTTTCATTCACCCACCAGACCGAAGGAGTAAGCCAGAGACAGATTCAATGCACCCATAAAATTGATCTAATTCCTCTGTGGCATTTCATTAATAGAAGGCACAAGTTCTCGACATTTATGTAGGTGTATTCTACAGAGAATTTTGGCTCATAGTGACAGTCATGCTATAACCCTATCCATGAGAATCAAAAAGGGACATGCGAGTAGTTTGATTGATAAAACAATCATCCAGATCTTTATGTCGATTTTGAGAATCACCATTGAAGCTCATCGACTATCTTCTCATAATATCCAAGATAATCACCTTTGCTCATCGTTGTGAAGCGTGGATGAAATCCCCGTAATTTTCGTCACATAGTTGTATTAATACAGTGGTCTTCGGAACACCCGATTCTATGTTTTAAATCTTGGTTGAACGCATACAGCGGTGTGACCTTATCTTACGGATTATCCTTTTCAACCTCGGCAGTGATTTGTCTGACTGTTGGGTGAGTCTTTTGCCTTCTTCATATACCCAGCGCCATCTTTTGGTACACAGACTATAACGTTATTCAAGCTCTCGATTATATTCCTTTCCTATTCTAGCTCCCTTACTACGTCCTACCGCAACAACTTTTCAATGCCTTACCACATGTAGTGAACCTTATGGCACCCCTCGTGGGCTCCTTCTTTGGTGGCTCAGCTCTAAACTAGAGAACTAGGTTGTGTGTTAGCTTGAACTTGGTTTTTCTAGCAGTCATCATTTTGTCACCACTACGAGTGAACCAAGGCAGATTTATGCTTATTTTCGTCATAAACCTTCACTCTTTTTTCACTTTATTTCAGGAGGGCTTTCCTTGTGATAGCGAACATGCCACACGCTACTTAAGAGGATTGGAAGCTCTCTAACGACACGTTTATCCATTCTATTCTTAAAACGATGCCTCTTATTTTAGCTTTGGATTTCGAGCAAGTTAAGAAACCTTGTTTGGAAAGAGAGATTCGTTCTACTTTTCGTACATTCTTTAGTTACAGGCCTGCATAAATATAATCAGCTCATTTTTACAGCATAATTAAACACTCTAAGGGTTCAACTATTCAGTGATAGTAATTTATATTTGGTCACTTTAAAGCCCTTAGGGTAATAGTGGGAATCACCAACCATTTCATAGCTGTCAAACAATTTATCAGGACTATACTTAGCCCCACCATAACCATTCATGAAAAGTTCACTGTCAAACGCATTGTAGCACAACTATGCAAAATCACCATATATAAGAATCTCAGCTTTGAATACTGGATTAATGGGATCTAATAACCCATTCCACGACTCTCCTCCTTGAATATCTTTCCACATATCTGCAAGCGCTATGTTTTTGTATCGGCCCATCTCTTTTACTAGTGGGTGTCTTAAAGAACAAGCGATCGATTTTTGGTTTTCGGTCCGGATCAGCTTTACTTATACATATATATATTCTTCTGTGATATGAGATGTACCATGTAGTAAGTGTTTTGATACTTCTTACCAATTGACCCCTACAAGTGTTTACCATCTATTCAATTTATATGACATCCATTCTATATATATATATAATTTGTTGATTAATTTTTATGTTTTAATAAATTATAAAAAAATATTATATTAAAGAAATTGTCTGAAAATGTAACATTACATTAATTATGAAATTTTAAGATTGCAGGTTATCACTCTTGAGCTATTAAAAATGTACAGTTCTATCACACATTTTTAATAACACCAACCTAGATCCATCTTAAGTCGGGATCTACCATACCCTGAGAGAGACCAAATCTCTTTTCACTTTAAAAGTGGTTTGCAACTCAAAGCATTTGATACCTCTCAGGGTTTGGTACACTCCGTATTAAGATGTATCTAGGTTGTTTTTATTATTAATTATAATTAATTATAAATATAAATATAAATATAATTATTACTTTTATCTTTTATAATTTCATAATTTTATTTAATTTTATTTTTATCAAGTCAAAATGTTAAGGATTACATCTCTACCATACTTGGATCAAATGTTTATATAGGAGTTATGTTTACTTATAACCTCAAATATAAAGAAAAATTGTAATAAAAAGTGGATCAGGTGAGAGGAAATCTTAGATAAAATATAATATTGCAAGCTTCCCGATCTTATTTGCCAAACCTGGGGGAATATTAATTAAAATGTAATATTATTACATTTTACATAATATTTCCCGTCACCCCAACCTAAATATCAAATTTTACTTAGTATTTAGCCTAACCAATGTTAATTTTGTAATTAAGTTTGTTTACTTTTAAACTTCAAATATGATGAAAAATTACAATAAGAAGTGGACTTGTTAATGTAAATACTATATTATAGTATTATGTTTTACACAATATAAACTACTTAAAATTGGAAGGGGTAGGCAAAAATATTAGGTAAAATGTAATAATTACATTTTACCTAATATTTCCCCGCCTCCTCCACTCACCCTAGGTCACTTTCATAGCTAAGCTTATTAACTTATTATTATTATTAGACATAAATCAAAAGAATATATTACAATTATTATATTAGAGTGATTATCAAATAATTCTTTAGAATGAAGAAGTAGCTACTGTAAGGGATAGGTTACGAGTTCATGGGAAGGGTTTTAACCAAGAAATGAAACGCAAAGCTTTGATGCTTCTATACATATTTGCACATTATGTATTCATCCATTCAATAATAGAAACAAAGCATAAAAAAGTTGTAGGGCCACCAAACATATCCAAACAATTTCCCAACACGAACATATTCTTAAATTTTTTTTTACCTTTACAAGCTACATGCATTCAATGCCATTATTTTCTAAAGCTAATTATGTATCTAAATATAACATGAAACTAAGATGCATACCATGGGTCAATACCATGAATGCTTGGCACCCACGGTCAATACCATGGGCCCTTTCTATTTTTTTATTTATTTAATTTTTGTACGGTTGTTTTTATTTTATTTTCACCAAGTTAAAGTGTTTAAATTACATTAATTTACATTAAGTTACACATATATATTATATTTTAATTTTAATTTTATTTTGAACGAGTAAAAATATTTGCATTACATTATGTTATGCTTAGCACATTGACCCAAAAAAACACCTCTTAACCTAATAAAAAATGAATAATTTTATTTAAAAAATAAAAAATATTATATTAAATTTTAAAATAAAAATATTATATTTTAAAATGTAGGCAGAGGAATTGCTCGGACGGCTAAAAGTGGTCGAAACAAAAAAAATTCAAAAAATCTTGTAGAAGCAATGTCTGCATCATGTTTTTGATGGTGGAAATGGATTCATCACCATCAAAAACATCTAGGACACCTAAATTTTGAAGTTTAACACCTATAACTTAGATTTAGAAAAAATCTCACTGATTTTCTCTAAATATGACCGGAATTTCCATAACTTTCCGGGCAACTCCTCCACCTCGTTAGACTATGCGTTCAAAATATATAGTCTGAAATGGTTAAAAAAATTAACAAATGAAATGCTCTCACACTCTCCAAGGGTTTTGGCAGCACTAGGATTTTGGGCCACTTGACTCCGCATAGCACCCTCTTCTCCTCACTCATGCATTTGTTGTCATGTCCTGACATCATCCTTCGACTGAGCGGGCACATGCTTGGACCTCCCAGAGATTGGTACTACTTGGAGCACACCGACCAAAGGAGAAGGTCGTTGAATTTGCCAAATCTATTTTACAGTTCAATTGGAGGCTTGTCCAATGATAATCTTAATGGTAATGTTATTCACAGTGTTTGCTTCTTTCAGTCCATTGTGAAGGTCGCCGAATTTTTCAAATCTATTTTGCAGTTCCGTTGCCACCACCCGTATTATGAATTAAACACACGTTCAATGGTAATCTTCATAACAATGTTTCTTTGTAGTCGGTCGAGCATCAATAGCTTAGTTGTTCAATGTTAATCTGGATAACAGTGTTTAGGTGTTCAAGTCAAATTAGAATTTTGTTTTATCAATAACTCACTTGTTGATTGGAAATCTTCATAACAATGGTTCCCTAATTTGGTCAGGCCATAATTGGTATTGGAAAATAATAACAGCCAGTTATTTTACATCAAGTGGATAAGAATATAACTCAATTGTTTGACACAAAGTGGATAAGAATCTAGAAACACAATTAAAGCTTGAGTGGGCCTAATGGTTAAGATCATGTGTTTCCTCTTAAGAGGTCACATGTTCAAAACCAGAGGGGGGTAGAGTATGTATGCCTTCGTAGACTTAGCACTCAAATTGCTGCATGGAGGTGGGTCCCTTGTCCCACAAACAAGGGGGTCTCATACACCAATTTGGTGTGGCCGTGACCTTAATACATAATTACATTATATATTATTTTTTACCAAAATTTAAAATTTATATGAAATAGAAACACAATATATGTATAATATATAATAATATATATAAATAATATATAATTTGTTAATTTTTTTATGTTTTAATAAATTATAAGAAAATATTGTATTAATAAAAATGTATGAAAATATATATATATATATATATATATAAATTTTAATTTTTTTATGTTTTAATAAATTATAAGAAAATATTGTATTAAAAAAAATTGTATGAAAATGTAACATTACATTAATTATGAAATTTTAAGATTGCAGGTTATCACTCTTGGGCTATTGAGGTATTAAAAATGTCTAATTCTGTCACACATTTTTAATAACACCAACCTAGATTCATCGAGATCTACCATACTGTAAGAGAGACCTAATCTCTTTTCACTTTAAAAGTGGTTTGCAACTCAAAGGCATTTGATCCCTTTGAGGATTTGGTACAATCAGTGTTAAGATGTATCTAGGTTGTTTTAATTATTAAATATAATTATAAATCTAAATATAATTATTACTTTTATATTTTATAATTTTATTTTTATCAAGTCAAAACATTGAGGATTACATCTGTACCATACTTGGATCAAATGTTTATATAGGAGTTATGTTTACTTATGAACCTCAAATATAAAGAAAATATGTAATAAAAAGTGGATCATGGGAGGACAAATCTTAGATAAAATATAATATTGCAAGTTTCCCAATATTTATTTGCCAAACATGGGGAATACTAATTAAAATGTAATATTATTACATTTTACCTAATATTTCCCATCACGCCAACCTAAATATCAAATTTTACTTAGTAGTTCGTCTAACCAATGCTAATTTAGTAATTGACTTTGTTTACTTTTAAACTTCAAATATGATGGAAAATTACAATAAGAAGTGGACTAGTTGAGGTAAATACTCGATAAAATGTAATGTTATAGTATTATATTTTACACAATAAAAGCTAGTAAAAGGGGTAGGCAAAAATATTAAGTAGAATGTAATAATTACATTTTACCTAATATTTCCCCACCTCCTCCCCTCAGCTAGGTCACTTTCATAGCTAATCTTATTCACTTATTATTATTGTGAGACATAAATGAAAATAGTAAATTACAATAATTGTATTAAAGTGATTATCAAAGAATCCATTAGAATGAAGAAGTAGGTACTGTAAGGGACACATTGCCAGTTCAGGGGAATTGTCCTAACCAACAAATGAAATGCTTTGAAGCTTCTATACATATCTACACATTATGTATTCATCAATTCAATAATAGAAACAAAGCATAAAAAAGTTGCAAGGCCACCAAACATATCCAAACAATTTCCCAACAAGAACATATCCATAATTTTTTTTTACCTTTACAAGCTACATGTGTTCAATGCCATCATTTTGTAAAGCTAATTATGTATCTAAATATAACATGAAACTAAGATGCATCTAGGATAGTTTAATTTCCCCCTTAAATAAGTTATATTCCACATTTGGGTCAATACCATGGATTCTTAGCACCCTGGGTCAATACCATGGGTTCGTTATATTTATTTATTTATTGAATTTTGTAGGGTTATTTTATTTTATTTTCACCA
Source organism: Pinus tabuliformis (assembly GCA_031772625.1). Taxonomy (NCBI): domain Eukaryota; kingdom Viridiplantae; phylum Streptophyta; class Pinopsida; order Pinales; family Pinaceae; genus Pinus; species Pinus tabuliformis. Next base: position 1,002,517,454 of record CM062820.1, read on the forward strand.
AGTTAAAGTGTTTAAATTACATTAATTTACATTAAGTTACATGTATCTATCATATTTTATTTTTATTTTTATTTTAAATGAGTCAAAATATTTATTTTACATGGTGTTATGTTATGCCTAGCATATTTTCCTAGAGAAGGCCTCTTAGACTAATAAAAAATGAATAATGTTGCTTAAAAAATGAAAAATATTATATTAAAATTTAAAATAAAAATGTTATATTTTAAAATGTTATATTCAGAATCTATAGTCTAAAATGGTTAAAAAAAATTAACAAATAAAATGCTTTGACAATCTGCAAGGGTTTTTGTAGCAATAGGGTTTTGGGCCACCTGACTCCATGCAACAAGCTCTCCTCCTTGCTCACACATCTGTCATCGCTCCCTCACATCGTCCTTCGACTGAGCGAGCACATGCTGGGCCCTCCTGGGCGAGGGGGATCAACCCCCTCCTTCAGATTGGTATTACCTGGCACACACTGACCACCCAACAGCTCATATTCCAGTTTGGGGAAACACAAGGGTAAACAAACTGAAACACATGCTCTGAGAGCTTAATGGAAGTCCCAAATACAGGGTCAATGCATTCCAAAAGATGCAAAGAATCCATGAGTGGTGATCCCTAACCATCGCCTAGAACAATCTCAACAATTCATGCAAGATCATGCCATAATCTCTAAATTTATGGGCATTTGGCCTAGAGAATTAGATATTCTCTAAGGGATCCAACTCAAGTGGTAGCCAAAAGCTGCATCTAATCTCCATCTCTATGCCAAGGGTTTCTTCACAGTGATCTTCAAAGACATGGATGACCATAAGTGCATTTTGGAAAATGGACCATATTTCATGAACAACGTTGAGTTGTTCATGAGACACTGGGAACCCTGCTACAATCCGGAGGGATGAACAACCTTTAGCTACCCCCATCTGGGTCTCACTGTACTCTCTACCAAAGGAATTCTGGGAATGGATATTCTGGACATGATTGGCAACTCCATAGGTGATTTGTCGAAGTCTCAAATATCACCAGGCGCCGATGATTTTCCTCCTATGCCCGTATTGTGTCTACATGAACATATCAGAACCCCTCTCAGAGTCAATGGAAATAGAGTACCAAGATGAAATCTAGTCCCATCGTTGAATCTAGTACCAATCCCAGCAATACAATATTTTTGGTGACACTCTTTACTACCATGGTATTGATACTATCTTTCAGTGTTGTTTAACTCACCAAGAGGCTGAACAATCATTAAATGATTGCCATTCTGGAGCATGTGGTTGTCATATGTATGGGCATTCCAGTGCCCAAAATTTATTACGTGCTAGTTATTTTTTTCCTTCCATGTTTAAATATTGCATCATTACAGTCGGAAAATACCATAATTGCCAGCTCTACAATCATAAGATGCCAGCGCCTCCATCTCCTTTTCACCCTATTATAGCTGTCAGTCCTTTTGCGAAATAGGGCATAGATTTCATCACCTGTAAACCTCACTTGACCGGGGGGCATGGTTATATTATCCTTGTAGTTGATTACTTTACGAAATAGGCTGAAGCAATGCCTACATATAAAGACGATGATGAAACTGCTACAATTTTGATTTTCAATCAATGTGTGATTTCTCGGTTTTGTGTCCCACAAGCTATTGTTACGGACCATGGTAGCCATTTTCGTAACTTTCTAAAGACTTAACTATCAGCACAGCTCAGCCTACACCATCATATCTCCACTCCTTATTATCCACAAGAAAATGGTCAAGTTGAAGCCTTCAATAAATTTTTAACAAACATTATTAAATGGATAATTGGTATTCATAAAGGAAACTGGCATACCATGCTTTTTCCAGCATTGTGTGCCTGTCGCACTACCACAAAAACATCTATGGATTTTACTTTGTTCCAAATTGTTTTTGGCTTGGAGGTAGTATTTCCGATTGAATGTGAAATTCCATCTTTGAAACTGGCCATCGAATTGTTACCAGCTACCCCTATAGAGGAAGAGCATCTTTTACACTTAGCACGTTTAGATGAAACTTGCTTTGAAGTTGCATTCGTAAGCAAGGCTGACAAAAAATGAGTTAAAGATCAATTTGGTCAAAATGTGAATCCTCGTTCATATGCAGAAGGTGACCTAGTCTTAGTTTACGATCAACCTCATGACAAGTTAGGTGCAAGAAAATTCTATCCCATGTGGCATGACCCCTACATTATAAAATGCATATTAGCTAAAGGAGCCTATCAGCTGGTGGATTATGATGGTACTCATTTAGGAAAGCCTACAAATAGTATTTATGTAAAGAAATATTATGCATAAAATATTTTGTGGAGATTTGTACATTATTCAATAGTTTTTAGGTGTGTGAAATAGCTTATATTTTACAATTTCATGCTACTTCTCCTGCTTATCTTGTTTTGCGCTTGATTTGCAGATTTCGATGTTCCCTCAAAATTCATAACAGGGGTTGCTTGATTTGGTGAGGCGATAATCGGTATTGGAAAATGTTTCCTTGATTGGGTGAGGAGATAATCGGTATTGGAAAATAATAGCAGCCAATTATTTTGCATCAAGTGGATAAGAATCTAAGTCAGTTGTTTGACATAAAGTGGATAAGAATCTAGAAACACAATTAGATTGTGAGAATTATTTTTTAAAAATTTAAAAAACCAATAAGAATGTAAATATATTTTTTATAAATTCTAGAAACACAATTTGAAATTTTAGAAACACAATTATAATGTGAATAATATTTTTTAAATTTTATATTATATCTTTTAGTTTTATATTTAATTTAAATGTATTATATGTCTTAAAATATTAAAATTTTAATTTAATAAACAATAATTGTCAGGTGGATAGTAGTTGTTAGCTGGATAATAGAAATTTTACTTTCACAAAATATTCCTAGAATATAATATTCATATTAGTATACACAAATCAAAGGTTGATATTTATCTTGGAAGTACTTATGTCTTTTCTATCTTTTTAATTAAATTGATTAATTAAAAAAAATGTCATATCAACTAGTGTCATATGAAACTACTCATAGTTTTTTTGGGATGTGATATTGATAAGCCATAATATTACCCAATAGTATTGTAAATCTCTATAGTCAATAATCTTGTTCCATACTTTTTTAAATGAATAAATGTTTAATCTTGTTTCGTGTTTTTTAAATTTTTAAATATTTAACTTATATATCAATTATTTCTACATATATATATATATATATATATAATATATATATATATATATATATATATATATATATTCTTCCGTGATAGGAGATGTACCTTATACTAGTAAGTGTTTTGAAACTTCTTCCCAATTGACCCGTATAAATGTTTACCATCCATTCAATTTATATGACATCCATTATATATATATATATATATATTTAATCATTTTTTGTGTTTTAATAAATTATAGCAAAAAATATTGTATTAAATAAATTCGTGTCTGAAAATGTAACATTACAGTAATTATGAAATTTCAAGATTGCAGGTTATCACTTTTGAGCTATTAAAAATGTCTAATTCTAATTCTATCACACGCTTTTAATAACACCAACCTAGATCCATCTTAACTTGGGACTTACTATACCCTGAGAGGGACCAAATCTCTTTTCACTTTAAAAGTTACTATACCCTGAGAGGGACCAAATCTCTTTTCACTTTAAAAGTGGTTTGCAACACAAGGAATTTGATCCCTCTCAGGGTTCGGTAGATTCAATGTTAAGATGTATCTAGGTTGTTTTAATTATTAATTATAATTAATTATAAATATAAATATAAATATAATTATTATTTTCTATTTTCTATTTGTTTTTAATTTATTTGTTTTTAATTTTAATTTTATTTTATTTTTATGAAATCAAAATGTTAAGGATTACAACATCTCTACCAAACTTGGATTAAATGTTAGTTAAGTTTACTTATGAACTTGAAATATGAAGTAAATTTGTAAGAAACAATGGATTAGGTGAGGGAAATCTTAGATAAAATATAATATTGCATGTTGGGCAATATTTATTTGCCAAGCGTGGGGAAGTACTAATTCAAATGTAATATTATTACATTTTACCTAATAATTCCCATCACCCCAACCTAAACATTAGATTTTACTTAGTATTTGGCCTAACCAATCCTAATTTTATATTTGAGTTAGTTTACTTTCAAACTTCAAATATTATGAAAAATTACAATAAGAAGTGGCCTAGTTGAGGGAAATACTCGGTAAAATGTAATATTATAGTATTATATTTTACCCAATATAAACTAATAAAAATCCCCGGATGCGGGTGGCACAATTGCATTAAATGAACATCATGCAAGATAGTAAAACCAGGTACTGCCAGCTGCAGGGCAGTGTGGCTTCCCAGGTCTTCACCTCGCGCAAGAGGGATGGAGTTAATAAGGTTGGATATTGTAGGATTTTTGAATTTATGGAGTGCGTTGTTCAACGTGACACTGTGGCTGTTATAATCATGTCGATCCTGTATGTTTTCCTCACACCACGAGCTCAGTCTTACTGCTCCGGGCCCTGGTTAGATGTGGTTTATGGTGACAGGCAGAACCTTGCAAACAGAGGCAAGCTCCAGGCCAACTCTCTGTATATCTGGAAGAGGTTCTATTACGCTAAGGTTCCCCACGGAAGGATCAGCAAGGCTTTAAGGGGTAAGCTCTCCACAGCTCTTGAATTTAGAATTGGACGTGTTGCATCTCCGTCTCGGGCTTTCTCTGTGCATTTAATTCGGTCTCTGTGTCATTCTTTCCATCCCTCTGTTGTTGTCTCTGGTCTCTCTGGTCTCTCTGTGCCTTCCCCTTCGCTTTTCATAATGGTTCGCCAGGGCAGAAGGAATCGTTCTGGGGGGCGACGTGGAAGCGGCAACCATCCAACCGTCGGTCACTCTGTGGAACCTGAACAGTTGCCTATTAATCTTCCCTCCTCTCATGAGGATGTGCCTCCTTTGAGCTCAAGGCATAGGCCAATTCCTAGTAGTGCTTTCCAAACCACGCATTTCAAATTTCAAAGCAATTTGAATAGGCCTCTAATTACTGCTCACATCACTATAATCCTTTCGGAAGAAGAAAATCAAATCTCCCCTCTGGCATGCATCGCTCCTGATCCTTCTCAAAGCAGTGAGCATTCCATGGATAAGGGAAGCCCGGAGAATTGGAAGAGTGATAAGTCTGGTCAGGAGGAAATTCCTAAAGGCATTCCGCCCCTTGAAGACATAAGCCCAGTAGCTGGGGAAGGGACTCTTGGCACCACAAGTCATTCCTTGGAGAACCCTGTCAGCGAGATGGATGGCAATGAAAGTCTGAGGATTGGCAGCACGTGTCTAGTTGCGGAGAAGACTCCTAGTGAGGATATGGAAGTTTAACGCCACCTGGGCCTGCTTTTCTCCTTTTTTGTTTTTGATACCGCTCAGATGACCACCTCCAGGAATTTCCGCTCACAGTCAAGGTTCAGCATCTTCAGCTTGTTGTTTTGGCATCCCTTCTGGGAAGTGGTGGTTTACTTACCAGCTGGTTTGCTAAGAATTTAGGCTTTCTGCTGTCAATGTCTCTATCTTCGTTCTATAAGTCTTTCTCTCGGTTTTATATCTGTTTTCTAGCTCTATGTAACTGGTCTCCCCAGGTTATTTTTGTAAGGGGGCAGTTCTTCTGTGTTGAGTGCTCTCGGGTTCTGATCTCTGATGCCTCAACTCCATGTAAAAATATTCCTCTTTTCAGTTAATAGATTTTAGTATTTTCAGAGAAAAAATATAAACTAATAAAAATAATAATAAGTAAAATATAATAATTATATTTTACCTAATATTTCACCCACCACCTCCCACCACCTCCCCTTACTCTAGGTCACTTTCATAGTTAAGTTTATTCACTTCTAAGCTTATTAAACTTAAATTCAAAGAATATATTATAGTTATTAAATTAAAGTGATTATATTATAGGTTGCAAGTTTAGGAAATTGTCCTAACCAACAAATGAAATGTAGAGACATATATACACATTATGTATTCATCCATTCAATAATAGAAACAAAGCATGAAAAAGATGTAGGATCAACGAACATATCCAAACAATTTCCCAACACGAACATATCCATAATAAAGTTTTACCTCTATAGGCTACATGGATTCAATGACATCATTTTCTAAAGATAGTTATGTATCTAAATATAACATAAACTAAGATGCATCTAGGATAGTTTAATTTTCCCCTTAAATAGGTTATATTACATATGAATACCATGGGTCAATACCATGGATTCTTAGCACCCTAGGTCAATACCATGGGCCTTTTCTATTTTTTTTATTATTTAATTTTTGTAGGGTTATTTTTATTTTATTTTAGCCATGTTAAAGTGTTTAAATTATATTACTTTACATTACGTTATACATCTCTACCATATTTTAATTTTAATTTTATTTTAAATGAGTCAAAATATATACATTACATTATGTTATATTATACATAGCATATGGCCTATCCTAATAAAAAATGAATAATTTGGTTTAAAATTTGAAAAATATTATATTAAATTTTACAATAAAAATATTATATTCAAATTCTATAGTCAAAAACTTCCAACCATAAATCAACTATTTTACTTTAATTATTAGTTAAATTTATTTATCTATTTATTTATTTTGACAAGTGGAAATGTTAACCAAAAATTACAAATCTCTATCATACTCGGTTGGTAGAGAAGTATATACTTTTCAATAAAGTCATAGTATTAGACAAAGTTGAACTTTTATGACTTCTTAATTGGAACATTATATTCAGATTAGGGTAAAAAAGATAGAATCACTAACAAAATTGTCTATAGAAATGACTTGTTGCAATTCCTTAATGTCTCTTCTCAGGGTATTAACCTCTCCTTCAACCCTTTGGACTTACATTTGTTATTCAATGAGAATACCTATAGTAAAAGTAATTTTAGACACCCTTTCCTTCCTTGTATCAAATTTGCAGTTGTAACAAAAATTCTTGAAGGCCCTTAATTTATTATGTTGAAAGCGAAGAACTATTATTTCTGGTCATAATGACTATGAAAACTAGCGACACTAGAATCCACATAGTAGGATGCCCTCATGATCTACCACAAACCGAGCGATTGGATCTTGAAGCCAACCAAAAGAAGACATGGGAATCAAAAAATTCATACAAGAACTCAAGGTGTTCATACAAATAGAAATGGCCCAAGTAACACCATTAGGCAATGCTTGCAGAAGAACCCAACCACCAATGGAATGTCCGTGTATCTACACATGATCCCGTGTCCCCTTGATTTCTTAATGTTTATATCTGCATGAACATCTTCCAAGTCCTTAGGAAATGTCTCCTATAGGAACGTGTTGTAGATATTTCTCCAGGTAACCTCTGTCATCTTGTGAATATAACACTGAGTGTCCACATATCCAAGAATATTGGAATTTGTAACTTCAAGTAGCTCATCAACGATTTCTCCTAAGATTTTTTTAGAGGATACTTTTTGAGGCGACATGTCTCCAACATATGATGACACAGTAGTAACACTTGTAGCACAGACACTTCTTTGTGGAATCACACTCATAACGATAACATCAACTTAAAACAACTAATTATGCAGTAATATTTTTAAATAACATTCAAAGAGTTGCCATGAAAGAGAGAGCATAAAAAATTATAAATGACAACAAAAAATAACTTTCATGCAAGAAAAAATACACATTCAAACTAGGAGGGCACACTCTCAAAGAAGGAAGATACATAGATGGTCATTCAGGGCTTTGTAGTGCACTAATTCACTAAAGAAAGAGGAAAAAAATTAGCCAGGGCACATTGTAGTAGCCTGAAGGATTGAAGCAATGAGAAAAAATTGCTTTAGGTCTTCCTCATATGCTCATGTGCCCTAGGAGACAAGGAGGGCACATTGTCACACTCCGAACTGGCGAAAGATGAGGAAAATGGAGCTTTGAGTCTTGATAGTGCTCCTATGTGCTCAAGACAAAGGAGGGTTCACTATAGCATGTTGAAGGGTTGAATGATGAGGATCCGTTCCTTCATGGTGCACCCATGTGCCTTAAGGAAAAAAGGGCGCACTTTAGCACTCTGAAGGGATAAAGGGTCAAGCTTCATGCCTTCATGATGCAACCATGCGCCTAGGAAGAAAACTAGGATGAACATGGCACAATTTTCAAGATTGAAGGAGCTTTGAGCTTAGGGAGTGTGATATGCCTGAAAAGAGCACAAAAAAAGTATAGAAAGAAAAATTTGATGCTAAGATAGGAGAGGAATTATGTGAAAGGCTATATAATTTGTTGTTGCATGCATGGTGTGAGATGAAAATTTTAAGGAATGTGAAATATTTCTTGCATGTAAAAGTAAATGAACACTTGTAAGATGATGATCTCACTAAAATGCTGGAAAACACAATGAAACAAGAAATTGGTAGCAAACAAAGAAATATTTGACAATGAAATGATAAAAAGAAACAAAGATTTGAGCATGCAAACAAACATGTCACACTGGTTGATGAAGGACATGATGATTTCGAGTTGCGCGCTTAGGTGAAATAATTATGAAGGAATGATTAGATGAGTTTATTTAAATAGATCAACATGCAAAAAACACTCATTCATGAGTGCCACTTGTCGTCACATGAAAGGATCAATTAAGAAGGACTTAAGGGAGTTCCTATTTTCTAGAAGTGTGTCCTCATGCAACAAGTTGGGTCAAGCAAGAAACCGGATAGGACATAAGTATTCTTCATGAGGGAGTGAACCCAGGTAGGACGCACTTGCTCAGTCTAAAGGAGTTTTCCCTAGTAGGGTGCACTTCCAAAGAAGGAAGAGAGTGCGCTCACCTCAAGTGCAAGCCTTTGTCAACTCAAAGTGCGCTTTTTCTTTTATGAGAGATTGTCTTGTTTTTGTTTGGTTTTTGCACTTTTTTGTGCATTTGAGTGTGTGCATGGCTATAAGGAAAGTTTATATGTCAAGACGAAACATGAGTTCACCAAAAAATAGATTTTACTAAATCTAACGCTTCTAATGGTTAAGTGACAACGCTTGAGACACACTAACTCAGGAGGATGTGACACTAGTAGAAATCACATATATAATAAATCGAACCACATGGGGGCTTGAAACGATAGTTAGTGTAGGCTCCAAAATCAATAGAAGAAAATTTTTTGGAGGGTCTTTGTCATAGCGACAACATTGGAGACACACTGGGAGAACCCTAGCTTCTCTGAAATGGGTTAAGTGTAAGCATAAAGTCCCATTTCTCCAAGAAGTATTGATTTAATCAATGAGTTACCTTCACCTCTATACCTTTCGTGGCTAAATATGTAGTCTTCCCAATTCCACTACTCGGTTTAACAAAATAATAAAGAAAGCTATATCAATATCCTATCGTTGTAAGGGTAATATAGTACGGAAAAATAAAACAATGAGAGTGTGAGGTTTACATCTATGGCATTGCTCCGCTACCAGCAAGGCTTAGATATTACTCCGACGGAGTCCCTTCAACAACACAAACATTTCTTCGCTACGAGTGAGCCTAGACAATACCTCAGTGAAGTCGCTTGCTTCACCTCCCTACGCAAGAAGCCTTTCTCTTCTTTCGATTTTTATATTTTTTTTTATTTCATAGGACTGTGCATAGGAACTTGTTATTTTTTTAATGGGTGGAAGAGGGATCCCGACTTATTGAGAGTAGAGGAGGTTGTTCCTTCAAAGATAAGTTTTAGACCTTTGATGCTTTAATCGCCAACATTTTTCTCCTTATCTCATTCTACACGGATAGTTAAGTAGGAAGACACCATTCTTAATAGGACGAAGTGTGCGAATGAGAAAGCTAAATAGATGTGTGTCTCATGGTTCAGTTACACTCTCCCAATTGAAGGATTGTATTTTCCATTAGAAAATCACTAACTTGAAAGATGTAAAGAAGATCAAGGAAGAGGGCGATAGATAATCCAATGGATGTGTGTTGCTTCAATTTTTCTTTCACAAAAGATTAGCCAATCCATCTCAAAGCTCAAACTGACTTATTCAAGAGAAAATGAAACTAAATGAGTAAAACTGAAACATGACAAGGAAAAGATAATGTAATGCGTATAAATGCATGAGACCAAGCTTATCCTAAACTAAATAAAACAAGGTTGGATCAAGTAAAGTGGAACTTCCAATGCAACCATATAAGTTTCTCCTAACCTTTAGACAATAAGGTGTGATCATGAAAAATGGAAAAAAAAAAGGCAGTGTAGTGAACAAGAGGAACTGTGCAAGAATTTTCATTGACATGTGAAAACATGAAGTGAAAACAAAACAGTGCATTATGCTTAATTACTCTACCCCACGGGGGAATCCACAACAAAAATAATCACTAGGCTTATTATTATACAAGACTTGAGAACACATGCACAAATACAATCCACGACACATGGGCCAAGACCGAAAGGACTCTTCTAATAAATCTACAAAGTGATCATATAAATAAAATTTATGGAAATATATACAAGGAAGGTTACAAAGAGACAAATCCATGTCATACATTATATTCTCATGTTGACCATGATCCAAAATTTCGTGCATGTAGGATTCTTGGATGGATGATGGAAAAGACTCATTGATAATCTTCTCTATTTCTTCACTATGGATTAGAGATTTTCTTGAAAAGGGGTGAAGTAGTGGAAGCTAAATAGTCAAATTAAATCTCCTTCCTTGAGGGTTGGAAATTTTTGTGTGAAGAAAATAGGCATCCCTAAGGAAGGTATCATCATCCCATGTGATGACATTGGTGAAAATTTGTGCAAAAAAATCAAGAATTGTCTGAAGCCATGAATACTGCTATAGTGACATGGACCTGACATAACCATCAGCCTTGGTCGAAGTGATGATGCAAACAATTTATGGGGTCTGTCATTTTTAATATTTTTACTAGTTCGATCCTGGGACCTATGGTTTATGATCCCACAACTCAACTCATCCTCTCTTCCACTACAAGCTAAAGAACCCTCTGGTCTACATGTAGTGTTAATTCATCAAATAAAGTTAAAAGACCTACGCATCAAGCCATAAATGCATTAAATCACTTTAAAAAAAAAAAATTACGTAAACTAGGTATTACTTTAATTTAATTTCTATGCTATTACATGGCACCTCAGTTGTTCTAATATTCATACAATTGACCGCATCTTTTCAATGCCAAAAGGCTACAATTTATAGAGGAAATTACAATATTGTGGATCATGTCAAGATCCATGATCCTCTCCATAAAGCTCTCAACATGATCCTTTCCACAAAGCTCTCAACATGGATTTTTTTCACAAAACTCTTAACAAATTTCTAAGATCCCTCGTGGATATGATTTTTCAAGTTTTTAACAAATCCATTGCCTTTTGATGAAATGTTTCTCATTTTTTCCTTACAGATGTGGTTCTTGCTGATTTTTCAAAGGATGGGTTGATGTTCCTGCATCAGACTCCCAAGGTACAAAAATTTATGACCTTTTAGTCATATGCTTTAAGGTCTTCTTGTAGAAACTTCAAATTGTGAGTTGCAACACGCCTCTGTAGTAACAAGTCTCCAGCTTGCTACATGATGCTCCACCAAACATTCTCTTGAGTTTGGGCTCTTTGAATATTGCCGATTCTTTCCTCTAGAACCAACTGAGCACTCCTTTCTCTAGGCTTCTGCAAATCTTCTTACCTTTCTCTATTGTCACCTGCACAAAGAAAAGAAATCTCTTACCAAATATTCAGTCAAATTGTAACTTCTTCTAATTCTGATCCTCCACACTATGCACAAGAACCTCTTTCTCTAATATTTTTACTAGTTTGATCTTGGAACCCGCAGTTTATGAGCCCACAACTGAACTCATCCTCGCTTCCACACCAAGTTAAAGAACCTCGTGGTCTAGATGTAGTATTAATTCATCAAATAAAGTCAATAGACGTATGGATCAAGCCATAAATGCATTAAATCACTATGCAAACAAACAAAATTACATAAACTAGGCATTAAAATAATTAGTTTAATTTGTATTCTATTACATGGCGACTTAGCAGGTCTAATATTCATCCAATTGACTGCCACTTTTCAATCCCCAAAGGCTACAATTTATAGAGGAAATTACAATGTTGTGGATCATTTCAAGATCCATGATCCTCTCCATAAATCTCTCAACATGATCATCTCCACAAAGCTCTCAACATGGATTTTTTTCACAAAGCTCCTAAAAAATTTCTAAGATCCCTCATGGATCTTATTTTTCAAGATTTTTAACAAATCCCTTGCCTTTTGATGCACTTTTTCTATTTTTTTCCTTCTAGAAGTGGTTGTTGCTGACTTTTTAGAGGATGGGTTGATGGTCCAACTTTAGACTCCAAAGGTATAATTTTTTTTGACCTTCTGGTCATATTCTTTCTGGTCTTCTCGTAACACCTTCAATTCATTAGTCGCAACATGCCTCTATAGAAACAAGTCTCCGCCTTGCCACATGATGCCTCACCAACATTTCTCCTAAGCTTGGGCACTCGGCATCTCACTGATTCTTTCCTCTAGAACCAATTCAGCACTCCTTTCTCTAGGCTCCTACAAATATTCTCACCTTCCTTTGTTGTCACCTAAACAGAGAAAACAAATCTCTTATCAGATATTCAATCAACTTGTACCTTCTTCTACTGCTTCTCCTCCACACTATGTGCAAGAACCTTTTATACTCTGATACCACTTTGATGGAAATGATTTATGGGGTCTGTTATCACTCAGGTTTTCTCCTTAGAAGTTATTAAAGAAGGAATGGCCCAAGGTAACCACAAACCAATATTTTAGACTCAGGTTCTAGCCAACCTAAGTCTAGAGAGGGCTCTCTCTTTAGGATTTAACTCTGTTTAAGTAAGCTTTTAGGCTAGTTCTTAATGTTCAGCGTTGTTTGTTTTGATTGGGTGGTGGAATTAAGAAGACAGATGGGAAGAGGAAATATTTAGGCCATTGGGCTATGAAGTCAATCAAGAAAGGCTTAACTGGATTTGATTTATCACTGAGGTAAGAGTTCACAGGGCAGGCTAACATAGCAAGAGCAAATCTGAAGGTTTCAATGAATGGAAAGTCCTAACCAAGGGCAAGGGCAATGAAGAATCCTTAACTAGGATTGGGATGAAGAAAGGAAAGATAGCGAGTAGTAAAGGGCAATGAAGAATCTTGTACTATGGGCCAAAGGGGGGATCAACTATCGAAGTAAGGGGGCAATCAAGAATCCCCAAACCAAGGCAGTTTAGTAGAAAACATAAATAAAGCAAACAGTTAAAACAGAGAGCACTTAAGCTAATTCTGATGATATTATTCCTTGTTTGCTTTTAAGATTTTATAAGAAACACATATGAATATTTCATAACATAAAGAGAATACAATATTTAAACATGAGAAAATGATACTTATTTGTTCCAATTGTGCACAAGAATCGAGTGAAATGTCCTCAGCTTTATTTCATAATCCAGTAAACCAGTCTAGTCTTGAGTACAATAGCTCCTTAGCTTAAAATAAAATGTCTCCAGAAATTATTTTTAATCCACCCTAATTACTTCAACTTGTGAAGTATTTATACAAAATTTAATACAAAATATCTCATAACCATATGAGAATTATTCTAGGAAACAAAAAATATCTTCAACACGAAGATAGAGACAGATGGAGAACTGATTGCTTGTTGTCCCTTTATTTGTGAATGTGCTGGCTGCTGGAATTCGGATTTGGCTCTTGCAGTTGCTTTGGTAGTTATGTGCTGGATTTCACTCTTATCTTTGACCTACTGATACTCTTTACCTGTGCTGATTAATCCTGTATTACCTATTTTTACCTGAAAGACATATTTTACCCCACAGATTTACTATAGTAACTTTATAGTAAATCTGTCAAACTAGTCCACCATTCACTATCTGGTAATTTTATTCTGATCATTTTCTTGTAGACTTCATCAGCTTCTGTATATTTGGAAAAATTGGGTTTGTTGGTGAATATATGCTTGACTTCATGTTCTATATAGAATAGATTCTCCAGGCCATCATAAAGTACATTTCCTGTAGGAAATGCTTTTACCCATGAAGAACTGGCTTGGCTCCTGGCTTGTTTATTCAACCTCTCAATGTAATATTCCTGTGTCATCAACTTGTCTTGTATAACCAGTGGACTAGGAAGTCCTTTTTCTCTCAAAATTCCATATTTTAACATAAAGTTGTCGATGTGTGCTTGAATGCTTTGACATCTTTTCTCCAAATTAAGCATCAGGATCCTTTTAGTTAGAACCTTCTTTATCTCAATAATAGTTGTTGTTTTGTACTGAATCTCTAATTCATCCAGCTGGAACCTGTTTCTACTGTTCAAAAATTCTATCAACTTATTTGCTTCCTCAGACTTGTCTCCCAGTTCTTCCTTTGTCTTTTGTATGGTTTCCATGGCTATTTTGACTAATTCAGTTTGCTAAAAAATAACCTGAATGGAAGGCCAAATATCATCGATGGAATCAATGATATTGGTCCATAGTATATCCTTGATGTCTCCCAATGGCTTTTCTAGTGTCAAATCCTTTTCAAGGACTCTTATTCTTTCCACCATCCTTTCGTTTTTTTGTGCTTCTTCTTTATGCTGAATCTGTGCAAGTTCACAACTTGTTTCCAAACTTGTCACTTGCTCTCTGAGCTTCTTTAGTTCTATGGCCTGGATGCTCATTTGTTCCATAGCCTTAACCAATTCATTTGTATTTTTTTTGTTCTTATCCCTGTACTGGTCGATGTACCTATGGTTGAAGTAGTACCTGCTACTGGCAATGTCGTTACTGGTGGAGGTGTTGGTGCCAAGGAAGCTACCAAGGTGGAGGGTACTGCTGTAGAAATTGTAGGTATTATAGACTGAGGAGCGGTGGCTACCTCACTCTGCTTAGACTGTATCACATTCTCCAATTCTTTCTCAGTTTCCTTCAATTGATCATTCAACTTGAGGACTAGGTCCATAAGTTCTTCCTCCTTTTGTTTTTCTAAAATTTTAGTAGTTCTAGGATGGTGAAGAGCAGGAACCTTGAGATGCTTCTTTAGTGCAGCTATGAGATCATTTTTTTCTTTATTAATTTCTCTGTTGCTTTGACATCCTTGGGATCATGTCCCATCTCTATGACCAAGTCTTCCAAAGTCTTTATTCTGGTGTCTTTGGCCTGAGAAGTGGCCTTTTCCAATTGAAGTTGTGCAAATGTGTTATTTAGTGAATTCTGTAGTTGATGAGATGTGATTGCTTTGTTGGTTAATGTAGAGTAGACCATTTCACCTATTTTTTTATGCAAATCTATTTGGTCAAGAGGATGAATATCCTTTGCCAAAAATTCAAAACCAGTTTTTAAATAATCAGCCATTGATCTTGGTTGTTGCAAAGTTGGTTTGAGAAAACTCATTTGCATCTTTCCTTATTTTATATCAAAGGCTGACATCAGCCTTGTCTGGTTAGTTGGAGCCATTCTGAGATAATGAGCATAGGTTTGATCCTTTAGTTTCTCATTCCTTTCTTTGATTACTTTATATTGTTCTTTGATATCCTGGCTCTGACCAGAAGGAGTCCTGAAGGAAGATACCTCTATGCTCTATTCCCTTTCTAATACCTGGAACTGTGAGGTAGATGGTGTACCTCCTAAAGGGATAGTATAAACACTATAAGTTCTTTCTGCCACTGTGTTGCATGTTGTTTCCTCAGTGTATTCATGTTCAGAAAATTGGTTTAACCTTTGCCTCTTAGCATAGGTTTGATTAACAGGTATGGTGGAAGGAGTGGCCTCCTCTTTGTCTCTTTTTGGATTTTTATCCTCATTTAGAGGAGTCTGCAAAATGGGGGGATTGCTCATATTTTTTTCTATTTGATTGAGCTCCTCTGAAATCTTAGGTAGCTCTAAATATTCTGCCTGCTCTAATGATCCTGGTTGGCTTGATGGCCTTGCTTGCTCTGAAGTCTGTCCACTATGTTCCTGTGACTGCCTTTGAGATTGAGTTTCTCCAGGCACCTGTACAAATAAATCTTCATCAAGCCTCCTATCTAAATCCATCAATACATTGTCAACGGCAACCTCTATACTATCTTGATCTACTAATGTGTTTTCCACCCATTTAGTTTGATTAGCATACTGTTCAATTTCTGGGATCTTATGGTGGATGTAAGGAGATAGCTTATTTTTCTGTCTCCTATTACAAATAAAGCTGTGGGGATCATAGGTCCACATGAAACTCTGTTTTAATTTCAACCTTTGGAGGATTTCATCTGCCTCCTTCCTTGCTTCTCTACTGTTACAAATGAAAGGGCCAGGATGATCTTTTATTCTTAGTTGGGCCTTTTTCTTGGTTCTAACAAAATGCACCTCGGCTAAATTGATTATTTTTCTGTAGTACTCCAGAGAAAATAATCTCATGGGGAGGTACTTTGGTATTTTCTAAGGTGGTAACTCACATCAATAGACTCTGATTTCTATATGGTTTTGGTACAAGTACCAATCCCCTGCTTTGTATTGCTTTGACAACTGCAGGACCCTTATGATGTTTTCACTGATTCTGGCAGGAGGGCTTCCTAGCAACGTGGTAGCCACTGGGTGTACAAATAGATCAATGAAATGTGTATATGGGTAGGGAGAATTAGACCTGTGGAACAGAGGGGTCCAGAAGATGACAGATCTAGGATTCCCTTTGTTATCAAGTTTTTGGACAGAGAAGGGAAACTTATAAGTCTGATAGTAAAGAAATAAATGGTACAGGACTGATGAATATTTGAACACTCTTTCATTTTCCAATCTCAGAAACTGATCATGCATCTTATCTGAGATGAATTTTGCATAATCAAATTTGACTGCAGGAGGTTGGCCAGGGGTAAAAATAGACATGTAGGCAAAAATGATATCATCTATATATTCACTAGTGGTAAAACCTAAAATGCATGATATCATTGATGTGATATCTTTTCCAAGATCAAAAAAGAAGGATGACATGTAAGGAGGGGGATCCTTTGGCATGTATTTTTCTTCAGCAATGAGATTCTAGAGGATTTGAGTACTTCTGGAACTAGATAGCTT
This sequence comes from Pinus tabuliformis, assembly GCA_031772625.1. NCBI lineage: Eukaryota > Viridiplantae > Streptophyta > Pinopsida > Pinales > Pinaceae > Pinus > Pinus tabuliformis. The sequence goes on from CM062820.1 coordinate 1,002,534,544, forward strand.
GTAAAATCTATCAAGCAAGTCAGCAATGCTAAGGGGGTGAAGTTTTCACCAGGTTGTAACTGTAACATCTCATTTATGGATTCTGCAGTGATAGTGAATAGGACTTTCTGGTCTAGGGACATTACAGCTCTCATGATAGGGTTATAGTTTGCATGACAATAGTGAAAAATCTTTGGGAAGACATGAACACTGGGAATTGATATTTGGGTAGGTTCGATTCCCAGAGGCCTATCTTATCTGCATGGTTCAAGTAGTTATCTCGGTGTCTGCAATGCAATTTCAAAGGGGATTCTTCAAATATGAGGTCTTTAATTTGAAAATCTTTATTAGCCAGGGGAAGATGGTTTAAATATTTGTGAGGAGTAGTAACTGGCATGACATTCAAACCAATTGGGACATCCATCCATGGTTCTTGTGGATTCAAGGATGGGGGCAAAGAATTTCATGGAAATATGGAAGAATTAGATTATCACAGAGTATCTCAGGACTGTCAAACAACTTAACGTACTAAATTACTTAATTTTTAAAGAAATTTAGCTCAGGTTTGGCACAAAAATAGGGTTTCTAAGTCGAAAATAGGGTAAATAAGTGGTTTTAGTTGTCTAAATGGATTAATGGTACTGGTGCACTGTTTACAGGAAGCACACGGGTCTGCAATGGTAATCTGGAGTTCAGTGGCTTCGAGAGGTTAACGGTTGGTAGCGAGTTGACAGTTTGAACGTACTCTACGTCTGCATGGAGAACATAAGGTTTTTTTTTTTTTTTTGGTAAAATACAAAAATAATGAGTATTTTTGGTTTATCTGCAAAGTCAATGATTTTGGCAGGTATAATGGAAAAGTGACAGTTGGCACCAACTGACAGATGTGACATTTTGTCGTGTAGTGAAGGTGGTAAGCGGAGGTGGTAAGCGGAATCTATTGCACCACTTTTGGGGACTTGGCGGTATTGGGAGAGGTCCGCCCGATGCCATTCATCAGGCGACACATAGCATCCACTGATAAAAACCCAATTTACCCTGCTATACCCACCGCTTTATAGATTTGATCTTTATGCTTACCTTATACCTTTGACTTATTTATTTGATAATCCTTCAAGTCATGGAATTATTTGGTGGCCCCCCCGTACCGAAGATTGGTAGTTTGGATCAGTCAACTTTGGGTAGGGGTATGTTAGTGACGTCCACCCTTATAGAAATGGATGGGAAGCAACTAAATGCTAATCGAGCCATTGTTACCTGTACATATTTGTGTAAATGCCAAGAGGTAGGCGATGCTGCCGATCCAGATAGGTAGTTATAGACTCGATTATGACTGTTGGTTGTGATTCACTTGATGCCAGTACAATTCTTCCCAGAACTCCTTGCTTGTACTTCCCGGATGAGAACAACTAGCTTGGACAAATGAGAACAAACTACTTATTGGTTGGGTTAGCGAGCTATTGGTTCAAGAGCTAGGATCGTTTAGTAGCCTCAGTGATTAGAACTACTTGCTTGGGTTATCACTCCTTGCTGGAGGTGAGACAAGTGAATCAATCAATCTTGAAAGCCTGCCATGGGGCTAATGAAAGTAATCAATCTGAAAAGCCAGCCGCCTATGATTTGATTCTTTCTCAGAAGCTCATTGTGTGGTGCAAGCAGAAACTAGCCAATTAAATTGATATGAAGGACAATGGTCTTTTGTATTATTTGGGGGGTCTAGAGGTACGAAAAGGTGAAGGTTAAGCCTTTCTTGGGCAAGGGAAGTATTATATGGAGATTTTTTAGATATTTCAAATGTAGTGAGTGACTCCGTTCCTTGACTACACCTATGGTATAAAATATTCAGTTTCTTTTTTAGTGAAGACAATGATTTAGTTGATCCTACTTGGCACAGGCAATTGATTGGGTCCTTTATGTACTTGGTGAATACTAGGCCAGATTTTTTTTATACAGTGAATACATTGAGCCAAATTATGGTTGACCCTCGCTCGATACCTACCAGCTGAGATGAGAAGATAGTAGGGGAAGGAAAGGAGAAGGTAGGCCTCTAAAAAGGGCTATTCCTAGGAGTTTGATTCATAGAAGCTATCCCTATAGGATTGACATCCCTTGTCTTTTGTTTGAGAGGAAGGGATGGAGGGCTTAGTATAAGAGCTAAAGGGATTAGTTCAAGAACTGGGTTAGTTTTGGTCAGGGAGGGCGGTGTTTGGGGAGGAAGGGAAAGGCAGGCGTGGAATCTCCTATAAGGTACTACAGTAATGGGGGTTCTGATGCATAGGAGCTAGCCTACACGAGTTAACAATTTGAGAATAGAGACCCCTTGTAGGTTGAGGAGTAGTTGATTAGTTTCACTGGTCACTTACTTTGCAATAACTCACTGAATCTATGTTATAACCCTTATAGCAACTATCGAAAGCTTATTTCACCCTCAGTCCATTTGGGGTACCGTGCTTCATTGGATTGTTCGTGAAACCGTGGGCCAGCCTGAACCCCCTCTTTCTTTCTAACCACCGGCTTTGTCCTACCAAGATTATCTCCCGTGGCACCATGGTTGGAATTGGGAACTATACCAATAAGGAAGGATCCTCTCACTGCCAGAAGCCTTTCTTCACCTTCCCATAATATCAATGAAAATAGATGTTAACATATAGAAGATCAAGGGTGAGCAAGCGAAATCTCAACCAATGGGAGATGTCATTTCTTACTTGTCCGTATTGCACAAGGGCCGGCCATCCTCCTATCCCTGAGCCTAGGAACTCCACTATATCTTCCTCTCCTTAACAATCAAGCTTGCTTACGCATCCTTGGCGGAGGTTTTTCAAGATCTCCCTAATAATTAGGCCCCACGAGGAGGTGGAGGTTTCCATCAATTATGATTCGAGGAGTCTCGAGTAGAGATAGAGGGTAGGGATAGAGGGTAAGGATGGAAGGATGAGGTAACTAGGGACTGGCAGGGGCTCAACTATTAGGGAGAGGAACTTTAGTTACTCGACCAATGGTAGAGGAAGGCAGAGTTGAAGTTTGTTTCCAAGGCAGAGGTGAAGGTCCCTAGGAAGGCAGAGTTGAAGTCTGAGGAGGTTAGGTCTTGAGGGAAGTGTTTAAGTGTAGGTAGTCTCATTTCCAGTCTCATCTCATTGCTTGAACCTCTACTCCACATCTAGTAGTACGTGTCCAATAGTCCGTGCCTTAAGGGCAGTGCTGAGAAACAGTTCATTGACAGAAGGTCTCCAATAGCCAGTCAGTACTCATATAGCTACTCAATGTAAAGAGTAGATGCTGGTACTCTATGATAGCTAGTGTACTCGATGATGGATGGTACTCAAGCCAAAGAGATGGTCCCAGTTAGAGCTGGGATGGGATACTCGAGTTGGGCTACCTGGAGAGGATCCTGCTTATTGAAAACAGTCTCTCTTGTTAGTCGAGCATGCTTTCACAACCTAATTCACCATTCTTGGCTTCGAACATGATGACAAGAGTAGATCCCCAGGAGGTAGGCACTAATGACCACTAGTCGAGACCCCGAAGCCATTGGAGGCCCACACGGTATATGCTCGTATGCTAATAGTCCATCAGTCACAGGAAGGAGGGTGATACGTGCCCACCTGTGATATATCCCTTGTACCTAGTATGAGTTCGTGCCCAGTAGTCATACAGGAGTTGATGCACTCAATTCGGTACTAAATGCTTATACTCCATGCTGATGAGACTTGATGAAAAGAGTCAAGATAGGGGCGTGTTTATGCACTCGATGCAGGTGGTGATGTGCTTGATGACAAGTGTTCAATTACCTGGCTCGACTATGAGTACTCTCAATGTGTAACCACCAATGTGTGATCAGACTCCATTGTGTCACCTTCATTAGGTCACCTCTACATGTTTTCTCTGAGTACTCTCTATGAGTAGCTATACATGTAGCTGTAGTAGCCCCAATAACCCCATGGATGTCGTGCCCTGTTGATTCCCCTTCCTTGTAGATTAGGCCCTTCCATGTCCTTCCTATCAATAGCAACCCAAGAGAAACACGAGGAAAGCATCGATTGCATGAGCATAACGAGGTAAGGCTCCCAGCTTCTAAGTGCAACACACCGTTATCGCAAGATATGACCATTGCGCTAAACAAGCTTGTGAGGTCCTGGTCCCAGCTTGAAACGTGACAAGGTAGTATCCATTGCAAGAACTATATTGGTAGATGCTAACCCACCCCCAACCTTAGTAGGTTGACGTTTGAGCAGGACGAGGTAGGCCTCTATTGGAATGGAATAACAGGACGAGAGCTAACCGGTGGACTAACTATAAGAGGTGCATGGTGCACGAACCAGCTAGTGATACCCCTTTCCTTTCCTTTCCTACCAAGCGAGACCTCAGGATGCCCCTCAACCCATCCATAAGCAACATCAGATTCCAATCACATTTGTGCACCTAACTCACTCACTCTGTCAGGATGGGTCATGTGGTTGGGCAATACTCCCTCGACTAGGATGAAGGGAGACTCGAAAAGGAGCATAAAAAAGGATATGGAGCTAGGCCCTCTCTTTCAGTTCAACTATTAACTTAGTCAATCAAGGCTACTTCCCGCTTCCTGTGCAAGAACTTATATGTCGCTGAAGGCCACATGCGGGGGGTGGGTTGCTTCTCCCCTGCCAGGGAGTCAACTCGATATGTCTCTTTGTATCCACGGCTGATCCGGATCTGGATCTCACTTCTATATCTGATCTGCTGGAATGTAAATCCCTTATGATGGTGGGAAAGCTACTGTGACTGGTGCTTACATCCGCTGTTGTGATCAATATTGATATGCTACCTGCTACGCCCTCTGCTTATACTACTATTGGTAGTGCTGGTTCAATATCAAATGAACGAGGAAGCAACTGCTTGACTCACACCTAGCGGGCAACAGCTAGCATTAAGCCCAGGCCCTATAGCCAGATATTGGTGGTACCAGAGCCTTGACTAAAGCCCTTTGTGGAAGTCCACATGATAAGCTCCTTGCTTCTCGGTGCTGGCTTATGTATTGAACTATAAGTATGGAGTAGCTTAAGTATTGAACCAGAAACCCTAATACCTAGTAGGTTGATGGGTCACATGCTTGGCACACATGTCATGCCCAGCACACATGTTAAGGTTTGGCAGATCTTTCTTCCCCTAAAAATAGGAGGCCCGAAGGGTGAAGTAATGTGCGAGGAAGGAGCAACTTTCTTTTGGGGTAGGGTTCCAAAAACAGAGGAACTTGGAGAACTAAAAAGAGAGGGACTCGGCCGAGGTTATGAGGTTGAGGACTCTTTCCTGGACAATTAGACCCTGCCTAAGAATCTTACCCGCAGACTCGAACCTCACCCAGGGGAGGGTAAACAGTAGGGGGGTGAGTGGCTTATCGCTCCTCTCCTCCTTAATTGAGAGACTGAAATGGGGGCGTCATGGAGGCCCTAACGATCAAGCTATGCTTCGCATCCTCATTCAAACACGATTTCAAACGTACCATGTTCATGAATCGAGGTTGTATATTGCTGGTCCCCGATATTGATTCCCCTAAATATCAACCTTCGATCACTTCCTTTTCCACTAAGTGATTGATTTCTTAGCATATGATCTGGGTTGTTTCCCTCTCGACTCTGGATGACCCTGCACCCAAATTTTGTCTATACGATTGCCTGTACTCAAAGTTTCCTTGGGGTATGTGACGCTAGTCCTTCAATCACAAAATATTTCACTTCATATTTCACCAAATATATGGGACGCTAGGCCTTGAATCACTTCATGGTTCATGTCCACTTTGGTATTGTGAATGTCTTATAATGACTCCTCATTTTCACCAGGAATTTACAGTGGCTATTCATATTCTGCTAGAATACCCTTGACTTCACCATGGGTGGAACCTGCTTCTACTGTTCCATCTCAACTTCCGTGGGTGTATCATATTTGAGCCAGACGTCACATACCTTTGCCATTGATAGGGGTTACAACACTTCTGTTCCTTCAAGTACCTCAATGGTTTGACCCTATACCCCTGGCTCTAGTGCCCATGTTTTTCATTTCGATGAATCTATTCTAGAAGCCATGAATGCTCCTAAATATCCATGGGACGACATGCATCATCGTTCCTATTTCCTACCTCAGAATGAGTTTACCCCAAAGGGTCCCTCTGATCAGTATTCCGTTGAATATAAGGATCTGATTCCTCCTGGACACCTCATGGTTCAATAAAAAATCTATCTATACAGTACCACACCGAACAGTAAGAATCCTTCACCGAACAGTAAGGATAAGCTCATATATAATAGCGTGTATAGGAGATGTGCACTGGGAATACCCTAATGAATTCGGAGTGGATTTTCCAAAGCAGTTTCCTAGAGTTGATGAGTGCTAGGTAGACCACCCTGCTACATTGCTGATTGATGTTCAAATTCGATAGCGTTCATCTAGGGATACACATTGGAGGAAGACCCTGATTGCTGCTATGCAGATGTTCCAACTCGATAGCGATTATCTATGGGATGTACAAATGGGTAAATAGCTACACGAATTGGAGTCACTTCTACTCAAACTCAATACCGATAGATGAGCGTCGGGGTGACATTGGTTAATGAATATTGCCATTATGGGTTCGTCGAGCCATCACCGTTGGGTTATGTTCGGGTAAGTAATATCACTATTTCTATTTCCCGCCATCACCTCCGGTATGTCTTATGGTAATGAAACTAACTAGAATGGATTTTCCAATCTCACCTCCTGGCTCATGGCATTTATATTGAAAAAAAGTCGTATACATAGTTTTGGGTATTTTGATAGAATGGATAATAGGATTTCCTTATTAATTCCAAAGGGTTTCTCTAAGGATGCGTAAACAGGCTCGATTAATAAGGAGAGGATTTACTCTTATCAATTCCTTTCAAAATAGGTCTATATCGTTGGGTTTTTTTTGATAGAGGATTTCTGAAGGCCAGTAACCTAACCTTAGAGATAGATTGACCCAAAACTATGAATTGAGAGGAAGAGTTGGTCCTTAGCTACTGCTAGGCAAGTCAGAAGGCAAGCCATATATCCCCACAACTATGAAGGCAAGAATGACTCCTTTATTTATGAGGTATCCTTTATTTCAACTCCTTGGTTTATGAGGTCAGTTGTGGAAGGACTCCTGGATTTATGAGGTCAGTCTGATAATGACTCCTTTCTCTCTGAGGTAAGTCTGATAATGACTCCTTTCTTTCGGTTTGACAGTAAGAATATAAAAGGCCTTCTAATGACTCCTTTATTTTGGTTTGATGGTAAGAATATAAAGGGATTCAAACAACTCCTTTATTGGTAAGGCTTTGTCTTCCTATAAATGAGGAAATGCCTTTATGCATATTTGTTGACGTAATTACATATATAATATTCATTAGGATTCCCTCTCCAAAGCCAGCCAGTAACACCGATTTGGGAGATTTTATTACTGATACGAGAGGACTTTCTTACTGATATGAGTTGTTTCAGCCCCTATATTTTCAAAAGAAAGAAAATCTCCGTAATTCTCTCTTTTCTGCTCTTTTCCCAACTGAAGTGACAAATGTCAAGCCTTGGTTCAAAGTAGAAAGAGGTGGTTCACAAGAACCCGAACATCAACCTGAACATGTAGGCAAGCACTATCACTTTCTCCAGTTCTACAGATATGCCTTCAAGAACCCGAACATATAGATATGCATGATGGCTAGGTTTGTGAGCAGAGGGTAACATCGAACTTACCTTCCTTAGGCTTCTGGTTAGTGCTTATGCATGCCTTCCCAAACATGCCTATTGACTTGATAGGTTTTGAATCAGTAGCAGTAGTGGTGGTTAATCAATTCAAGTTTCTTAGCTAACTTCACCTTGATGTTCTATCTGACCATTAGGGAGGGACTCATGGTTCAGTTAAGTGAATCAGTCTAAGTAGGCAGTGAGATTGCTTGCTTGGAAGGATAGTGAGTCATGTTTCTTCTTCCAGTGATTAGCTATTGGTGGGTACTGGTTATTCGTTCCCAGAGCTAGGCAGTACCGTTTCTTCGTTTCAAGAGCTAGGAGGTGAGGTAGCTTGTGATGGTTGATGGCTTGGCAGGTGAGATGGCTTGTAGGTACGGGTTAAAGCCCAAGCCCCAGGAAACAATGTTTAGTATAGGTTAGTCAATCTCCTTTCTTTCCTTATCTAAGCATGTATATAGTAGAAAAAGGTTTCTTGAAGGATCTCATTATCATAGTACAGGTGGCTCTGATGTAGCCACAAAGATGTATAGGAGCTATTAAGAGCCGGCACCTCTCTATTTATCGTACGGGATCAAGTGTCATAAACTATCCTAACAAAGACTTGTACGGGATCAACTCTTACAGAACCAACTCTTCCTCTTACACCAACTATGCCCCACCTCGTCCAGGGGTTGAGGAAAAAGAACCTACCTTAGTAGAAGACTCATTCATAAAAAGGTTGGCTCTGAGAAGCCCTTCTATATAATATAATAGAATACGCGGTAAGGTGCAAATCCAAAAGTACACAAAATTCGATATAGCTGAGCATCCAAAGTGTGGAAAAACTGGTAAGTAATTTGCATCCTCTATTCTGGGATTCAAATGCCAAGGTCTTAGTCCCAAGCACTCTAGGGGGAGTGTAAGAAGGGTTTAGGGGGCATAAAATGTAGCTAGGGTGATCACCCACCAAAAAGAAGGTCGTGGGTTGCACCTCTCATCCAAACCGACTAAAGTAGTTCTTCATGGACAAGAGAAAGACTATAGTGTCCAACGGTCTGGTTAGTCAGCTTGCCTCATTTTGTTGTGGGGCCAAGGAAGTCTACTAACAACGGTTTTTTGTACGGGCTAAGCCCCTGCTCATCCAAGCAACAAGCATAGTAGATTGGGTGGGGAGCCATCAAAGGTCATGAAAGAAGACAGAGACAAAGCATTGTAAGGGCAATAAATGAGAGAAAATAATGCACGCGAAGGTCCTTTGGGGTAAGATCATTGGCCTACCTTAATTCATTTGACAGGAGAAAATATCTATAGAAATTATATCCTTATAACGGAAGGGAGGGGACCCCGTAGGGAACTCAAGGACAATGAAAGACTATATATAGCCCCTCAACCCCTGGAGGGAACCAAATCCCATACGTAGTGGACTAATGTCCAAGAAAAGACTCTGGTCGAGGAATACCAATTCTGCACCTCACCTCTTCCAACCAATTATGCCCCTCACCTCTTCCATTAGGTGAAATCCCCCAGCCTGAGCAAAGACTCGTAAGGGGTCAAGTGTGATACCAGCCTTAGGAGACAAAAAGAGAGTACAAGAGCTCCATCACGGGTCAGTAGCTACTCACTACCCCTGCCTTAGGAGAAAAAAGACTCGTTCATATTCGTCAAAAGCATCTGAAAGGCTATTTATATCTAATATAATGCGTGATAAGGTTCTGTTTGGTATTATACTTGGATGAAGTGAGACAAGGAGATCGTATACAAGGGTTAATAGGTCTCCCTGGCTGAGGTGAGACCAATTACTCGTCTAGATTGAGGTTGATCCCGGCAACTGAGTGTGGTTCAAGCCAATTAGCATAGGTAAAAGTAAGGTGGGCAACAAAGACTGTATGTATGGTAGCTGAAGGAGTGTGACCCTGCTTCTTAAGGGCACTTTCCTTTATCTATGGATGCATGTCTAGGAGCTCTTTTTTGTCTAAGCGAGCTTGGTGGATTTTGACCCAGTTTCTCCTGGCCTTAGGTGAGACAAAAGATAGTACATGAGCTCTTATGGGTTAAGCCAACAACTATCGTACAGGTTCCGACACTACAATGTCGCCGGCAACCAACTACTCATCCAGGTTCAGGAGGTGCTCCCTGGTTTAGGAGAACCAAATAATCCTAAGTCAAGAATGTATGTGTGCAAAGGTGCTTTGGGAGATATAGCTTATCACCATACTAAGTAGGGTCAAACAGCAAGGAAAGGGTTCCCTCCTGGCATGAAAGCCCCTCAGTCAAAGTTAGTATGAACTCCGCTAGGCCAATCCCAAGAAAGGGTTTAAGAGGCAAACAACCAAGCTTGGGAGCTATGTATATTCGGTAAGGGATATCACCTCAAGAGTCTAATGAGAAAGGGGGTAAGGGGGACTCCCTATCGGCTCCGCGGAACCCAAAAGAGTATAGGGAGTAGGTTAACTCCCTATCCTATTGGCTGAACCGCAAGAGTAGAGGAAGTAGGTGAAGGTAACTCCTCTCCTAAAGCTAAATAGAAGGGTAAAAGTATCTCTGGTAATTACTTTAAGGGTGAACCTCGTGAACCTATATCCGGTCACTTAATAGAGCCTATATCCAGTCACTAAAGAGAGAAGGTGAAGGGTTGGTTGCCCGATAATACAAAAGATAGAGGATCGTTCTGAAAGGCCATAATATATATATATATATAAGAATGCGTGTGATAAGGGCAAATCCCAAAGTACACCAAATGAAAGCCTACCATAATCTCTTTTCCTGGAGCAAATCTGCCCCTATAGTCTACACCTACGGATACTAACACAAGCCAGTAGGCGAGAATGGGTTAGCCCTTACTACACCGAGATTACACACACCCACTGAAGGAAGATAGCCTTTACCAATCTAGTGCCCTCCGGGGGAACATCCCGAGATTGGATTGCACACTCCTACACACACTCTAGCCAGTGAGGAGTTAACCCGACAACTCACTCATAGTAACACGCTGACTAATTGACTGATGGACTACCCCTATCTATTTTCTAGCTCTACCTACTGAAGTCTCTCTTTACTATTATATAATTGTTTCTACTTTAGGAGATAGTATTCCAACATCTCGTAACCCCGTATTTTTGACCGCTTTCTTTAGCACGCATGCCTGCAGCCAAGCACACTCTCCGGAAATGGTTTGGTTACGGCCTGCCATCCCTCTACCATTCTCCGAGGGATTATCATAAAGAACTATGCGATTATACGAGAAGTGGGGTTATGGTCTCTTACCCTTGACCTTTACTTGGTTGGTCGGAACCTACCCTGCAAGGATTTATAAATACCTTTGGTTAGTACAGGAATAAGAAAAGCCGAAGAACATAAGGTCCAGCAGGACTCAACTATTAAGGAGAGGAACTTGAGTTGCTCGACCATAAGGACCATCAGGGTGAGGTAACGAACTCTCGACTAAAAGGAGAGGGGCTCGACTGATAAGGCCACCATCGATTTCTCGCTCGACCATAAGGATCGGCAGGGTGAGGTAACGAACTCTCGACTAAAAGGAGAGGGGCTCAACTGATAAGGCCACCATTGATTTCTCGCTCGACCATAAGGGAGAGGGCCGCCATTGCCTCCATCGCCACCATCGAGGGGGAGAGGAATGAGATATATTATATATGTCATTATGTTATCGGTTAATTCATTCCAAATTCACTGATAGGGAGAGGGTGCGTAAGCATGGCTCGACCACTGGCAGAGGACCTCTTATTGGCTTCTAGGGCTTTAGGTTCTAGCTCTTATAGCTAGGCTTGTTTCTGTGAGTGAATTTGGAAAGCAAGGTAGGGTAAAGGGTTGATGCTTTCCTTGTCTACGAAGGTGTTCCTGGTTATGGGTATGAAGGATAGAAGGTCTGATGAGGATAGACATGTTATACCTCCCATCTCATAGAGATAAACCAATATAATGATTAGATGGATTTTCGGATTAATACCATACCAAATGAGGAGGGGAAAGTGATTCATCTCTAATTCTAGATGCATATGAACCTTTTCTTTACAGGTGAGAAATAACGTAATGAATATAGGAGTATAGATAGCCCCTGTCTTCGAAGGCAGGCTCTCCCCTCCTTGGTAATGCAAGCAGGCTTAGGCTTCTCGGTAAATACCCACCCTAGCAAGCAAAGATACGGGCTATTCGGCCCCTTCCTTCGTATGCAAGGTGGTGCATTCATAGAGAGAAACTCAATGGGTCTAGGTCTATCCCGGTTTGATACTTTTCGGAAGGAAATAAACAAGCCTTTCCCGTAGCATAGCCATAGAGAGATATAAGGAAGAAACCTTCTATTCGAATAACGAATGAAAACCTATATGTATGGTGGTTCCACCCTTCCTTTTAGAATGAGGGGCCTACCTTACTGACAGACAGCCTTCCACCAAACTATGAACGAGAAAAGGGAGGGAGAGGTTCAATCTGAACTAGGGAAAGACGGAATCGTAGTAAAAAGACCAGAACGAAGCTTCTTAGAAAAACAAGGCTATAGTGGATTGGAGAATAACAGGGCAGAAGCTACTGATGCATGCATTGAATAGGGATGTAGCAGCTCCGTGAATCACTCATCCTAACGGTTCTCCCATTGGCATTGGCAGATTCTAACAGACAAACCGTTTCAGCTCGATCTTATCCTTCCTATTACGACCTGTTGACCTTTAGCACCCGTCCGTGATAGGTAGGCGGCATCAGCATAATGACCCGGATGGCGAATGAGATCTCGAACTAAACTCTTGGGATTAAGCAAAGTGGAGGTCAAGATCAAGAGATCAAGTGGCTAGTTGTTCAATCTGGGTTCATTCTGTATGTGAATAAAGCAATCCATCATGTGAATTTCTATAGTGATGTAAACAACAAACTAGGAAATGAAATTCACAATTCACTAGGTGTGTTAATGTCTCCAAATCAACCTCTTTTTATAGCAGTTGAAGCCTTCTTAAATGACTGGTTTAAGTGACTATGGAAAATACTATGAATTATACAGGCTAGTGGCTGCTGCATTTATAGTCCTCCATCGTAAGGTTGTGTTCTTTCTTTGTCTCACCGTCGGGGATCTCTAGCTATGTGAGCTACCATGCATGTGGACTACTGACCCAATGACCCAAAATGAGGTCTGCAGTGTGGTTGTTTCACTTTGGTTTTTCCATACCTGTACTTACCTTTACTTTCCTCCTACTTCCCCTCATGGAGGTAGTAATTCAATGCATTATTCATCCAATGCATTCTTGAGTTTCATAGGGGATAAATGGCTCACGCTAGTGACCTTGCGCGCAAAATGGGAGGCCTATAAATCAAATATGATCGAGATTAGCAAGAAATGGTAGCTGCGCCTGACTGATGGAACTATGTTTGGTCACTACACCCCTATCAAATACGAGTCAAATCGGTATAAAGTGTAAGGTGAAAGTGACAGAATGGGACACTTCTTAACATTGCTTAAATCGGTGAGAAATGGTCGCTACACCTGACATGGGGACATGAAGATTTTGGTATGTTCTGTTGGACGTTGATTGAGAAATTCCCATACAACTCTTTTTTTGCAATGGATCAACTGATACTGAATCAACAAGCTCATTTGTATAAACAAGGAAGATATTAGGTTAGCCTGGTGGAGGGTGCTATTGGTAGGGAGTGTGCTACGAAATGCTACTGCTGGCTGGTAGGTACGCGTGCTGGTCACGCTACTGTAGGTCGGTTTGATATAGAATAGAATTGAAATGAGTATTAGATATAATGAATGTGAGCTTGCTTGCCTCATCGATAAAAGCAAGCACCTTTACAATCATTATATGATATGATTGATGAGAACGAGCAACATGACTTGACAATAGAATTTCACTATTTCCTAATTATTTCTTTGGCAAGCAAGCCTTTGAACTCAGAACCTGAGCTCGTAAAAGAAAGCAAGCTGAGGTGGAAATCCCCTGAGTTAGACTACTACCTCACCCCCATATTAAGTATGCTTGTTGTTCCATTACGGAAAGGAGAGTCAAGTTTTCCTTGTGGATCGAGAAGGAATGCAGTTGAAAAGATTCCCTTAGGAACTCAAGGTCATTATATGGTCCTTCCTTCAGAACATGTAGGGTAGAGACTGATCAAAGACTTGGAGGAAGGTTATTAATCAATCACGGTTTGATCAATTAATCCCTTTTTGTATGGCAGAGGGTTATGGCTCTTAATTAGTCGCAAATCAACTAATTAACCCATCTAATTTATTTACTTAATATGGTTGATATTCCAAACCATTGGGGTGGGATATTTAGCATTCGGGATTTTAATTACATATACAGGAAAGGGGTTTATTTTTTGGGAGTTAAATATAATAAAAGTTAAAGTTAATATGAAAATGGAAGCGGAAAAGCAAATTGCGCTAAGTATAATGTATTAATATTTATTTTATACATCCATATTTACACATCATAACTTAGGCTTAATGCTTTTGTGGGTTTTTATGTAAACAAAGGGGGTTTTAGGTAAGGTTTATTACTTTCCCTAGGTAAATGGTAATTTCACCTTAGGAAAAGGGATTTTTAGGTGAGATGAATGTTTATGGAGGGAGTGAATGTTTGGAAGGTGGTTGTAGTACTTAAACCTTATAAGTTATTCGGCTGAGGGTTCGGTCCCTCCAGAAGTTAGAGAAATGCTCTAAGCCCCTTTAACTTAAGGTTTTAGGTACTTTTGATTTTTGCTTGTGGGAAATTAGTGAAAAGGTAAAATGAATGGGGAAATTAATCACTTGACTTTGTAACTATCCCATTGTCATCCATACTTTAATAAATTTGATGATGGAAGTAAATGACATGATTTTATCCAATAAATCACCATAATTCTGCAACCATTCACTTACTTACCCATCTACACATCCTACCATTTTTTGTACTCTTTATTAGGGTGCACTTAAACTGGAAAACCCTTATCAAACTTTTCTCTTCTTTTACAATAGAAATCTATCTAAATCTATCCTTATTACATCCAAGGGCTCAGATTAAACTGCTGAGCTCCTTTTTTATTTAATCTACCTATCTACTTATCTGCCAAGATTAAATAGTTTGGTCAGATGTTATTCTCTATCTCTAAGCATGAAATTTAAAGCATGAAATAGTCAAGTTTAAATAGATTGACCTTTCATGGATTGTGGCATAAATAACAAGTTTCACACAATAATTATTGTACAACAAATAAAATAATAGTGGCATTTGGACTTGCACACTTTCATTGTCTTTTTCTTTTTCTTTGGGGTTCATTTTTCGACCTTTTTTCATTCTTTTTGTCCTTTGATTTTTATTTTAGGACATACCCTCTTTACATTTTTTAATTTTTTACAAATATGGAAAACATTTGCAGAAAGCAAAGGTATGTACATATTACAATTTTGACCTCATCCATTCAAAAATTATGACACCTATTGGTATAGGAACATAACAGTGGCTCCACTTGGGGATGGAATTTCCTGGTGAAATTTTAAGAACTAGTAGATTAATGGCATTTTGAATTTATGTGGTTTTACTCTGCAACTTCCTTTTTACTCTGCTGCTTTATTGATATCTATTGACAGTAAAACTTTAAAGCTTAGGGCCTTCTCTTCGGGCTTCAACTCCAAAGTTTACCATCCAATCCACACTAAACTTTATAAAGGATATAGTATTTACAAGTAATTAGTGGAATCGGTAACTGGGATCCATATAGTGTTTAAGCATTCGACCATTTACTAGTCCTCCTTCTGCTTTTGCTCCATCCAGTTATTTAAGGAAATAGGCATTATTGCCTCTGAAAGCATAAATAATGTAAGGAACTTTCCATAGGAAGTCAAACTTCCCATGTTTCCCTTTATCTTCCCTTCTTGAGTTCCGTTTCAGTACTTTGTCTCCTAGATAGAAATCTTGTGCCTTGGTTCTTTTGTCAAATTCTTTCTTAATTTTCTCCTGCACCACTTGGGATCTAATGTAGACTTGTTCTCTGGTTTGCTGCAAATGAATAGTCTCATTGATCCTTCTTTGAATGTCATTGGGCTCGACCTGTGCTTCTTGGAGTAATTTCATCACGGGAGTTCCCAAAGAAGATGGGAAGACAACCTACATTCCATAGACTAGCTGATAGCGACTAGTGCCAATAGATTTCTTTGTGGTCAGTCTATCTGCCCATAAAGCATTCACTAGTTTCTTATTCTAGGCCTTCTTATTGTCTTCTGATAATTTTTTGATAATATTCATTAGGCTTTTATTGGATGATTCTGCAAGTCCATTTCCCTGGGGATAGTAGGTTGTGGAATGGCCAAGGGTTATGTGATACTTGTTGTAAAAATCAATCATCCTTTTTAATTTGAAGGCTACAGCATTGTCTGTGATGATTTTAGTGGGACAACCGAATCTGGATAGAATGTTGGCCTTAAGAAAACCTATTATGACTGTATCAGTGGCCTGTCTTGAGGGTATGGCTTCTATCCACTTTGTGAAATAATTTGTGGCAGTTAAGATCCATCTATGTTGGGCAGAGGAAGGGGGATGAATTTCACCAATGAAGTCAAGACCCCACCGCTGAAATGGTGTTTCAGTTGATATAGGTTTCAAAGGTAATGGTAGTAATTTCTTTTTCCTTCAAAAATTTGACATTTGTGGCATGAGGTTACAAATTTTTTCATATCAACAAACAGAGTGGGCCAGTAAAAACCGACCCTCTAGATCTTATCAGCTGTTGTCTTCCAATAGAGATGTCCCCCATAGTCACGTTCATGAAATTCTTGCAAAATTCTATCAAATTCCTCCTTTAATAAACAATTCAACAATATGCCTTCATGATTTTTCCGAAATAAGTCATTATCAATTATGCAATACTTCAAGGATTTCATTTTTAAGAACCTACTTTTAGTCTTGGAGAGCTCTGGAGGAGCTTGAAGGTTTTGTAGAACATATATTATGTCAGAATACCATGGTGAATTTGTAAAGGCTTAGCTGATCTGTGGAGTCGCCATCTCCTCTTCGTTATCCAGTTCCACAATGAAGTTTATGTCTAGGGATTTATAGTTTGATTCAACCATTAGCTCAGCCAAACCTTGGCCTTTGATCAATTTGGTAGGTTTAATTCTAAATCATACTCTAATATTATAGCTATCCACTTTCCCCTTTTTCCATCAGGTCCATCTTGTGCTAAAATGTCTTTAACCACAGCATTGGGAACATAAGCTACTATATGGGAGTACAAAATATAAACTCTGAAATCTTTTATGGCCTTAACCAGTGCAAAAGCTTGTTTCTCCATTATGTTATACTTTAAAGGTGAATCCCTCAGGGCTTTACTGAAGAACGCTATTGGCTGTTCAAAACCCTAATCATTTTTTTGCAAGAGTACTACAGCAATTGTGTGTTCTGAAGCAAAAGAAAATATGATAAATTCCCTATAAAACTATGGACTGATGAGGATTGGCATTTGTGTTAATGCTAACTTTGTATCTTCAAATGACTTCTTTGCCTCTAGAGTCCATTTAACAATCGAATCTTTCTTTAACATGTTGTTTAGTAATATAATTAACTCAGCTAAATTAGAGATAAATCTCCTCGAAAAGTTTATCTTTTCTAGAAATGCTTGAAGTTCTTTAATATTCCTGGGATGTGGTATCTGTAAAACAGCTTCATTTCTCGTTGGGTCAATCCTGATACCATCTTTGGAGATAATGTGTCCTAATAATTTCTCTTCTTCCAACCCAAATAAAGATTTTTTAGGATTAAGAGAAATTCTATATTCCCTGTATTTAATAAAGACTTGCCTAAGATGATCCAGGTGTTGTTGATCTGATTTAGAGAATATTGTGAGGTCATCAAGGTAAATTACCAGGAAGTCATGGATTTCTTTGGCAAAGGCTATGTCCATTTCTCTTTGAAAGGTGGCCCCTGCATTTCTTAACCCAAATGGCATTTTCAC
Source organism: Pinus tabuliformis (assembly GCA_031772625.1). NCBI lineage: Eukaryota > Viridiplantae > Streptophyta > Pinopsida > Pinales > Pinaceae > Pinus > Pinus tabuliformis. Next base: position 1,002,552,151 of record CM062820.1, read on the forward strand.
ATACATGAAAGTGCCCCATGGAGTTGTGAATGCAGTCTTTGCCTGATCATCTAGGTGGACTAGGATTTGGTTATAACCAGAGAACCCATCTAGCAGTGAGATTCTGGAGGAACCCACTACCCTCTGTAATATGTGATCCATTTTTGGAAGAGGATAGTTATCCTTAAGTGAAACTTTATTCAAATTTATAAGATCAACACACAACCTAATTTCACTCGTTTTCTTTCTAGTGGGTACCAGATTGGAAACCTAGTCAGAGAACCTAATAGGTGCTATGATTCTTGCTTCATACATTCTCTTAATCTCCTTTTCAATAGAGGGTAGTAGAACAGGGTTGATTCTTCTAACCTTTTGTGTAAAAGGCTTTTGATATTCTTTTAATGGAATAGTGTGTTGTATTATGCTAGTATCATAAGATTTCAAGTCCTCATAACTCCAGGAAAAAACATCCTCAAATTCTTTCAGTAGTTCCACATATTTTAGTTTTTCATTGGGAGGTAATGATTTTGACAGCTTTATTAGTTTGGGATTCTCCTCAGATCCTATGTTACATTCCTCAATGTCTGATTTCAAAGGTTCCATTTTAGGCTTTTTTGGAATATCATTTGAATCGAATAAGTCCTCCAATAATTTGGGAAGAAAATCATCTTTAAGGTTTATGAATTCAATTTCTTCATCAATGACTTCATCAATTTGCGTCTGTTTTAGGTTTCTAATATCTGCTTTAGTAAACTTTGTAGGGTGAAATCTATCTATCTAATCATCTTCTTGTTTGTTAATTTCTACTTCATCAAAGCAATCAAAATCTACTGCTATGTCTGTGTCCATGTTGGTATTTACAAATTCATTATCCAAAGTTAAAAAATTGTTAATTTGCTGATCATTCTCAAATACTTGCCAGTTCTTTAAATTGTCAGGAATGGAAGGTCTGTGCTTCACCTCAGCAGTGTAGTGATGGTTGGGCTGAAAGGGAAGCTTACAAGTACTAGCAAACATGGCTAAGATGTGAGCTTGCATGTTGTGTTTCCTGGGGATAACAACAAGTTTGGTTTCTAAGAAAGTATTTAGTATCTCTATGATTTTTCCTCTATAAAACCCTAGTCTAGGATCTCTAGTCATATACACATCATTAATTTGTTTAATCACTAACTCAGAATCTCCCATGATAGAGACTCTGATGGCTCCTATCCTTTTAACAAGTTTCAGACCTAATAGAAGTGCTTCATATTCGACCATATTGTTTGTACATTTAAAGCTCAACCTGTAGGCATGACCTTCTGAATAATCGTTTTCTAGGTTGTAAATCCATACACCTACTCCTGCACCTAATTTGTTGACTGACCCATCAAATTCAAGATGCCACAGGATTTCATGCTCATAATTTTCATCTGGGGTAGTGGAATCCTTCTTGACTGAGGTATCTAGATCATCTTTTTTATTTGATGTTTCATGAATTTGGACATTTTGATTTTCCTTTATTACTACAATTTCTTTTGGTTCTATTGTTATACTACTTGAAGTGTCTTCTTGATTATTTTAATCATTGTAAAGTATGAAGGAATCAATATCAGAATGTACTGAATATATGGGAAAATTCTGATGTCTCTTGTGGGAACTCACTACATACTTCATCAGAGTCTCTCTATTTAGCTTCTTGGGGTGTCCAAAGACTGATATGGTAGCATAGGACATGTCTAGTTGCAGAGATCCCTGGAGTTTTGTGCCCCAAGATCTAGACAACAGCATACCATACTTGGGTGGTATGTCAACAACAACTATGTCCATAAGTATGGTCTTGGTAGGGTATTGAACTAGGGAGACACACAAATCTTTTATGAGACCTAAGCATTTAGCTTGGTCTGAATCAAAGGAAAAGAGATCCTTATAAGGCCTGGTGATATACAAGTTAAGCTTTTCCATTACAGACTTAGGCATAAGATTATGTGAGGCCCCAGAGTCAAGCATGTCATTATGTAGGGTTTTATTGTGGATGTTAAGGCTAATGTAGAAGGGTGGTATCCCTCCTTCAACTAGCTTTCCATTAACATCAGGTCTGAAAATTAACTCTGGCTGGTCATCAACTAGATTCACTGAGTCTTCATTTTCAATGAAGTTTAAAGATTTACTAATTTGAGATCTGTATGTTTCATGTTTAACCATTTATGTCAAAGGCACTGAAATTTTCAGTTTGTCCACCTCTACTCCGAAATTGAAAGGTAGAGGGGATTTATCTATTTGAATATTTGGAATTTTAGAGCCAAAGTTATGAGTAGTATGTTTTTCTTTTTCATTGTTAGGAGTGGTTTTATCCGGATTTTCTAATATGATTTCTGGATACTCTTCCATTGTTCCTTTGAGGGGGACTGAAGTGGAAGGTTTCTCATTTGAAGGCCGGTTATCTGTTACATCTTCAATGGTGGGACTAGGAGGATTTTGTTGTGGTCTAGAAAAGATTTGTAAGGTTTTTGTAACTTAAGGATTCTGATTTGTAGCTTTTACTTTCTTAGGATGGTTAGGCATTGCTTTTTTTATTCTGATTAGGAACATCAGTGTTCTTCTTGCTTCTTAAGTTGTATTGTTTATGAACTTCAAAAATAGCAGAGTCATACCCTTGCTTATAGTCAAAATATTCTCCTGTTTAAGTTTGTAACTGTTCAAGCATGTATAATTCTTGATCATCCTAAGCTAGAAAAATAGTTTATTCATTATCTAAACCAATAAGGTTGATTTGAGCGTGTATCTCAGGGTCTTCTTGGTGGGAATTCTCAGCATAATTTTCTTGGAAAGGTGGCCTAATGTTTTGATCGGGTCCATTTTTACCAGTGTTTTGATTCTGGTTTTTCCTAAAGTTTGGATTCCTTACTAGATTAGCCTGTTGGTTATCTCAGTGAGGTTTCCTTTCAATGGCTTCTATTCTATCCATCAACCTTTCCATTCCTTTAGCTAAAGCATCGATTTTCTGTTCAAAGGGTGAAGATTTATCTTTCAAAGGTATTCTTCTCTCAATTCTAACTCTAGCCCTTTTGGATAGCAGATTAGCTTCTATGCTAACAACTACAATTTGCATATATTCAAGTGTAGGGGGATTTCTTTCTCTAAGTTGGAAAGCCATATCTTTGTCAAATCTGTTTGGAAACTTAATAAGGGCTAAACTAGGTGGAGGCCTAAGGTTAAGAGGGATTGCATTGTACACGTTGTTAAACCTGGTACAATAGCCTTGAACAGTTTCGTTTGGTCCCCTTTTATGGTTTTCATATGCAGATAGAATTTGAAGGGGGTTCTTGTTCTTCTCCCACCTATTAAGGAATTGTTGGTAAAGGACTTCTAAACTATCTATGCTCTGAGGGGGAAAAGATCTAAACCATGTTCTCACTTCCCCAGCTAGACTTTGGACAAAGATTCTCATTTGGACATCTCCTATGTCAATCTTGTGCAGTTCAAAATAATCTGTCATTTTATCAGTGTCCTGCTATGCTGTGTATGTTCCAGTGCCATTGAATGATGTAATTTTACTTTGATAATCTGCTGGTAAGGCACCTTGAGGAGCAGGCATTACAAGGGGAGCATATCTAAGGGCCATAGCTATAAGTTGTACATGATTGAGAACAAGAGTTGGGGTAACTAAAGGATTTGGGACAACAAGGGGAGTTGGTATAACAGGGGTAATGGGTGTTTGAGGGGTAGTGATGGGCTGATGAGGGATTGAAGGTATGAATGGAGATGAGGTTGAGGGATGATCTTCAGAAGTGTGGGGAAATGATGGTGAGCTAAAAGATGTTGAGGTTGTTTCAGAAAGTTTAGGGAGTCTATCAGTGGTAAGGGATGACTGAGGGGAGTTCAGTAGATTTTGATCAATTGACAAGTTGGCTCGTTGGATTTCAAGTTCTCTGATGAATTTTGGATCTGGGACTAGGTCCAGCAGTTCACTATCAGACGTGGTTCTGAATAGAGAGAGACAAAAATACTCGTCAAAAGGGATGTCTTCAATGAATAACCACTCAGCAGGGCATGAATTGGATCTAAAAACAAGACTAGGGCTTACTGAAATTTCTTGTCTTTTGATTATTCTCGGAAAAAGGTTGTGATTTTCAAATACAGGGGGAGGATTTGGATCAGGGTTGGCCCTGGTATAGTGAGTTCTCCTTGACACTAGATTTCGAGCTTTTTATGATTATATTTCACTTTTTATGAACTTTTGAGAAATAACTTCTAATAACCCTTAAGATGCTTAAAAATAAAAATTTGAATTCCTCAAAGGTTTATTAAAATTGAGGGTTTTGAATCCCCAGCCGAGACGCCACTATGTTCTCACTTAGGTTTTTTTCCTTATAAGTTATTAAAGAAGGAATGGCCCAAGGTAACCACAAACCAATCTTTTAGACTCAGGTTCTAGCCATCCTAAGTCCAGAGAGGGCTCTCTCTTTAAGATTTAACTTTGTTTAAATAAGATTTTAGGCTAGTTCTTAATGTTCAGGGTTGTTTGTTTTAATTGGGTGGTGGAATTAAGAAGACAGATGGGCAGAGAAAATATTTAGGCCATTGGGCTATGGATTCAATCAATAAAGGCTTAACTGGATTTGATTTATCACTGAGGTAAGAGTTCACAGGGTAGGCTAACACAGCAAGAGAAAATTTGAAGGTTTCAATGAATGGAAAGTCCTAACTAGGGCCAAGGGCAATGAAGAATCCTTAACTGGGATTGGGATGAAGAAAGGAAGGATGGCCAGTATCAAAGGGCAATGAAAAATCAGGTACTATGGGCTAAAGGGGGGATCAACTACGAGAGTAAGGGGGCAATCAAGAATCCCCAAACCAAGGCAGTTTAGTAGAAAACATAAATAAAGAAAATAGTTAAAACAAAGAGCACTTAAGCTAATTCTGATGATATTATTCCTTGTTTGCTTTTAAGGTTTTATAAGAAACACAAACGAATATTTCATAACGTAAAGATAATACAATATTTAAACATGAGAAAATGATAGTTATTTGTTCCAATTGTGCACAAGAATCGAGTGATATGTACTCAGCTTTATTTCATAATCCAGTAAACTAGTCTAGTCTTGAGTACAATAGCTCCTTAGCTTAAAACAAAATGTCTCCAGAAATGATTTTTAATCCACCCTAATTACTTCAACTTGTGAAGTATTTATACAAAATTTAATACAAAATATCTCATAACCATATGAGAACTATTCTAGGAAACAAAAAATATCTTCTACACGAAGATAGAGACAGATGGAGAACTGATTACTTGCTATCCCTTTATTTGTGAATGTGCTGGTTGCTGGAATTCGGATTTGGCTCTTGCAATTGCTTTGGTAGTTATGTGTTGGATTTCACTCTTATCTTTGACCTACTGATACTCTTTACCTGTGCTGATTAATCCTGTATTACCTGTTTTTACTTGAAAGACATATTTTACCCCACAAATTTACTATAGTAACTTTATAGTCAATCTGTCAAATTGGTCCACCATTCACTATCTGGTAATTTTATTCTGATCATTTTCTTGTAGACTTCATCGGCTTCTGTATATTTGGAAAAATTGGGTTTGCTGGTGAATAAATGCTTGACTTCATGTTCTATATAGAATAGATTCTCCAGGCCATCATAAAGTACTTTTCTTGTAGGCAATGCTTTTACCCCTGAAGAACTGGCTTGGCTCCTAGCTTGTTTATTCAATCTCTCAATGTAATCTTCCTATGTCATTAACTTTTCATGTATAACCAGTGGACTAGGAAGTCCTTTTTCTCTCAAAATGCCATATTTTAACATAAAGTTGTCGATGTCTACTTGAATGCTTTGACATCTTTTCTCCAAATTAAGCATCAGGTTCCTTTTAGTAAGAACCTTCTTTATCTCAATAATAGTTGTTTTTCTGTCCTGAATCTCTAATTCATCCAGGTGGTACCTATTTCTACTATTCAAAAAATCTATCAACTGATTTGCTTCCTTAGGCTTGTCTCCCAGTTCTTCCTTTGTCTTTTGTATGGCTTCCATGGCTATTTCGACTAATTCAGTTTGCTCAAAAATAACCTGAAAGGAAGGCTAAATATCATTGATGGAATCAATGATATTGGTCGACAATATATCCTTGATGTCTCCTAATGGCTTTTCTAGTGTCAAATCCTTTTCAAGGATTCTTATTCTTTCCACCATCCTTTGGTTTTTCCATGCTTCTTCTTTATGCTGAATCTGTGCAAGTTCACAACTTGTTTCCAAACTTTTCACTTGCTCTTTGAGCTTCTTCAGTTCTATGGCCTCGATGCTCATTTGTTCCATAGCCTTAACAAACTCATCTATCTTTTCTATTTTTATCCCTGTACTGGTCGATGTACCTATGGCTGAAGTAGTACCTGCTACTGGCAATGCCATTACTAGTGGAAGTGTTGGTGCCAAGGAAGCTGCCAGGGTGGAGGGTACTGCTGTAGAAACTGTAGGTATTACAGTCTGAGGAGTGGTGGCCAACTCACTCTGCTTAGACTGTATCACATTCTCCAATTCTTTCTCAGTTTCCTTCAATTGATCATTCAACTTGAGGACTAGGTCCATAAGTTCTTCCTCCTTCTGTTTTTCTAAAACTTCAACAGTTTGAGGATGGTGAAGAGGATGAATCTTGAGTTGCTTCTTTAGTGAAACTATGTCATCATTTTTCTTCTTTATTCAATGCTCTGCTGCTTTGAAATCCTTGGGATCATGTCCTAGATCTATGACCAAGTCTTCCAAAGTCTTTATTCTAGTGTTTTTGGCCTGAGAAGAGGCCTTTTCCAATTGAAGCTGTGCAGATGTGTTATTTATTGAATTATGTAGTTGATGAGTTGTGAAGGCTTTGTCAGTTAATGTAGAGTAGACCATTTCACCTGTTTGTTTATGCAGCTCTATTTGGTCAATAGGATGAATATCCTTTGCCAAAACTTCAAAATCAGTTTTTAAATAATCAGCCATTGATCTTGGTTGTTGCACAGTTGGTTTGAGAAAACTCATTTGCATCTTGCCTTCTTTTATATCAAAGGCTGACATCAGCCTTGTCTAGTTAGTTGGAGCCATTCTGAGATAATGAGCATAGGTTTGAGCCTTTATTTTCTCATTCCTTACTTTGATTTCTTTATACTTTTCTTTGATATCCTGGCTCTAACCAGAAGGAGTCCTAAAGGAACATACCTCTGTGTTCTGTTGCCTCTATAATACCTGGAACTGTGAGGTAGATGGTGTACCTCCTGAAGGGATAGTATGCACACTATCAGTTCTTTCTGCCACTGTGTTTCCTGCTATTTCCTCAGTGTATTCATGTTCAAAAAATGGGTTTAACCTTTGTCTCTTAGCATAGGTTTGATTAGCAGGTATGGTGGAAGGAGTGGCCTCCTCTCTGTCTCTTTTTTTATTTTTCTCCTCATTTAGAGGAGTTTACAAAATGGGGGGATTGCTCATATTTTGTTCTATTTGATTGAGCTCCTCTGAAATCTCAGGTAGCTCTGAATCTTCTGCCTGCTCTGATGATCCTGGTTGGCCTGATGGCCCTGCTTGCTTCGAAGTCTATCCACTGTGCTCCGGTGACTGCCTTTGAGATTGAGTTTCTCCAGGAACCTATAGAAATAAATCTTCATCAAGCCTCCTATCTAAATCCATCAATACATTGTCAACAACAACCTCTGTACTATCTTGATCTTCTAATGTGTTTTCCACCCATTCAGTTTGATTAGCGTACTATTTAATTTCTGGAATCCTATGGTGGATGTAAGGAGATATCTTATTTTTCTCTCCTATTACAAATAAAGCTGTGGTGATCATAGTTCCACATGAAACTCTATTGTAATTTCAACCATTGGAGGATTTCATCTACCTCCTTTCCTACTTCTCTATTGTTACAAATGAAAGGGCCAAGATGATCTTTTATTCTTAGTTGGGCATTTTTCTTGGTTCTAACAAAATGCACCTCATCTGAATTGATTATTTGTCTATAGTACTCCAGAGAAAATAATCTCATGGGGAGGTACTTTGGCATTTTGTAAGGTGGTAACTCACATCCATAGATTCTGATTTCTGTATGGTTTTGGTACAAGTACCAATCCCCTACTTTGTATTGCTTTGACAACTGCAGGACCCTTCTGATGTCTACACTGATTCTGGGAGGAGGGCTTCCTAGCAACATGGTAGCCACTGGGTGTACAAATAGATCAATGAAATGTGTATATGGGTAGGGAGAATTAGACCTATGGAATAGAGGGTCTAGAAGATGACAGATCTAGGATTCCCTTTGGTATCAAGTTTTTGGATAGAGAATGGAAACTTATCAGGCTGATAGTAAAGAAATAAATGGTACAGGGCTCACGAATATTTGAACACTCTTTCATTTTCCAATCTCAGAAACTGATCATGCATCTTATCTGAGATGAATTTTGCATAATCAAATTTGACTGCAGGAGGTTGGCCAGGGGTAAAAATAGACATGTAGGCAAAAATGATATCATCTATATATTCACTAGTGGTAAAACCTAAAATGCATGATATCATTGATGTGATATCTTTGCCTAGATCAGAAAAGAAGGATGACATGTAAGGAGGGGGGGTCCTTTGGCATGTATTTTTCTTCAGCAATGAAATTCTGGAGGATTTGAGTACTTCTGGAACTATATAGCTTGGAAAATCTGTCAAGCAAGTTAGCAATGGTAAGGGGGGAGAGGTTTTCACCAGGTTGTAACTATAACATCTCATTTACGGATTCTGCAGTGATAGTGAATAGGACTTTCTGATCTGGGGACATTACAGCTCTCATGATAGGGTTATAGTTTGCGTCACAGTAGTGAACAATCTCTAGGAAGACATGAACACGAGGGAATTGATAATTGGGCAGGTTTGATTCCCAGAGGCCTATCTTATCTGCATGGTTCAAGTAGTTATCTCAGTGTCTGCAATGCAATTTCCAAAGGGATTCTTCAAAGATGAGGTCTTTAATCTGAAAATCTTTGTCAGCCAGGGGAAGATGGTGTAAATCTCTATGGGGAGTAGTAACTGGCATGACATTCAAAGAAATTGGGGCGTCCATCCTTGGTTCTTGTGGATTCAAGAACGGGGCAAAGAATTTCGGGGAAATATGGAAAAATTGGATTATCACAGAGTATCTCAGGACTATCAGACAACTTAACTTACTAAATTACTTAATTATTAAAGCAATTTAGCTCATTTTTTTCATGAAAACAGGGTTTCTCAGTCAAAAATAGGGTAAATGCTTGGTTTCAGTTGTCTGAATGGATTAATGGTTCTGGTGCACTATTTACGGAAGTGCATGGGTCTGCAATGGTAATCTGGATTTCAGTGGTGTCGGGAGGTTGACGGTTGGTAGCGAGTTGACAATTCGAACGTACTTTGCATTTGCATGGAGAAGAAAAGGTTTTTTCTTCTTTTTTTTGGGTAAAATACAAAAATAATGAGTATTTTGGTTTATCTACAAAGTCAATGATTTTGGCAGGTATAATGGAAAAGCAATAGTTGGCGCCAACTGACGGATGTGACATTTTGTTGTGTAGTGAAGGTGGTAAGTGGAATCTATTGCACTGCTTTTGGGGACTTTGCGGTATTGGGAGAGGTCCACCCGATGCCATTCATCGGGCGACACGTAGCAAAGGGGTGAATAGCAAAACTTCTCACATCGGGCGGGTAAAGGTCGGCATCAGAGGTTTCCCGATATGAGCGACATCCATTAGATCTGAAGGGTTTAGATCGTACGGTGATTGGGAGTGTGATTTGATTGGGGAGTTAATGGAGGTGCCTGATGTGATTTTAATTGTGGGTTAGGGTAGCTTAATGACATCGGGGGTGAGTTGATTGGAGGAAGGTTATTAATCAATCACGGCTTGATCAATTAATCCCTTTTTGTATGGTGGAGGGTTATGGCTCTTAATTAGTCACAAATCGACTAATTAATCCATCTAATTTATTTACTTAATATGGTTTATATTCCAAACCATCGGGGTGGGATATTTAACATTTGGGATTTTAATTAAATATACGGGAAAGGGGTTTATTTTTTGGGAGTTAAATATAATAAAAGTTAAAGTTAATATGAAAATGGAAGCGGAAAAGAAAATTGCGCTAAGTATAATGTATTGATATTTATTTATACATCCATATTTACACATCATAACTTAGGCTTAATGCTTTTTGTGGGTTTTTATGTAAACAAAGGGGGTTTTAGGTAAGGTTTATTACTTTCCCTAGGTAAATGGTAATTTCACCTTAGGAAAAGGGATTTTTAGGTGAGATGAATGTTTATGGAGGGAGTGAATGTTTGTAAGGGGGTTGTAGTACTTAAACCTTATAAGTTATTGGGCCGAGGGTTCAGTCCCTCCAGAAGTCATAGAAATGCTTTGAGCCCCTTTAACTTAAGGTTTTAGGTACTTTTGATTTTTGCTTGTGGGAAATTAGTGAAAAGGTAAAATGAATGGGGAAATTAATCACTTGACTTTGTAACTGTCCCATTGTCATCCATACTTTAAGCAATTTGATGATGAAAGTAAATGACATGATTTTATCCAATAAATCACCATAATTCTGCAACCATTCACCTACTTACCCATCTACACATCCTACCATTTTTTCTACTCTTTATTAGGGTGCACTTAAACTAGAAAACCCTTATCAAACTTTTCTTTTCTTTTACAATAGAAATCTATCTAAATCTATCCTTATTACATCCAAGGGCTCAGATTAAACTGTTGAGCTCCTTTTTTATTTACTCTACCTATCTACTTATTTGCCAAGATTAAACAGTTTGGTCAGATTTTATTCTCTATCTCTAAGCATGAAATTTAAATCATGAAATAGTCAGGTTTAAACAGTTTGACCTTTCATGGATTGTGGCATAAATAACAAGTTGCACACAATCGTTATTGTACAACAAATAAAATAGCAGTGGCATTTGGACTTGCACACTTTCATGGTCTTTTTCTTTTTCTTTGGGTTTCATTTTTCATCCTTTCTTTTCAACCTATTTTCATTCTTTTTGTCCTTTTATTTTTCTTTTAGGACATACACTCTTTACATTTTTTTATTTTTTTATTTTTTACAAATATGGAAAACATTTGCAGAAAGCAAAGGTATGTACATATTACAGTTTTGACCTCATCCATTCAAAAATTATGACACCTATTGGTATATGAACATAACAGGGTCTATCCTTTTCAATATTTTTACTAGTTCGATCTTCGGACCTATGGTTTATGAGTCCATGACTCTACTCATCCCCGCTTCCAATCCAATCTAAAGAACCCTATGGTCTACATGTAGTGTTAATTCATCAAATAAAGTTAACAGATCTATGCATCAAGCCATAAATGCATTAAAAACTATGAAAACAAATAAAATTACATAAAGTAGGCATTGAAATAATTAATTTAATTGCTATTCTATTACATGGTGCCATAGTGGGTATAATATTCATCCAATTGACCACCCCTTTTCAGTGCCCAAATGCTACAATTTATAGAGGAAATTACAATATTGTGGATCATATCAAGATCTATGATCCTCTCCATAAATCTCTCAACATGATCCTCTCCGCAAAGCTCTCAACATGGATTTTTTTCACAAAGCTCTTAAAAAATTTCTAAGGTCCCTCATTGATTTTATTTTTCAATATTTTTAATAAACCCCTTGCCTTGTGATGTGATTTTCATCATTTTTTGCTTCTAGAAGTGGTTCTTGCTGATTTTTCAAAGGATGTGTCGATGCTCCTACATCAAGTTCCCTAATCACGTGAGTTATCTTTAAGTTCTAAGAAAAAATGGTTAGTTTCTTATGAAAACAAGATTCAATATTCACATCATGAGATTCCACGAAAGATAGATATAAAGATCACTACAAAAATATTCAATTATAAGCATGTCATCTTCTTGATCACAAGGAGTTACAGAAAATCATTGATAATCATGTCAGACTCCTTTTGAAACTCCTACATCTTGGAACAAATATTCATCCAAAATACTTGAATGACCATTACCATATAATTTAGAAAGAAGGAAATCATTGGGGCCATGGTCATCCAAGGGTTCATCTTGGCTAACAGTGGAAAGATTAGGAGGAATATCAAGATCCAATAATGGATGATTGACAAGATCACATTAATTACCATCGAGGGAGAAACATGAAAGAAAGATAAGATCTTGGTCAACAAAGTGATATTTTGATTCAATGATTGGTTTAGGTCCAACATACAAAACATCAAAGGGGGGAGGACATGTGATAAATAATAAACCCAATTCTTCCTCTGTTGAGGATCTTCCTAATCAGCAGGACATTATGAATTTAATCTGAAATATTTTCTTGATATTCAGACTAAGAAATGAAACTTCTCATCTAAGAACTGCAAGTATGTGTCGTCATCTAAAAACTGATAAAAAAGATGAAGGAAATGATAATAAAAATTCTCCAAATATTCATTCAATTCCATTCTTAGTTGATCAATTTCGTCAATAACATATTGTATTCGTATTTATCAAAAAACTGATCAACCTCATTAACCAAGTGATCAAAAGATGTGATAGAAGAAATGGGTAAAGAATATAACCATTTCTTAGTATGACCATCCAATGTAAGGATAAATAGTCCTGCAATGATTTATTCTAAATCGAAATCATTCAAGAAACAAAATTCAGTAAATTCAACAACATAACCAAGAATGGTTGGTGCACCTTCACCATCAAATTTAAACCATGACAAGTCATTTAAAAAGTCCACGGGGATTTTAAGATCTAAATATTTTGTAAAACACTCAGGATTATGATTTGGGATGAAGCCATTAAAGGTAAAAGATTCAAATAGACTTCAAAGGCTCATCTTGTCATCTGGCCCTCCTTCTAGCACCAAAAATGTTCATTGTGTTGGATTCCACCAACATTGTAAGGGGATCTCCCTGATGTGAAGTCCCAACTAGAACTGACATTGTTTGGTGTAGGAGTCACATCTAGTCATACAACGCGACCACCATTGAAATGGTTTTCCAAGAAGTGGCTTGGTTACAATAGGACATAAGAGAATACAACGCCTATTTGCGGCAGCAAGAATGTAATATTTGTGAGATGCTTAATGTAAGGTGTATGGGGGAAAATTCCATAGATGATGTGGGAAATGAGTCATCAGTTTGAAAAGTAATAGTATTATCCTAAAGGGGGGCCCAAGAATAAAAATGAGACTTTTGAGTACCTGAAAATTAGTTCACATGATAAAAAATAATCTTTAAAGCATAACAACATCCATTAAATAACAACCATAACTAAGAAACAAAATAGTTCATTAACCTAGCATGTAAATAAAGCAACATATATCATACACATAACCAGAATAGTCTAACTATATACATGATGCATGTATGAATGAATGTCGTCTCATTGAGCTTCTGATAATAAGTGAGAGATCCCAAGTACACTATTACATCAATGAATCACTATATCTAATAGTAGAACATGAAGCTAGAATTTTCTTATCTAAATAATAATCTATCTCCTATGTAGTACAAGATAATCCAAGGCTAAGCCTCCCCAAAAATCCATTTTTTGAGTTATGAAGAGCTATTTATAACAAATAAAATGACTCTTGATCTTCTCGTGACTCTTCGAATTATATGACTATTCATATTCTAATGTGACTCGTTACATTCCAATGTGTGTCTATTCATATTCCACTTGCATCCCTTTTACTTCATTACATACATTTATTAAATAAGACAATTTACACATGAGATGGTGGACTAATAAGACAAATCTACTCAAAGAAAAAAATCATCAAATGGATAGATCATATGCTTCTTCATGGAGTTCATTTGTGATATAAGTGTGTCATTTTCTGAACTCCTTTGTGATGGCTTCGATCCGGTTTGGAAAGTATCCTTTGTAGTGTGCCCTTACCTCTAATGCCTATGACAGTATATTATTGGAGCTCGATTGGACATTATTCCACAACCATGAAAGATTCATGTGTGCCTTAATTGGTGCAAATGCATATTGCTAAATAACATCGTTGGTCACTTCTAAGCCTTCCTGTTCTATTACATGCTTGATTGTCTTAATGTAATCTCTGATCTCCTCAAAAATGACCTCCCTGCCTTTGATTAATTCAAGGGATACAATGACGGGTATCCCATTCTTCTATGTAAGAGAATCAAACCCATTATGCAACCAGTTATATGCATCCATAATGTTAACCAACTATGTTACCAAATGTGAGTACTTCTGTAGGTGGAGTCTAAATTTCACTCTATCTATTTCTGCAGAGAGCTTATCCTTCTTTTCCAAATGCTCCGGGGAATTTGGATATTTGGCAGTCCACTCCCACATTTGGTCAACTACTCTAGTTGATGTCTTTAGGAGTTTCACCACTTCCTGTGCATTCTTCTGAATTTCAATGAGAGGATCCATGACCTGTTTTACAAGTACCATCTCATCGTATAGTCATGCCATGGTATCCTCCATTGGTCCTAATTCATCTAGCATGGTTGACTGCCATTATGCAGTATTGGAGTTGTGTGATAACAATCATTCGTTCTCCACTTCAATATGCTCTACATGTTGCTTCATCACACCAATTTCTCTTCTTAACCTGGCATTCTCATTTAGTAAATACTTTGAGTTATCATGTGTTGTTGTAGTGAATGCAACATTCAATGCCATAACTTCCCTCATATTTCTTCTAGTGTCGAAAGTGATCACCCTCTGTGTTTATACTGAGGCTGTGTTCTAAGGATCATTGATAAAGTACCTATGCCTTTTATGCATGATCCTCTTCTTTAGGTGATCAAAAGTTACACTACAAACATGTATGATTATATGCACTGGTGGAGGTGTAATCCCCATCTCTCTGAGTGGAATATGTCCTCCTATGAGTGGCTTTTCACCTGGAGTATTGGGCTCATCATCCATAGGATGGATGGTGTCTTCTTCCTCATACTCCCCTCCTCTAGTTCATGAGTCAATTGTCCTTCTTCCATCCTCTGCGCTACTTCCTCCTCTTGAGACTACCTTTGCTTTTCTTCCTCTCTCTTTCTCCTCTCTTCTTCTTCAATAAGTTTATTTTCAAATAGCTCATCATGCTTCCTACTCTCATCCTCCTCTTCTTCTTCTTCCCCTACTCTCCTCTTTGGCTCTATTTATGTATCTCTTATGTTTAAAGGATCAACTTTTGGTTTTATACTTCTCTCACCTAATTATTACTTGAGCCTTTTCTTGGTAAATGAATTCTTTACTTGAGGCATTGTTTCCTCCTCCTCCTGTTCCTGCTCCTACATGTCTTGAGCTGGTGTATTGTGAGGTGAACTGGTGTTCATGACTAGATGTGATTTCATTATGGAATTATACATGTTATTTATGTTTTAATCATTTGGTCAACATATTGATGAGTATGTTGTGTTATGGATGATCCTTTCAAAATACTACCTGAAAATTCACCTAGGATCATATCCATGGAAATATTTGTTGGCGAAGTCTAGGCTGTGAAGCTCTTCAGTTTTGGTTTCCAATTTACTTTGACTCTTCTATTCATATAATCTGATCCAAAATGGAAATATAGGCCAAGGGGATTTCTTCCTCCTGTGAAGGGTTCTTGAAAATCCCTTATTTAGCTGATTTTCCACCTCCTACATGACCACCTTGTTTGTCACATATTGTGGCATAATATGAGGGGTTGTTTGACATTCAGAACATATGATGTAAGTTCCCTTGGGAGATGCAAACTAGTCTACAATATCTTGAAATGAATCCTTCACTTGATCTATTGTGCATGGCAGATCAGTGTCAAATATTAGGAAAAAGATGGCTGAGAAAAAGTGTTGAACGAATCTGTCATATGCACCTCTAGAGCTTCTTCTGATAACACCCCACAACAAACATAAAATGGAAAAATTTCTTTAGGATTCCAGTTCCAATATGCCTTTAGGAATGCATATCGTGCACATATGTTATCTAAGAGGTATGCAGAGATGTAAAATTATGGAGGTTGATTTGCTTGCAAAGATGCTTTGACCCACCCCAACTATCTCTGCAACTCAAATAATAATATATCCACCCAATTAAAATCTCTTCCATGGTTCACCACCATATTGAGAATATATATCCAGTTCTCTTAAAATACCTGCGTGTTCTTGTGCCCAAACATTTGACTATACATAGCTATCAAATACTAATATAGTGTTGTTAGGAGATGTCAAAACTTCGTGGGTTCTCGACACCATTTCTTGATAACATTGATCATGTTGACGTTAGCCCATCTTGTGTAAAAGGAATCGTTTGCATATTCATTTGGCTTGAGCATATTATAATACATTGTATATCCTCATGATAATAGGTGGCGAGATGTTTGCCACTTTCATTGCATAGCACAAGGTGTGAGTCATCCATATGTGTAACTATCCATTCAATAACTCTAACACATGGCATGACCAGGTATCAACACGTAATCTTGTGTATCCTAGAATTATTAATGTTTAAATATGAATGCACATCTTCTAAGTCCTCAGGAAATGTCTCCTGCATGAACTTGTTGTAGATCTTTCTATATGCAACCTCTGTCGTCTTGTCAATAAAACACTAAGTGTCTGCATATATAGGAATACTAGACTTTGTAACTTGAAGTGGCTCATCAATACTTCCTCCTAAGCGTTATTTAGAGGCTACCTTTCATGGAGGCATGTCTCCAATAGATAACGACACATTAGTAGCACTTTTAGCACAAACACCTATTTGTGTAATCACACTCATAGTGACAAGATCAGCTTAAAACAACTAACTATGCAACAATATTTCTAAATCACATTCAAGGAGTCACCACGAATGATGGAGCATAAAAAAATATAAATGAAAACCAAAAATAATTTGCATGAAAACAAAAATACACATGAAAACTAGGAGGGTGCACTCTTGAAGCACAAAGAAACATGCATGTTCATTCGGGGCTTTATAGTGCACTTAAGAAAGATGAAAAAAACAACAAAGGCATATTGTAGAATTCTAAAGAGTTGAACAAATGAGAAAATATGGCTTCAAGTATTCCCTATTCGCCCATGCGCCTTGGGAAACAAGGAGGGCCATCTTTCACACTCCCAACTCATGAAGGATGAGGAAAATGTAGCTTCAGGTCTTCAAAGTGTGCCTATGTGCTCAAGGAAAAGGAGTGAGGACTGTAAAATGTTGAAGGGTTGAATGATGCAGCTTCGTGCCTTCATGGTATGCCAATGTGCCATAAGGAAAAGAGGTTTCATTGTAGCATTCTGAAGGGATGAAGGGAAAAGTGTCATTCCTTCCGAATGTGTCCATGCGGCTAGGAGGAACACTGAGCGCATTTTTTTACACTGAAGGATATTTGATCTGAACGAGTGCACTCTTCCTGAAAAGAGCTTAGAAACAAGTACATAAAGCAGAATGCGATGCTAATATACGAGAGGAATGATCTGCAACATTATATAAGTTATTGTCACATGCATGGAAGAAGATAAAAAGTTTCAGGAGTGTGAAAGGTTTCTTGCATGTGATAATAAATGAACTCTTACAAGATGAAGATCCACCTAAATATTCAAAAAACGCACTACAAAACAAGAAATTGACAACAAACAAAGCAAGATTTGACAATGAAATATAAAAATAAGAAAATATTTGAGCATGCAAACTTACTTGCTACACTGGTTGATGAAGGGCTTGATGATTTCCAACTATGTGCTCAGGTGAAATTATGATGAAGGAAGGATTATATGAGTTTATTTAAAGAGGCCAACATGAAAAAATAACTCATGCATGAGTATCACTGGTTGTGAGATGAAATGATTAGTTAAGAAGGAGTTGAGAACATTCCTATTTTCTAGGAGTGCATCCTCATGCAACAAGTTGAATCATGCATGCAACTAGATAGGGAAAAATTACTCGTCACTAAGAAGTGAACCTAGGTAGGGCGCAATCACTCAGACTGAAGGAGTGTGCCCTAGTGGGGTACACTTCCAGAGCTCGAAGAGAGTATCCTTTGCTCAAGTGCAAGCCTTTGTCAACTCAAAGTGCTCTTTAAGTTTTGTGAGATATTTTCTTGCCTTTCATTGTTTTTTCTACCTTTGAGTGTGTGCATGGATAGAAGGAAAGTTTCTAAGTAAGGATGGACCATGAGTTCACTTAACCGTAAAATTTACTAACTCAATGTTTCTAATGTTTAAGTGACAATGCTTGATACACATTGACTTAGGACGATGAGACAGTAGGATAAATCACATAAATAACACATCAAGCCACATGATGATACATGTGGGATTGAAACAAAAGTTGGTGTAGGCTCCAAAATTGGCATAAGCAAAAATTTTTGAGGTTCTTTGTTGTAGTGACAACAAGGGTGTTCTAATCCCTCCTTGTAAGTTTCTATGAGGGGGGTTCTAAAACGCCTTTGTAAGTTGCTACAGGGGGTTCCTAATGCCCCCAAACATTTCTACAAGGGGGTTCTATACCCCCATCATAAGTTGCTACATTGAGGGATAATAATGCCCCCAAAATATGCTACTACAGGGGATCCTAATACCCATAAAAAAATCCTATGAGGGGGGATCCTAATTCCCCTAAAATTTCCTATGACGGCGATCCTATACCCCCTTGTAAGTTGCTACAAGGTTGGTTCTTAACTGCTCCTAAAAGTGACTAGGGGGGCTTCTAAACTTACTATGAGTGGGGTTGTAAACTTCCATTATAGGTTGCTATTAGGGGGGCTTTAAATTATGTCCACAAGTCACTCTTCGAGGGGGTTTTGAAATCGCCCCCCAAAAGTGTGTTTTCAAGGGTGGTTGGAACCAACCCTGATAGTCACTTTTGGCGATGGTTCATATGTATTCAAAAACAACCTGTAAAAGGTTTTACTTTTATAGGTGATGCTTTTTGGGAATGAGAGTTTAAAAGAGTTTCCTAAAAGGTCACTTTTCAATGAGGGTTCCAAAGCGCCTCCAAAAGTGGCTTTTTGGGGAGTGGTTGGAAACCACCCCAAAAAGTCACTTTTGAGGGTGGTTCATAGCTATTCATAAACGACCCCTAAAAGGCTTTAATTTTAGAGGTTTTTTTTTGTTTTTTTTTTTTATATGGGGGGAGGGCGGTTAAAAGACTACTCGAAAAGTCACTTTTTAAGGGGATTTCTAAACCATCCCAAAAAGTTGCTTTTGGGGGCACTTTGTATCCCTTAAGAGGCCACCCCTAAATGGCTTGACTTTTAGAGGCGATGATTTTGTGGTGTCGTTTTAAAAGGCCACCCCTAATGCTAAAACTCCCTCCAATTGTCACTTTTTGTTGCAGATAATGACCCCATATAAGTATTTTTTGTAGTAGTTTTGATTCCTTGGTGTTGTTCTACAACAAATAAAAATTTTACTTTTAGAATAGAATTTATAAAGGAAACATGGAGAGAGAATTAGTGAAATTTTGATTCCATACTTCATATGATTTGAACCACACACCATGATTTTCTAATCAATTAACCATTTTTTATACATAATTTTTATATTAGTCACATAGTCATACAAAGACAATATAATAACATCTTATCATATTTCCTTTAGTTTGGTAAAGTTTCATACATTTTTCTTTGTTAGAGCTCGTTCTAAAAATGGAGGAAGATAAGTAATATATCTCATCATTGACGCAATGGCCTCATTGTATATATGATTGACAATATCAAATTTTCCTTCCACAATTTTGATCCAAGATTTCATGACACCCTATGTATGATATGATTTATTTAAAATCGATTTCAATAAATTTGAAAGCTATGGGATTTCCCAAGTTGACCCATGAGTTGAAAATCCATTCTCATTTCTTCAAATGAGTATCACTAACATTAGGAAGGAATTGAAGGATATTTAGGAAATACAAAATCTCCTTTCAGTGGTCAATTGTCTTTCACCTTGCACAACTATCTAAACATGTGATAGTTTATAGGATCTAGGTTTCTTATAATAGACAATTGTTAATAGAGTTTTTACTTTGGCCATCTTTATTTGGCATGATATTTATGTTCTTAACAATTGATATTTTTATAATAGTCACAAAGGAAATATAATTGGACATTTTAGCCACAATATGATGTTGATTCCATGAGTATCCCTCTTGATAAAATTTCAGTTAAAAACATAAAATTCGCATTCCTTCACGAGACTTCAATAATCTCCATCTTTTATGTTATGCTTCAATGGCAATCCTAACTCCATTGTAATAATCTATGTTATATAATTATGTATCATACCTTTTGAGAATACAAAGTATGTCAAATAATTCCCATTATACCTAAGATTTTGAAAACACATTCATACATCAATATGTTTAATAGTGCAGGAAGATACATTTTTTTATGGTCTTTGAATTGAGCATCAACCATTTTTGAGATGAAAACAAGGCTATGATTAGGATTCATATAACAACAAGGTATACAAATACTGCATCCAACCCAACACATTTATTAGAGGTAAAGTCAAACTTTAAACACGTATATGCATTTTGAAATCTATTATCAAATAGATTTCATAGTCATAGTTACCTATAAGGAGTTAAAATCTACATTTTTTACATCTTATGAGATTAATGAATTTTTGCTACTACTTAATGAACTATTTTGAACCTATTTCTGTTCATAAGAGACATAAATTATCTACTAGAGTGCAGCGGAATAGGAACAAAGAATAAAACACAGTCAGACAATTCAAGAGAATTTTTTTTACCAGGGAACCCAACTAGGAAATCCCTCTACTTGATGAGAATTTTATTGAGCAATTGATCTCTTACAAAATAATTGTTTCTATCCAAAATAATGTAGTTTGTCTTCCTTGAAAGAGGCTTGAAACCCTTGCAATATTATTGATCTTTGCTACCCTCTACCAATTTGTGCACAATTTTTCTTGCGCACTCTTCCTCTCAAAAGATCCATGCACAAACTTGTGCTTCCTATTTCTTGGTCTCACCAACACGTGCTCACCAAAGGAATGATTAAATTTCTTCCTTCGTTCCTTGTTTTAAAGGAAATTTGAATGGTTAAATCTAGTGAATTTACTAATTAAGGAATGATTTTGTGATTGATTCAGTTAGCATGTGTTAAATTCTCATGCAAATCGTCCTATTTCAAGTCAACCACTTGAAACTCAATCACTTATGTTTTTCCTAAATCAAGTCAAAATATAAAATCAAGAACTTGATTTTCAATTGAAACCCATCAGTTAACTATGGCTTAACTCATCCTACTTTTTAGGGATTGTTTCCTAAATTATAGGATCTTGAGTTATGCACAAGAAGGAACTCGTTATGGCTCCTATACTTAAGACATAAATCAAGGAACCCTTTTCTCACTAATATTTTCAACACTCCCTCTTATCAAGGAAGGTATTCCTAGAAGAACCTCTTCCACCTAGATTTATCTCCAAAATTACTATGCTCTCCGTTGTTGTAACTACTCCCTCTAAACTAGAAGATTTCCCTGCTTTCTTCTATGAAAATTGATTTGAAGACCTAGTTAGACCTATCAACACCTTCAAACTAGAAGGTAAAAGGCTCAACCCTCCTTACAAAACAAAGAGAAAAATCTTGGCATGTGTAATTGAGAGCTCCTCCACAAAACAAAGAACATATATTCCGTCTATGCTGCCTACAAACCTCCCTTAACTCAACCTTATTTAGAATTCAAAGGATAAACATCTTGCTCCTTTTATCCACCTGAACTAGATCCTCAAGTCCTTTTCACTACCTCAAACCATACGCCTCTACACTATGATAATTTTTCTCTTGTATGTGCTATCTTTATTCTGATCCACGCTCGGATACCACTTAGATCTTCCATAGATTTATGCTTCCACTTAATGAACAATTTTGAATCTAGTTTTATTCATAAGACACATAAATTTTCTACTAGAATGAAACAAAATACAAACAAAGAATAAAACACAGTCACACAATTCAAGGCAATTTTTTTTACTAGGGAACCTAACTAGGAAAACCCTCTATTTGTTGAGAATTTTATTGATAGAAAAAAATGAATAATTGATCTATTACAAAATAATTATTTCAATCTGAAAATAACCTAAAGTTCCTACTTTGAACTAGGCTTGAAACCCTTGCAATATTAACAATCTCTACTTCCCTCTGCCAATCTGTGAAAAATATTATCTTCCGCACTCTTCCTCTCACAAGATCCATGAACAAACTTGTGCTTCTTATTTCTTGGTCTCACCAACTCGTGCTCACCAAAATATTGATTAAAGTTGTTCCTTCCTTCCTCCTTTTAAAGGAAATTCGAATGGTTAAAATTAGTGAATTTTCTATTTAAGGAATGATTTTGTGATTAATTAAGTTAACATGATTTATCTGCTCATGCAACTAATTGTATTTCAATTCAACCACTACAAACTCATTCACTTTTGTTTTCCTCAATCAACTCACGCTAGAAAACCAAGAACTCAAATTTCAATTTAAACCCATAAGTTAATTGCATCCTAAGTCATCCTAATTTTAGGGATTGATTCAAAATTATAGGAACTTGAGTCATGCAGGAGAAGGAACTCGTTCTGGCTCCTATGAAGGCGGCATAAGTCAAGGAACCATTTTCTTGCTAATATTTTCAACAAGATTTTGATGTCAGATAACTTCCCTTTTGTAGTATTTGTTCACAAATGGATAGTTTTTAACATATTTCAACTCGAAATTAGTATGTTGAATTTTGGTTTGTCCATGATATATAGAAAAACCAACTTCAATTTATTGTTATTTAATATGAACATCCAAAGCATGTACTAGTCATGTTGAACATCCTCCAAGTGGTATGTTTGAATTTGAAGACCGAGTGTTATACAAACCAATGAAGGTGTTATAGGATTTGGTTTCTTGTAACAACTTTAGCCAAATGAGGAAAACTAATTTTTATTACTAACATTCCACAAGGAAAAAGGTCATATGAGGTCATGAGAGAATAAGGTAAGGAATGGGATTTAAAATTTATAATATCCACCCCCCAACCCCCATAAGTAAAAGTGTTTCCTTTCCTCCATTAAAATTAGAAAATGTTGAAGGCATAAGAGAGTAGAGAATAAGAGGCATGGGAAGTTTCAATGTACACTTTTTACAATATGAAATGAATTACTAATTAAAATTTATAAATTAATTATACCTTCACCTTATGACATCCTATCAATCAGAAGAGCTAATCTAGTCCATAATGACATCCTAACAATCAGAAGAGCTAATCTAGTCCATAATGATAAGCTAAAGTGAGATGAATGAAAAATATCAATATAAAACCTCATTCATGTGGTACTTGTAGCTTTTTTTCAACTGAGATACGGATTCCTTGAAGTTGTACAATAATGATATATATTGAGATATTTTGATGGCATAAGAAGTTTGAAAAGTTTTTACAAAAGGAGCAATCAAACTTAGAGGGGGTTTTAATTGAATTTAATTTATTAGAAAATAATATTTTTCAACAAGCTAGTGTTTAAAAATGATTTTTCTAATTTCCCCAAAATTTTCTTCATAATCATAAATTACTATGCCGAAAGAATCCTAAACAACAAGAAAATTTTCATGAAATACAAGGTCTTGTTGTACTTGAGAAATGTTTTCACAATCAAATTGTATTTGGGTAGAACTATATGATAAAGAAGTAACCAAACATTGTGAGTGAGCTAAGTTATGCTATTATATGGAAAAATCATGAGGCAAAATAGATTGAAGTGGTAATATGGTATTAATAATATTATGAAATATTTAAGATATTAGTAAATAGACATAAGAGTTTCATCTTCAACATGTATGCATTGTTAAGCTAAAAAGAAGGAAATATATATAAGTATACCATTGTGAATAAGTAGTATGAATAATGGATTCTTTAAAGAACTTGTATGAAGAATTCATCAAGAGGACATTACAATAGAGATCGAATTCTCATTGGTATTAGTATTCACTTGGTCTTCAGATAGTTCTTCATTTTCCTTGATCTCCATCCATCTTGGAAACTTTTGGGGTTACTAGTGTTGACAGTCAACATTTTTTAGCCAACTCCAAGGAAATGGTTTCTCAAACATAACTTCTTCGATATATCATGACGTGAAAAATTCTTGGCTTGAATATCTTCATATCACACCTTCATTCATAAATATTAAAAATTTGATCATGGAAATCACGTGTTCATATTTTCACCTTTTGGATTCTTCTGAGACCTGCAAACACTTAGGATATGCCAATAATAAAAAGTGAAATGATGGTAGAATAATGGTATTATGTCATTTATGAAATAAAAAAGATAATCACCAATAGTGCATGGAATCCAAATCCAAGAAAAAATCATTAAAGATAAATACATTTTTACATAATGAGAAGTGGTGGCTAGCCTAGACCAACAAGCAGTATCATGTTTATAAAATCTTCATTTGTTGTCTTATTTAAGGGATTCCAAAGTCAGATTAAAGAGGACCCATAAGGAGGTGTGTGTGTGTGAATAGTATAAATATTTTTTGAAATTTCTCTAAAATTATATGTCAAATATGTTATTGAACATCCTATATGCTATAGTTGTTTATGAATTTACCCTTAGACTAGTAATTTGTGTTTTAATAGTATAATTTCCACTTCATATCATATTTATGTTATTCCAATTGGATATGGAATCAAATGAAATTATCTATCTTCAACAGGAAATTTTTTTGATATAATAAAGACTTACTATATGGTATCTAATAAGGAAAAATCTATATGGAAACATTGTTTGTGACTTACAATTTAGACCTATAGTTACGCATTTTAGTGTATTTTTTCTACATAAAGTATGATCAACATGATTCTAGAGATAAATTAAATTATATTCATGTGGATATATACCCTTAGAATAGGCTTTAAAAACATATTTATTTGATTGTTCAAAATTGACAATGAATGGTGAGGAAGGAAATTTTTTTATTATGTTACTTTTAAGACAGGTAGTCATTGATTTATGTATAATTGTTTCACACGATGTCCAAATGAAGTGATTCAAGTGTTTTGTTTGAACTAGACTCAAATATGTATATCCCTTGTAAAAATATTTTGAATATTTAATTATTTGATATGTGAAATATATTAATGAGCAATCAAAGGTTCATATTTTCCCCAACGCAGATTTTAAGACCAACAATTACTAATTTGGAAATAAATTTTTTGTATGATATTGGAATTAGGCAATTTTAATTAAGTTGGAAATTATATATTCCAAGGAATATATCCCTCTAAATCAACTTCTAAAAATTCCCTCTTTTAGTTCCTCAACTATTCATTGTCCCAAAACTATTTTTAAGGGATTTCCAAAATTAATTTGCTAGAAGAATAAAAAATCATGTGATTTCTTCTAAACTAAGGCATTAAGTGCATGATATAGTTTTTGGGGACTTTTATGATAATGTAAATAATTCCGCTACCAAAATTATTTGAATTTTTTTTTGGATCTTCTTTAGACGGGTTAATCAATAGGGGACAAGTGGGGAGGTGCATGGCCACCGATCCATCAAGTATAAATAAGTTTGGAAATGGAAAAAATAATCTCCAATGATGAATTACAAAAGTATTATTAGTATGAGACACTCATCCAACACATTCATCCATGATTCCACACCATTGCAATAACGGGAGGAATTTAATGTTGAAATGAGTGGCAATAATTCAAATATCAATCCCACTGGTTATAATTTATTAGATTGACACTTGGAATTATTCCTAGGATATTACATCGTGCACATTAGTAATAACATATTGTAAAGGAGGACTGGTCTATTCATCAGAGTAGTTCTACAATAGGTGAGGAGGAAATTTTGGTCCAAGCTTTGATACAATAAAGAATCAAGGCCACTCATGGCCTCTTATTCCTACACTCAGTATTTAATGTAGGAAGTTGGTAACCTCTTCTTTAAATCCCCATCTATGTCTTCAGAAGTGATTTTTTTAGCTTTCCTTTTCGAGCAAGGCTCCTCTCTAGTTGTTTTTGTTGAATCTCCTTCACGTTTTCCCCTTCCATTCATGGTCCTAGTTTTTCGTAATTTTCCTCTATCATTTTATATAGATGTATTTTCATTGCTCTCTCGTCCCGTTTGCTATCTCCCATGATTTTTGTGAGTTGTTCTTAGATACAATTTCAGCTAAAAAAATATTTCTTCCCCTCTCACCTAAACCCTCCCGTGTAGCACTCATAATCTACAACCCCTCCATCTTTTTTCCAACCTATCTATTATAGTTTTTTCTTATAATTTTTTCCATAACTCCCATAGTCTGTGACTTTGGCAATGCCCCACTCATTATAGTTTTTACCCTAACACCTTTAGACAACTAATGCCTTCATAATGTGTTAGAATCATATGTGATGCTAAATATTACAAATAAATGGGAAACACTTGGGCCCAATAGAGGTTTATGTCCTCAACTAATATATTTTGTTCCTACACATCGCAACTGATTCAAGAATAAATTAGCAATGCTTAATGGAATATTATAGGGGAATAAGGTTTCCCTTCAAAAGAGGAAATAATTAGTAAAATTAAAAATTTGGTGTTTACAATTTTTTGTTTTCATTGTTGTCAAATTCAAAGGGACTTTTTTTAGTGTATTAGCAGTGTGCCAAGCTTATGATTTTGTTAGTGTTTTTATCCCTAAATGTAGAATTTGTAGTTTAAAGAGGCATATTTAATTTTGTTAGTTAGCCCATTCAATGGATTTTCTAATGATATATAACACCTTTTGTAGTTCCCATGAACTAGGGTGAAAGTTAAAATTGAAGTGTAGCAATACAAGAAAAGTCCCTTCTAGTTAAGATTCTTGGTACATTGAGCTCTCATACCATTGTACCTTGATGCATTGATAGGCAAGCCAGGGAAAATAGATTGAGCAGACTACATTTCATTAGATCGATGGGTATAGGGTCAAGAATGGAAACCACTGAGGGCATAGAAGAGAATCAAAAGACCTCACAAAATAATTACAAGAAGCTATAGGTTAGGAATAGTGCACTCGCACAATAGGTGGCCATGTAAATGGAACAAGTGGTGATTGCAAAACCAATGTGAACATCCATATCCATGGGAAAGACTAAGGGTATTAATTTACAATTAGTGCAAAAACTACACATAGGATACCATGTGGTTATTCACAGAATATTTCTAATGGAAAATAATGAAAATTCCCGATGGACCATATAAACATTAGTTGTAGACATGCGTGGAGGTTGATGTGTGGTCCCACACATGATAGATCAAAAAACATAGAAGGAATTGATCTAATAACTAATACTAACGTCAAATGTAGAGCATACATGATGTTGATGGAAGGTATTGGGAATTAAGGATTCAATCATAGTATGACATAGATGACATGTGGCACATGACATGGAAAAACATGTGAAGATCGAAGGATAAGACATGTGTCACAATGATGTGGAAATTAAAGGATAGGACACATGGAATGATGACATAGAAGATGGATGTAGTGGACATATGTCACCCATTTTCATCATTTTTGGGTGGCCAATTGGACAGGTGGAAAGTGACACATGGGAGGTGGTGGACATGTGTTAGCAATAAGGAACACTACATGGCAGTGTGTATATTTTGCATATGACAAAGCAGTGACATGGAAACCTATATGGTAGTCTCTATGTTTGTGCTAGGGATGTAGTTTAACAAATGTTCTGTGTTTATCCTAACTTAGCCAAAATAACCCACGGGCAAAGTTTCTATCCAATGTAATAGTGGGGAATTATAAAACTATTTAGACATTTGGCAATGGCAAGAGATCTAGGTATGTAGTGGTCTGAGAACAAAATATGTAAGGAGAATACAAAATGTCACGGGTCTATAATCAAGCAGAAACGAAGCCAGTCAGTTGAACTTCCTCCTTGTCAAGATTCTAGATAAGAGGATGTATTTGGTATCTAATGATCTAGGAATGTAGTAAGATATGCTTCTAACGAGTGATCCAGATCCATTTTTATGTGAAGGTGAACAAATCAAGCCTTTGTTTAGTGTTAAGGTTATACACCTCAACAAGTTTTTTGGTCATTCATCTATCCATGCATAAAGATTAGGCACTTACCGTATAGCTTGGACTTTGGATATAGTGGAAAGGTCACTTAAGCCACGGGTTCCATGCCAAAGTGAAAAATATCGAAGTTATTAATATCTTAGGGCTAAAGGATATTAAAGGGAAAACTATCACTTGGGTATCCACCTTATTATAAATTTGGTCATGCTTGAAAGGGTAAAATATCATATACACTCTGGAGAGGTCATTTTAAGGTATTTCTCATAGTCCTTAATCATGTGGA
Organism: Pinus tabuliformis; assembly: GCA_031772625.1. Taxonomy (NCBI): domain Eukaryota; kingdom Viridiplantae; phylum Streptophyta; class Pinopsida; order Pinales; family Pinaceae; genus Pinus; species Pinus tabuliformis. The sequence continues at coordinate 1,002,580,465 of CM062820.1, forward strand.
ATAGAGTGAGGGGTAAGTAAGACACAAAGGAAATCAACTATGGTAAAGGAGGTAAATACTCCCTTGCACAATTTATAAATATGAGCCAACAATTAAAGAAATTGGTCCTATGAAACACATCTAGAATTTTAGTCTTGATACATGAGAAAAGGACAATTCAAGGCTCAAACGTAACAAATACGTAGTCTCCAAATGTGAAATATGTTGATGTGGTGTGTGACTCTATATATACATAGAGTCTAAATGTGAGATAATGAGTTCATATAAGAGGTATACTATAGAAGAATGAAAGCACAATATAAGTTGTGTATGAGGGCCTGAGATCAAGGAGATGTAGTTAGTAATGAATTGTTAGAGTACGACATGTTAAGAGGATGCAAATTATTCATCTATATAAAGAAACCATGCATATTGTTCTAAGTAACTCCATAACCATTAGGATAAATTATAACAACACACAAATCCATAAATTTATCATGACCATGAAGACATAAAAAGCAAACCACTCACTATGACCAAACACACATCTCAACAACATTCCAGAGATAGAAGTAATCTATACACATATTACATAGGTTGAACTATTAATGAGATCACACACAAACATGGTAACAAAAATGAGCTTCTCATGCTTATAATTGTATACAGATAACTGAAACTTATGAAATCACATATTAGTCTTGTGTGATTTTAGATCACCATTCAAGGACATGTTAGGAAAGCTACAAATGAGTGAGAATGTTGCAACCACGTAACTAAAAAAAATCATAAATACTATATATATACAAGTTAGATGTTAAAATATGATTAGATAGTGAATTAAAAATTCTTACATAAATGACATAGGATTAGCCGTCATTCATAAGTAGAATAAGGCATGTCACAACAAGTACCATTACATTCATAACTAGGACTACTTATCTAAAAAACATGGAATGGCTGGAAAATGAGAGAGGGCCTTCAAATCTCCTCACAACCATAGGTCAACTATGCTACAATAATTAATGTAGATGACCACCTCTGAGACAGATTCATAGTCTAAAGAGTTAAGTGCTCAAGGGAAGTCATACCAATAATCAGCAGATAGGTATTCAAGAGGAGTCCACTATCTAGATGGTTTGTCAACTTATCCTATGAATTGAACACCATAGTGACTCTCTCTATCTATCAAAACTAAACAATAGGAATTCCCCTAAAATTAAGTGAAGTGTTTTCTCAGTCCACGAGTATGATATCACTTTAAGGGTGGTGTTAATGCAAGCAACGAATGAATCAATATATCTACTGATCCTTCACATCCAAATATAAAATTAGTACATGCACTAAGTAACACTAGAATGTATGGAATGATCTCCCATTCACACCGAAAAGGATCTCTGCAACACTTTTACTCTTGAGTGCTCCCACTCCTATGCATATATTTCACTTTTACTCTCCTACACACACACCTGATATGGACTCTTGTTTCCCATACTTTCTCATCCCACACTCTGCTTTACTCATGCCCCCCTCTTGCATGATGATGTACTCAACATGTCCCACAATAAAAAGGACAATACGGGTTTTTCCTTCAGTCAAGTGACACATACACAAATTAAAAGCCTACAGAAAAAGGACCATAAATTTGTCAGGGAAATAGGTGGTAAATGTTAGAAACCAAGACAATATTGAGAGCAAGGGTAAATCAACATTATGATAGTTTAAAAACTATCTTTGACAAAGTAAATAATATTAAAACACCAACAATCACTTCTGTGACCATTCATATAAGAATCACAAGAATCAACTCAAGAAGAACATGTTAAACACATAGATTCTTCAATCCTTTCTTTAATTTATTTTACAAAGGGGATCTTCAACTTACTTTTACAATGTTCTCTGATATCCACCAAAAGGAAGCTACTACTCCCTAATTTATCAGCTACCACTAAAAAAATCCAGTAACCTTGATTTATTAGCCATCAATGAAAGGATATATTGCCCCTGATTTATCAGCTATCACTGAAAGGAGCTACCACCCTTGATTTAGAAACTACAACTGAAAGGAGCTACTACCCCTGATTTGAATGTTGTGACTTTATTCCTCCACTAATATTTCATTCCATTTTCAAAGTCGCATCATGAAGGCCACTACCTTTCATAAAACAAATAAATCTCCCCTCAGCCACACATCCTAATCAGAAAACATCACCTTAAGTAATCTCTGATCACTGATCAATTCACCACACATACCAAAAGAAGTAACAACAACATCAATAACAAAAAAAAAACTCCTTCCTAATCTAATTATTGTTATAATGAATGAGAAATGATAATTTTATAATAGACCTTCTAGTTAAGTTCATATCTTTAGCTTGCATGCATTCATATTTTCCACTTATGTTAAGTCATATTGGTGTGTTCAATTAGTCTTCATACTCTAGTCTGATTGTTCATTGGTGAGAAAATGAGTTTAACTACCAATTTATTCAATTCTACAATTCTTACAAGGTTTAGAAATGATTTTTTCTCAAGTTCTAACTTTAGCTAAGTGATAAATTTGGATGAACTTTCGAATAAACCGGTAAGCGTTTCCACACCACCAAATTTTCCGCTAACCCATTGATGCACATTTTGGCCAAGTTTTTGTTCACTTCGAATTTGGCTAAAATGCCAATATGGCTCAAAATCACTAAATCTGTTGACACATTCATGGCTTGATGCCCATAGGCTTACACTCAAGCCCTCAGTGACATAAAAACTTATCTCCAAGTCCCAAAGAAAACTTTTAGCCCTTCTTCCCTTAAGCCATAATTCTTATCAATCACAGGCTAAATGTCAAAATAAAAAATGTAGACCAGTTAGCCCGTGATCGCTTCATACTCGAAAACCTTCACGAAATTCTCCTTGGCATGCCTTCGATCTAAGTCTAAGAGTACCTAAATAACTGCATAAAACCTTCTATGCCACACACACTAACCAATCAAGAAATCACTACGATGATGTGTCCTTTTTAGCTCGTATGCCACCATGTCCCAACACCCTATCACCTAAGTGATAAAACTTGTTTCTCTTTTAGAAACTGCTAGGGTGCCTAGGCTTTGGGGAATAGGGTGACATGCTAACACTACTAACCTTTCTGCTACTATGTCAATCACATTTCTAGGTGTCACTTTCTTACTGGTGGCATTTTTCACCCATTTTCACCTCACTTTTCCTTCAGAGAAATGCCAAATATGCATGCCACATGTCACGTCCCTATTGGTGCCATGTCATGTTAAGATAATGTTGCTAATGTGGGTGATTTTCCAAATGAAATCATGCCAAATTTCATTTTATGATTATTTCATGTTGTCAAGGGTATGGTAGAAAGGGGGGTATCAGACTTATGAATTTACACAATTTCTTCATTAAATTTTTAAAGGTTGAGATGATAATTTTTGCGATAACTGATTTCTTTTTCCATCTCCTCGAGAATAAAAAATTGATGTCCTCTAGATCCCGTTGGGGAGAAAATGTAGAGGTTATATGTAAAGTTGGGGTCCCTAGCTATCAAATCATTAATGTTGTGTCTGACACATCCTCTTGTTGTTGCATTTGGCCACATCCTCTTGGTGCTACATCATCCTAGATTGTTATGAAACCAGCTCAAGAAAAGATAGAAAAGATAGATCAACGCCTTAGAATTCAGCCTCTTCAAGGGGGCAACCTCCTTTACATTACATAAATGAACAATTCTTGGATGATACAAATGACAAAACCTCCTTTCTATATATAGGAGTCTAAGGAGTCACAATATAATCCAGCCGACCTAACAATAATAATATAAAGCCACAAAAATAACAATAGAGGGATTCTATGGGGCACAAAAATAACAACATGGGGGTAATAGGGGAACAACAATATAAATAAGTGGTATAACTACAATAGTAATGGGGTAATCACTAGTATTATAGGGACCCAACATGCCCCTCTCCTTCAAAAAAGTGTTGTCCTCAACGCTTGAGTAGTTCTGGATACTTCTGCATAAAATTCTCATCCTCCCATGTGGAATCTTCAGCGGATAAGTTCTTCCACTTGATAAGATACTCTGAAATTGATCGATTTTGTAGCTGTCGAGTTCTTGTTTCGATGACTGCTTCCGGTTCCAATATAATTTTTCCTTCCTCATCAAGTTCTGGCAATATTGTTTGCACTGGGAGCTTGTCACCTATAACCTTCTTTAAACATGAAACATGGAAAACTGGGTGCAATCGAGAAGCTGCAGGAAGCTCCAATTTGTATGCCATAATACCAATCTTTTGCAACACCTTGTACAGACCAGAATACTTTGGTGATAATTTATTATCCTTCTTAGATTGCTTTAGGGACATTTTCTTATATGGTTGTAGCCGTAGGAATACCCAATCACCTACACCAAAACTTCTTTCACTGCGATGTTGATCTGCCTGTTGTTTCATTCTATTTTGTGCCAACACGAGGTTATCCTTTAAGAGTTGGAGGACTTGTTGTTGATGTTTGATGTGATGTTCCACTGCCTGAACCCTAGAATTCTCTCTTAAATATGATGTGATGGATGGTGGTTGATACCCATAAAGTGCCATAAATGGGGTCATTTTTGTTGTTGTATGGAAGGAAGTGTTATACAACCATTCAGCCAGAGGCAACCATTTGACCCATTGTGTCTGTTTATCAGATACAAAGCAACAAAGATATCCTTCCAAACATTTGTTTACTATCTCAGTTTGCCCATCAGATTGAGGATGATAAGATGAGCTATGAGCTAACTGAGTACCAAGACAAGAAAATAATTCTGTCCAAAAATTTCCAGTGAAAATGGGATCTCTGTCACTTACAATAATCTTTGGGTTTCCATGTAGCTTTTGAATTGTTTCCATAAATGCAGTAGAAACTGTACTGGCTTAAAATGGATGTGATAATGCACAAAAATGTGCATACTTGGTAAGTTTGTCAACTACCACCATGATGACAGTCTTTCCCTCAGACTTGGGTAAACCTGTGATAAAATCCATTGAAACCTCCTCCCAACGTTGGCTTGGAATGGATAAAGGTTGTAATAGACCCCGTGTCTTAATTGTTTCAACTTTATTTTGTTGGAAAACCAAACATTCCGCCACAAACTTTTGAATATCTGATTTAAGGCCATCCCAAAAAAATTCCTTCTTAACCCTGTGGTAAGTTTTTAAAAATCCCGAGTGCCCTCCTAAGGGAGAAGTGTGCAATTCCATAAGAATCTTTTGTTTTAGCTGGGAATTATTACAGAGGTATAAGCGATCTTTGTACCATAATGAATCATTTTGCCAGCTAAATGTATCAGACGTACTGGAATCTTGTTGTAGCTTTCGAATAAGTGCCCACACTTCTTCATCATTCTTCCATTCCTCCCTTGCTTCGTTTATCCAATCTGGTTGGATAATAGAAATGGCGCACAACAATGCTTCCACATCCTCATCCTTTCTTGAGAGTGCATCTGCCACCATATTTTACTTCCCTTTTTTGGAGATGATTTGAAAGTCATAACCCAACATCTTTGTGACCCACTTTTGTTGCTCTTCAGAGGATAATCTTTGTTCTAAAAAGTAGTTAAGGCTATCATGATCCGTTTTTACCTTGAAGTGTCTTCCCATTAGGTAGGGTCACCATTTCTTAAGTGCATGGAATATTGCCAACATTTCCTTCTCATAAATAGCTTTGCTTAAAAACTTTCCCTTGATTGGACGACTTTCAAAAGCAATGGGTCTTTCATCTTGCATTAGAACAGCACCAATTCCATTTCCTGAAGCATCACATTCCACAATAAAGGTTTTTGTGAAGTCCGGTGTAGCTAAGACCGGTGCTTGGCACATTGCCTCTTTAAGATGTTCAAAGGCCTTTGTTGCTTCCAGAGTCCATGAAAATGCATCTTTCTTCAATAATGTTGTTAGAGGTGCTGCTATTCTCCCATAATTCTTAACAAACTTGCAATAATACCCTGTCAGCCCAAGAAATCCTCGCAGATGCTTTATGGATGTGGGGATTTTCCATTCCTTAATGGCTTTAATTTTGCTAGGGTCTACCTTAACTCCTTCATGAGATACAATATGACCCAAATATTCCACCTCCTGGACTCCAAAGAAACATTTGGATCTTTCTGCATATAATTGTTTCTCCTCCAATAGTTGTAGCACCCTGTCAACATGTTCAACATGATCCTTCTAAGACTTGCTGTAGATTAGTATATCATCAAAAAATACTAACACAAATTTTCTAAGGAATGGTTTGAAAATTGAATTCATCAAACCTTGAAATGTTGAAGGTGCATTAGTAAGGCCAAAAGGCATGACCAAAAATTCATAATGACCCTCATGAGTTCTAAATGTAATTTTCAGAATGTCTTAAATCTTCATTCTGATTTAATGATATCCCGAATGAAGATCCAACTTGGTGAAGTAAATTGATCCATGCAATTCATCAATGACAGGAATGGGGAACTTATCTTTAATAGTGAGCTTGTTGAGCTCCCTATAATCCGGACACATGCGCCATGATCCATTCTTCTTGTGCACCAATACTACTGGAGCAGAGAAAGAACTTTGACTTGGTTGAATTATACCAGCCTCTAGCATTTCTGCAACCATATGTTCAATTTCACTTTTTTGGACATAGGGATATCTGTACGACCTGATGTTTGGAGGAACACTTCCGGGAATCAGATGAATAGCATGATCATGATCATGCATAGGTGGGAGACCTTTGGGAGTCTCAAATACCTTGGAATGATTGTCCAGGACTTTTTGGAGATCTGGAGAAATAGATGATTCCGATGTGGAAACATCTAGCGAACATAATTGTGTAATTACACCTCTTTGCTCCTTTTTTAGAAGCTTTGTCATACCATTAGAGCTGATTATCTTTCCTGGCTTCCCTACAATACCCCTTAATTCAACTTCCTTTCCTTCCATAGAAAATTTGATGAAAAGTTCTTGAAAATTAAAATCTATTGTACCCAAGGATTGTAGCCATTGGACTCCAAGTACAACATCAGCACCTCCCATTGGAATGGAAAGCATTGGGCTAGTCAATATATATTCTCCCATGGATAGCTTGATATTAAGGCACCTTCCAGAGCAATTTATTGTTCCTCCATTTGCAATCATCACTTGACACTCTGGTGCTGGATATAGGAAGCAATTCAATTCTTTTTGCTACCCTACAATGAATAAAATTGTGGGTGCTTCCTGAATCAATCAACACTATTACCTTTTTCTTCTTGATTTGTCCTTCTATCTTGATGGTTTGAGGAGTGGTAATTCCCGCCAATGCATTACAAGATATGGTAGGCTTTATTTGTTCTTCATCTAGGCTTTGTTCCTGGAGTATATCTTCTTCTTTTGACCTTTCTTTCTCCTTTTCTTCTTCCTCTTCACAATCTATGTAGAATAATTTCTTCTCAGCACACTTATGACCTTTAGTGTATTTGTTATCACAACTGTAACAAAGCCCTTTTGCTATTTTTTCTTCCAATTGTTGTGGTGTCAAACTTATAGGTTGTGGAAGACTAGGGGCAACAACACTTCCGTCTTTATAGTTGTGAGTGGTATGCTTCTTGGTTGCCATAATTTTGCTTTCCATTTTTCTTGCTAACCGGAATGCCTTCTCTAATGAATCAGGTTCCCAAAGGCGAACATCATGTTGGATATTATCCTTTAAAGACCCTATGAACACATCAATCCTATGCTCCTCTGGAATATCTTTTACCCTTATGTTCAATTTTTGGAACTCCTCAATGTGCTCCATTACTGAACCCTTTTGTTTGAGACTTATCAATTGGCTAAAAAAAGTGTTGCTTTTTGTATCTTCATAATGTGCTATCAATTCTTCCGTAAAAATTGCCCAAGTGATAATTTTTTTACGAGAGCAAAGCCATTGATACCATACAAACTGATTTGGTTCTAAATATACAGTTGCCATACGTACCTTTTGTGTGTTTTGCACATTATTGAGATCGAAGAACTGCTCCATTTGTAATATCCATGTGGCGAGATCCTTGCCATCAAACTTCCTCATATCGATTTTTGGAATATGGTGGGTCTTCGATCCAACATTAGCGTCTATGGAATCATGATTAACATTTCTTTTGTTCACATCATGAGTTTCCTTTACAGCCTTTTCACCATTAGTAAGTATTTCTTGTAGAAAATTTGTCAAATCTGTCTTCAAATTTTCCATGTCTCTCTTCAAATCTGTCTTTGAATCATCCATCTTAGCTTCCATTCCCTTTATCTTAGATTCCACGCCATTTATCTTAGATTCCATGCCATTTATCTTAGATTCCACGCCACTTATCTTAGCTTCTGTTAGCTTTTGTGAGCGTGACATTTGTTGCACTTGTTCTTGTAATTTTGATATATCATGCAGCATTTCTTCCTCCTCTTCATGAGTCATGCTAGAGCTTTCAGGTTCCTTACTAGGTGTTTGCATTTTCTTTCCTCAGGGCATCAGTTACCAATAATAATGCTTTACTATTCCCTTTGAATTCCGTTAAACCAAGCTTACACAAAAATTTAGAAAAAACCTACACACCTTTTTTCACTTTATAGAAGCCCGATATTGAATCTGATGTATCTCTATAATTTCAGATCATCCAATTCTGAAATTACGACCTGTAGTAGCCTTCTGTGTCCTCTTTTTGATGCCACAAGTCTGACCCAAATTAGATTCTCCAAGGAAGAGTTATGTGAAATCTCCCACAGTGACTTGCTTTTAGACTAGTTCAGTAGAGCGAACTTGTACAACGTGCCACGAGTCACTGTTTCAACCTTTGAATCTCAAACACACATACAAGAAACTACATTCCGTCCTCTTTCTGTACCTTCTTACGAAATTTCAATCTGATCCCCAGAGAGAAAGTTATGACGATTTTCCCCAAGTCACCGTTTTGAATGTAATTCAGGAGTCTGCAGAAAGACCAACTTCCTCAGATCATATCTCCGCAAATATCGTGCAAAAAGTTCTGAAATTCGGACCCAAGGTTCAGCGCGATTGCTTCTCAAATGGGTTTTTTTATGACGTCTGAAACATCACAAAAAAAAGTTATAGCGAAAATGCCACGATGACGTGTTTGGAGCAGCGAAACCCTAGAATCCAAAGCTCTGATACCAAATGTTATGAAACCAACTCAAGAAAAGATAGAAAAGATAGAACAACGCCTTAGAATTTAGCCTCTTCAAGGGGGCAACCTACTTTACATTACATAAATGAACAATTCTTGGATGATACAAATGACAAAACCTCCTTTCTATATATAGGAGTCTAAGGAGTCACAATATAATCCAGCCGACCTAACAATAATAATATAAAGCCACAAAAATAACAATAGAGGGATTCTATGGGGCACAAAAATAACATGGGGGTAATAGGGGCACAACAATATAAATAAGAGGTATAACTACAATAGTAATGGGCTAATCACTAGTATTATAGGGACCCAACATAGATGTTAGGACTTGTGCCTACCTTGGAAAGCTTGGGGGAAAATTCTTTAGTATTGTATGTCTCAGGTGACACCTGCGATATCCTTCCTGGGATTTTATTGAATGCACCAATGTGGTGATGCCTGCCACCTATATGTTGACTATGTTGTGGGAACCATGGCCTAGAAACATCAAAATTTTGACTTTATCCTCTGAATCTTTGACCATCTATATCTTTTGATCTAAGATTCCTTTTTCAAACATAAATATATTTTTGGAAATATCTTTTCAATATTTATCCATTCAGGTCACTTACATGAACATCTAATTTGATCTTCTATAATTAAAATGGCTTCATAGTTTCTACACTTTGACAAATCTATTTGCAACCACCTGATCTGTTCCACTCCTTTGACATTAATGCCAACAAATTTTCAACATTATCCCACTTTATCATTGTTGGAAATGCCACAAACATTGGAAATAATCATAAACTAAATTTTTTTATTACTTCTCACCCTTTTTGTACTTATCCCACTTTGACATCAATGTCAAAGAAAATAATATGACCCCCCTAGAACTAATCTTCGCCTATCTTTCTAATCCTATGAACTTCACAACTTCCTTTTGATATTATTTCAATTCATCATCTTGAGGAATATCTAGTGTAGGGAGGTAAAAGGAAGTATTCCCAATGTTTACCTCAAGTACTCAAATTAATATGTTGGTATAGGTTTGGTGAATATATCAACTACCTTCTATTTTTTAGGTACATACTCCAACTTTACAATATTATTTGTAACTTTATCTTTAAGGAAATGGTACTTGATTGGAATATGCTTTGACTTTTGATGAAAAAAAGGTTCTTTGACATGGTTATTGCACCTGTGTTATAACATATTATTGGTATTGGGTGGTCATTTATCACTTTTAGATCTTGTAAAGTATACTTCATCCATAATAGCTGAGTGAAACAAGAAGTTGTTGCTACATCTTCTTCTTTAGGAGTAGAGAGTAAAATTTAAGCTTGCTTCTTGCTCAACCATCCCAAGAAGACATTCACCAAGAAATAAAGCATCACAACTAGTGTTTTTTTTTTATCATTTGCATCACCAACCCAATCAACATCAATAAAATAAATTAGTCAAAAATATTTACCTCTCGGGTACCAAAGTAAATAGTCCATTGTGGCTTATAGATATAGGAGAATCCTTTTTACTGCTAGGAGATGACTTCATCTAGGGGCTTCTTGAAATCTTCCAACAATAAAATATTCTTGAATAATGTTTTGTCTAGAGGCTATTAAGTTTAAGGGTCTACCAATAACATATTTATATAAAGTATGATTCACCTCTAGTGATTCATTATTCTTGCTAAGTTTGGAACATGTAACCATTGTAGTGCTTAATAAAGAACATTCCCCCATGTCCAATTTTTTCAAAACATCCTTGAGATACCTGCTTTGTGAGATAAAAAATAGTTTTGAAGATTGTGTAATATGAAAATTGAGGAAATAAGAAAGTTATCCAAGCATACATATCTCGAATTTGGCCTTCATATCAACTACAAAATAACTACTCAAATGTTCTAAATCAGTTGCAAAAAAAAATATCATCAACATAGACAACCACCACTAGCAATTTTCCCTAATTGGCTTTCACATAAAAATTACTTTCAATTGTGCCTCTCTTAAAACCAAACTTAAGTAAATAACCATGCAACTTGGAGTACTAAGCCCTTGGGGCTTTCTTAAGACCATACAAGGCCTTTTTCACCCTGTAAACATAATCAGGTTTATTTGATAGTTGAAAAAGTAAGCCTGCTCAATGTAGGCTTCTTCTTGTGATTCTCCATTTAAAAATGTAGATTTTACATGCATCAGATATATCTTAAATTTTTTAAAAGTAGAAAAAGTCAAGAACATGTGAATTTATTCTAATCATGCAATAAGATAAAAGGTTTTATGAAAATATAAACCTTAAATTTGTGAATAGCCCTTGCAAACAAGCATTCTTTTGTTTCTTAACACTTCACCATTTTCATTCAATTTATTCCTAAAGACCCACTTCGTGCCAATAATTTTCTTATATTATAGCCCTGGAACAAGCTCCCAAGTTTTATTTTTCTTGATCTGATGAACCTCCTCATTCATGGCCTTTAACCAATTTTCATCTTAGGTGGCCTAAGAAAAATCCTTTGGTTCCATCATAGATAATAGAACCACATGAACTTCAGTAGGGGGATTTATTAGCCTTCTTCTTCTCCAAACACCTACATTGAAGTCACCAATAATTTGGTCAACTAGGTGGTGTTTTTTCTCATACCTCGTATAATCCTTAGATTGTAGACTAAAGATTTATTCAATGTCAGAATTTGTAAATGTCTCATCATTATCCTCATCATTCCTATATTATTCATTAGTACTAATATTTATTGTTCATTTATATTCAAATTCAATGTGCTCATCAACTTTATCATCACTACAATCAATTATTTTTCTTGTATCCTTATTGTGGTATTTAGCCCTTGTTATTATGAGAGTGCCCAAGAAACTTATATGTTGGCTCTCTTTGCTACTCTGTTATACTATGGAGTATCTACTGTGTTAAACTATCTTTTGATACCCTATTCATTTCAAAAATCATTAGACTCTTTGGAGGTAAACTCACCGCCATTATAATACCTTATGTGTTTTATAGTTTGTCTCATTCTCAGCGATGGCTTTAAAGTCTTTCAACCTTTCAAAGTCATTTGACTTTTCTCTTAACAAGGCCACCGATGTAATTCTTCTAAATGATAAGAATGAAATACAATTTACCTGAAGTTGTATGAGTTATTGCAGGGCGACACAAGTCCATATGTATTAATTTAAATGGCATGGTTGATAATTTATCCTTGGATTTGAATGGAACTCATACTTTTTTCCGAATATGATAGTACTTTCAAATAGTGTTCTCTAGTTTTGAAAGCTTTGGAAAATCTCTAACAACATTCTTCTTGCCCAATTTGACAATTTGATTAAGGTTCGCATGTCCTAGCCTTCGATTTCATATCCAGCTCTCATCAATATTTGTTAAGAAACACTTCTCCTTCTTATATTTTAGAGAATATGTACATTATTTTGTGTTATAATAGTTTCAACTATTGTCTCTCCTATATATGTATACTTGATTTGAATTTTTTAGATTTGAACAACACATCATCGATTTGGTCACACATATGCGAAACACTAAGTAAATTATGCTTCAGGCCATAAACAAACTATACATCCTTAGCCTTACCTCTGACATTAGCTAGGCAAATAATTCCTTTGCCCATAGTCTTACTAGTCACTTTATTTCCAAAGGTCACAATACTTTTGTCAATGGGTTTCCATGACAAAAACTTTCTTTTATATCCTAACATGTGCTTAGAACAAACACTTTCAACATACCATTGACTCTATTCATTCGGGAAAAATAAAAACACATTACAATTTACTTCATTTTTGTTTTTCTTCCATACTTTGGGTTGTTGGATTTTTTCTCGATTTCTAGATCAGGCCTTTTGTCTTTATGTATGTAATCAACTACTTTATGGCCATAGTTTTGATAGATTTAACATTGAAAGAAGTTTTTTCGGTGGGGAAAAAATAACAATTTGATGCCTTGTGCCCATTATTAGCATAGGTAAGACAATATCCTAGAAATATGTCCCGATACTTGGGAGAAAATTGATTTCTAAAGATTAGATAAGTTGCACTTTGAGATAATCAAGATTTTCTAAGACATGAACCTCCTTGTTGCCAAATTTTATTTACGTCTCGTTCATTATTAGAGTTTGGTTGAGTCGAATTGTTACTTTTATTTCACAACTATTGATTTTATTGTGGTTGTAAATTGCATTACATGCTTTCTTTTTCTCTCTATTGTTGCAATGGGTTAGCTTTTTTCATAGACTAAACAAAGGTATTGGATTTATTTCCCTTTATATCATCTTTTTAGATTGACTCGGCATCAAATCTAAGACATGATATATTATTAAAGCATCTTTATGCTTAAGGAAGTTCATTTAAAGTCTTTGTCCCTTCTCCAAACTTTTCATTAAATCTTAGTTGGGTTTTATATTTTTTAAACTCTTTCCTTAGGAAAAAAGTTTCTCCATCAAGCCTTTCACATGCTTTATTCTTCTCATTAAGTTATTCTTTCAATATTTCTTAGATCTTCTTACATTCTTCAATTTGCAGGAGAAAATGTTCAATTGCTTGAACTTTGTCTTTTCTCAACAATTCCTTTGTGTTTTATTTTTCTTTCTTAGCCTTTAAAATTCCTCAAGAGAACTAATAATATTTCCTTCTAAGTCAACTTCAACCAGTTGTCCATTATAGTCGATAAAATCTACTTCCCAATTTTATATGGCCGTGAGAATAAATTGTTTTGAGCTTTCATAGGATCTTTCCTCATCTAAAGATTTACTGTCTTCACTTTCACGATAGGTGCAGTCTTAGGTGTAGGGGATTTTCTTCTTAAACTTATTTTTTTCCTTTTTCAATTTTCTAAACTTCTCTCTATGGTCATATTCATTCTTATTTTCTTTACATTTAGAAGCATAGTGATGTACCTTACCTCAGTTAAAGCACTTAATAGGTAGCTTACCTTTGTACTTTCTTGACCTCTCTTGATATTTATCACAAACATAGCTTCCTTTTCATTTGATTCACAATATGAGTCATTACATTATTCCTTAGGCTTCTTTTTTACTTTAGATGTTGATTCCTTTGTTATAAACACTCCATTAGAAATCCTCACCTCAAAGGCAGTAAGGGTGCCAAGTTATTGGTCCAAAGTGAGAGATTTGAGATCTGTAATCTCCTCAATCGATAGAAATTTAGGATTAAATATTTTAGGAAGAGATATCAACACCATATGAACTACTACTTTCTCTTTTATCTCTTCATCAAGACCGCTTATTGTATTCACAATTTCATCAACTATAAGAAAGTATTTAGCAATATATTCATCATCACACAAATTCAAAGAATCAAATCGCATTCTAAAACCCTGATGTTTGGCTTGCTTTACCTTGATATTTCCTTCATAACATTTGCTCATATTATCCCATATTTCTTTTGCAATAGTGCAATTCATGACTATTTTTGATTTAGGTAAGCCAACACGTAGAGAATTAATTGCTTTTCCATTGCATGTAAATTCCATATTGTTATTTGTAGTGATCGCGGTTGTAGGATTTTGATATTGTTTTTCCACTATGTCCCATACATGAACACCAAGAGATTGAATCATTTTTTTTATCCTTACTTTCGAAAACACATAGTTCATTCCATTGATTGTAGCTACCCTATTGGTGAATCATCCTTCTTGTTTTTCCACAATCTGTAGTCTTCCTTATATTAAACTCATCCTGAAGTAACTTGAATATGATGCCAATTGTTAGAAACCAAGACAGTACAGAGAGGTGGGATGAATCAATATTGTGCAAATTTTAAAACTTTCTTTCCCAAAGTAAATAATTCTAAAACACTAATAAACACTTCAACAACCAATCATATAATATGTTGGGTGTGTGTTATATTGTTTCCATGACTAGCCCCAGTAGTGAAGTTGGTGGGTGGTTGGCACTCTCTTCGTTGAGCTAGGCCCATCGGGGGGTTCATGGGGGGGATTTGAGGGGGTGGGAGCCCCCCTCAATGGGGTCGGGGGAAACACCCTAGGAATTTCTTTTTACCCTATATTAGGTCAGTGGACCTACCAGTGGTGTTGTGCGTGGTTTTCACACATGGTTTTGGGCATGATAGTTTTTTGCCCATGGTATTTTGTAGATCCAGTCAAGGGAACTATGGTTATGTTATAATCCAGGGTTAATGGATTGTGATTTATGGATTCTTTGGCATGTATATATATGTATTAGAACATTGAAAGGAATATAACGAAAAATCAATTTGGTAGTCCCAGTTTTGGGATCTAGGGGAAAATCTATGTGTATATATGTTTGATGTTTTATGCTCTCACCATCATTTATTTTATGTTTTTCAAAACCTACATTTCGTATTAGAGTTGTTTTGGCTTCAAGGGGACACCTATGTTATTGAGGGGTTTTGATCGGGCCTATGGTAGAACTTGTTAAGTGGGAGATTTGCGGGATCGATTCTTGTGGTGAAAGAATATGGCGAGTAGTGGAAATATAGAGATCGAGAAACCTAATGGTGAGATTTTTTATTTGTGGAAACTCAAGATTGAGGATCTATTGGCGGATAAAGATCAGTGGATCGAGGTAGATCCAGGTACTAAACCAACAGAAACGTCAG
Source organism: Pinus tabuliformis (assembly GCA_031772625.1). Taxonomy (NCBI): domain Eukaryota; kingdom Viridiplantae; phylum Streptophyta; class Pinopsida; order Pinales; family Pinaceae; genus Pinus; species Pinus tabuliformis. The sequence continues at coordinate 1,002,596,221 of CM062820.1, forward strand.
CTGAAGACTGGGTGAAGTTGGATTGGAAGTAAAAGACCACAATATAGTTGTGTATCTTAGATTCTGTATTGTTGAATGTATCAGGGGAATCTTTGGTGAAGGCTTTGTGGGACAAGTTAGGGGCATTGTACCAATCAAAGTCTCTGGTGAATAAACTGTTCCTACAAAAAATGTTGTATAACCTGAGGATGAAGGATGGAGACTCGGTGACAGATCATATCAACGCCTTTAATAATATGGTAAGCCAATTTTTATCTGTTGATATAAAAGTTTCAGATGAAGATAAGTTCATCAGTTTGTTGTGTTATCTACCAGATTCGTGGGATAGTCTGGTTGTTGCAATAGGTATGAATGCCACTACCTTGTAGTTTAATGAACTAGTATCATCCTTGTTGTGAAAGGATATGAGACAGAAGAATACGGAGGGCCATAATGGTGACGCCTTATCTGTACGAGGATGATTCAAGAATAAAACAAAAAAAAATCCTTGAGTGGGAGATCTAAATCTCCAGGAAAACTTATAAAGGTGTGCTAAAATGCGGACATGAGGGGAACTTAAAAAAAGACAGTAGATTTAAATCTCCTTAGAAAGGAAGGGAATTTGATGGTGCTCCTCCTACACAGGAAAAAACCACCACAGATGAAGGATGGGATGTGTACTTGGATTCTTCTTCAATTCCACATGTATACCATGAGGCATGGTTGATTGACTGAGGTGCATCCTTTCACTTCACTCCCCACAGGGAGTGCTTCTACGAGTATGATAAATATGATGGTGATGATGTCTTCTTAGGCGATGATAGGAAGGCTAGAATCATCAGTGGTAGAAAATTCAAATTGAAGTTACAAGGTGGAAGGATTAAAACACTTTTGGGTGTTCTACATATTCCTGCATTGGCTAGAAATCTGATTTCTATAAGCAAGCTGGATGATGTAGGTGTAAAAATAATTTTCGAGAATGATACCTACAACATGGTTCGGGGAGAACTGGTATTGATATGGGGAGTTCGGATTGGAACTCTGTACAAGCTTCAGGGTATCATTTTTATTGATGTGTGCAACAATTATGTGGTTCCTGAAAGTGGAGCAGAAAATCTAGTGGTCTTTGGAGAAAAGATCGTGCTATTACATGAAAGGCTTGGACATATTTGAGAGAATGGCCTTCTAAAACTTCATGGTAATGGTATGGTAGAAGGTATGTCTAATTTCTCTCCGGATTTTTATTTCTGTGAAAATTGTGTATATGGGAAGCAAAATTAGGTGAGATTCCCTTCTAGTGCTAAGAGGGTGAAACATATATTAGAGCTTGTGTATAGTGATGTGTTTGGACCTGGGTCAGTTCCATCACTGGGCAAGCATGTGTAGTATGTATCATTTATAGATCAATTCTAAAGGAATACATGGATATATTTCCTCAGGAAGAAATCTGAAGTCTTTGATGGTTTTAAAGAATTTAAGGCTCTCGTGGAAAACTAGACAAAGAAGAAGATAAAGGTGCTAAGGACATATAACAGCGGAGTGTTTAGCAAGAAGGAATATGAAGAGTTCTGTAAGAAGTGTGGTATAGTATGGTATAAGAATAATCCTTACACACCTAAGAAAAATGGAGTTGTAGAAAGAATGAACAGGATGTTGGTGGAAAAGGAAAGAAGCATGATTGGTGGTGTTGGGTTAGGACAAGAATTCTAGGCAGAGACGGTGGAGACCTCCATGTTGCTTATTCAATAGATCACCTTCATCAGTGTTGGAGGATATGACTCCATAAGAGGTATGGACTGTTAAGAAACCCTCTTTTTCACATCTAAGGTTATTTGGATGTGATGCATATGTACATGTTCCAAAGGAGAAAAGAACCAAGTTGGATAGTAAATCCGAAAGGTGCATCTTTATTGGATATAAGGATGGTTTAAAAGGTTATAAGCTTTGGAACCCAAAAATAAGGAAGGTTGTGTACAACTGTGATGTGGTGTTTAGAGAGGTGAAATATGTTATCAAGCATGAAGTCGTAATAAAGGAACCTGAGAAGATAGAGTTCGAGCTAATGGAGAAGGAAAGAAACTCTACAACGAAGGGGAATAAGAAGATGAAGATCCAAAAACTCCGGCTATGAGAAGATTAGTTTGAGAAATAAGGTAGATAGAAATTTATAGTCCAAATACTTTCAGTTCACATTTTTCTTTATATGTTACTAATGACGGTCCCAGAACTATCAGGGAAGTAGCAGATTTAGAGGATGGAAAATTCTAGAAAGAGGCCATGGTTGATGAAATGGAATTTTTGCATAAAAATGAAACTTGGGATCTGGTGGAGTTGTCGGCTGAAAGGAAACCCATTGGAAGAAAATGGGTGTTTCATAAGAAGATGAATGCGAAAGGCAAGGTGGATAAATAAAAAGATTGGTTGGTAGAAAAAGGTTATTACTAGGTGTCAAGAATTGATTTTGGTGATATTTTTTCTCTTGTTGCGAAGGTAGCTTCTATTAGATTACTTTTATCTATTCCTGCAACTTTTGATTTTTAGGTAGAACAAATGGATGTGAATACAAAATTTCTTCATCGGGATCTGGAAGAAGAGATCTACATGAAACAACCTAAAGGCTTTGAAGTGAAGGGTAAGGAATAATTGGTATGCAGGATAAAATGGTTTCTGTATGGGTTAAAATAGTCAACAAGGATGTGGTATCATAAATTTGATACATATGTATGGGGAATTGGCTTCACTAGAAGAAAATCATATCAATGTGTCTATTTTAATTTAATTGTTGACCATGTTATTTATTTGGTATTGTATGTGGATGAAATATTGTTGAATAGAAATAATAAAGAAGTTATCGAGGAATTGAAGACCCAATTGTCCTCCAAATTCCACATGTAATATCTTGGTGCTCCAAACTATATTTTGGGCATGGAAATTAAACGAGATCGAGCAAAGAGGAAGCTTTGGTTAAACCTGAGGAAGTATGTTGAGAGAATGCTGTAGAGGTTTAATATGTAGGATAATAAAATAGTGAAGGTTCCTATTCCTCTAGTTGTAAACTTTCTGCTAAACAGTGTCCCAAGATATAAGAAGAGGAAGAGGACATGTCACATGTTCCGTATGCAAGTTCAGAATTGTCTGTACTAGACCGAAAATTGCACATGCAGTGGGAGTATTGAGCAGGTGTATGTCAAAACTAGGGAAGGAACATTGGACAATACTGAAGCACATTTTTAGGTATTTTCATGGCACTAGTGATTATGGTCTATGCTACCAAGGAAGACCAAAATTGGATAGAGTTTTGGACATTTGTGGATTTTTTGATGCAGACTGGGCTAGAGATATGGATCGGAGAATATTTACAAGTGGGTATGTGTTTAACCTATTTGGAGGTGCAGTCAGTTGGATGAGTAAGAGATAGTCTATAGTGGCACTTTAAACTACAGAGGCAGAATACATGGAAACCACTCATGTAGGCAATGAAGCAGTTTGATTGTAGAGATTGTGTTCAAGTATTGGGTTAGTATAGCGAGCTATAATGATAGGCTGTGACAGCCAAAGTGAAATTTCTTTGCAAAATAACTTTGCTTAGCATTCAAATGCAAAGCACATTGATATTTAGTATCACCTTGTTAGGGATATTGTTGAGGAAAAAAAGTTGTTTCTGGTAAAGGTGCAAACTTTGAAGAATACTACAGATGCATTGACAAAGTCTAAGAGCACTGAGAACTTCTCTTGGTGTATATAAAGAATGGGAGTTGCAGGGTTGGACCAATGAATAAGCTCTCTTGTCGACCCCTGTGGAAATAAAACAACAAGTGGGAGAATGTTGGGTGCATGTTATATTCTTTCCATGACTAGCCCCTGTAGTGAAGTCGGGGAGGTGGGAAAGGACCCCTTTGTTGCACTGCAGGGGTCACAGGGGGGGCGGAAGCCCCCCTCGTCTAGGGGTTTTAGGGGGGTGATCGTGGCCCTCTATAAGGTTTGAGGGAGTTCCCCTGGCAAATTTTTTTTTGAATGTATATTAGGTAGGTAGACCTACCTATGGTTTTGTGCATGGTTTTCGCACATGGTTTTGGGCATGATTTTTTTATTCCCATGGTATTTTGTAGATTCAGTCAAGGGAACTATGATTTTTTTTAATCCATGGTTAATGGATTTGGGTTTATGGATTCTTCGTCATGTATATATATGTATTGTAACATTTAAAGGAATATAATAAAAAATCAATCTGGTAGTCCCGTTTTTGGGGTCTATGGGAAAATCTCTATGTATATATGTTTTATGTTTTATGCTTCGCCATTGTTTATTTTCTTTTTTTTAGAATTTGTATGCAAGGAATTACCATATGGGGTCAAAACCTACATAATCATAACAAAAATCAACACAAGAATCACATATTAAAAAAATGTATTCTTCAAGCCTTTCTTAAATTCCACTTACAAAGGAAAGCTTCAACTTACTTTTGCAAAATTCTATGGCATTCACTAGAGAAAGGATACTTCTCCCTAATCTACTAGCTACCACTCAAAGGGGCTACTATCCCTATTTTATCAGCTACCACTGAAAGGAGATCTTATTTATCAACTACAACTAAAAGGCGCTACTACTCATAGTATATCAACTACCACTGAAAGGAGATGATTTGCAAGCTACCTCTTGCTTGACCTCCTCTATTCATATTTCATTCGATTTTAAAAATCAAGAAGGACACTTTCTTTCATGCAACAAATAAATATCTCTTCAATCCCACATCCTAATCACCCCAAAATAACGTTCAAAAATATCCAATCATGGATCAATTTAGTACACACACCAACACCAACAACAACAAGATCAACAACTAAAACATGCTTCTTGCTAATTCAATCCCGCTTATAAAAAATTAGAGCTAATAATTTAGATTTAGAACTTTTATTTAAGTTCATATCTTTAACTTGCATGAATTCATATTTTCCACTTATGTTCCACTTCTATTAAATCTTATTTATGTGTTCAATTAGTTTCCATACTATGGTTTTCTTATTCTATGGTAAGAAACTGAGTTTAACTTCCAATTTCTTCAATTTAGGAATATTAATGGGGTTTAGCAGTGAATTTGCCTTGAGTTTTAGCTTTAGATAAGTGCTAAATTTTGCCAAACTTACAAATAAGCCACTAATTTTTTTCATGCTCCCAACTTTTATTCCACCTCATTCATGCATGTTTTAGCCAACTTTTAGTAGATTGTTACTTTTCAATGAAACACCAAATATTGCACAAAAGTTTCTAAGTTTCTAACTCTCTCATGGATTGACGCCCATATGCTTACGGAAAAGCCCTCAGTTACATAAAACTATATAACCAAGTCATAGAGAAAAAAGATATCCTTTTATCTCTTAAGCCGCAATTGTTATGAAGCATAGGCTAAATGTCACAAATCAAGATTATATATTCGTTAGCCCTAATCACTTTACACTTGAAAACCTTTGAAAAATAGTCATGGGCATGCCTTCATTCTAAGCCTAAAAGTACGTAAAGGACCACATCAAACCTTCTGTGACATACACACTATCCAATCAAGAAACCATTGGGATGATGTCTCCTTTCCAGCTCCTATGCCACCATGTATAGGTGCCCTGTCACCCTGGTGATAAAACTTGCAACTCTTTAAGGAACCGCCAAGGTGCCTAGATTTTTGAGGACTAGAGTGATGTGAAGACACTACTGACCTATCCACCACTATGTCTACCATATTTCCATGTGTCACTCACTCACTGGTGTTATATCTCACCCATTGTTGACCCATTAGGCATCCTAAAAATGCCAAGTCTGCATGCTACGTATCACATCCCTATTGGTGTCTCATCATTCTAACAACATGCTGCCATTGTGGCTCCTATGTACAATAAATTGTGCCAAGTTTCATTATGTAATTGGTCCATGTTGAAAATGGTATGGCAGAAATGGGGCTCCCAAACTTATGAATTTACTTTATTTCTTTATTAAATTTTCCAAGGTCGAGAAAAGAATTTTGGCAACAGATGAGGGAACGTTTTTCCATCTCCCCGGCACCATCTCCCTAGGAATAAAATGTGTATGTCCTATAGATCACCTTGGAGAGAAACTATTGGGATTACGTGTAAAGGTGGGGTTCCCCACTCACTAATCACTATTTTCACATCTGCCATGCCCTCCCACTGATGCATCCCACCATGTCCTCTCAAGATCGTGTCATCTTGGAGGTTAGCACTTGTGTCTTCCTTGGAAAGCTACATGGAAAATTTGTCAATATTGCGTGTCTAAGGTAGGACCCACACCATCCTTCCTAATATTTCATAGGTACACTTGCATACCCATATGGAAGCACTTGCCACATGTAAGCTAACTGCATTACGGGGTCCATGGCCTAGGAACAACAAAAATTTCACTTTATCCTTTGAAACATTAACTAGCCATATTTTTTTATCTAGGAAGTCTTTCTTAGACTTCAATATGTCATTGGAATTATCTTTTAAAGAACTCTCCATCTATGCCACTTGCATGAACATCTAATTTGATCCTTTATGCTTATTTTTTTTTTCCAAATTCTCTTCTCTTTAACCAAAATATTTTTGAACCACCTGAGCCATGCTACTACTTTGACATCAATTCCAACATATTTTCAATAGTAAAATAAATGAAGTGGCTTGGGTTTACACTTAGGATAAGCACTTGCTCCTCCTCCAGATTTTAATTCATTTCCACTCTTCCAGCTCAACCATATTTCACATTTTCTCATAATGTCACATAAAGAGTTATAAATAGTGACATTTATATGGGGGATTGTCACATACTCCTACCCTCTTAGACAAGTATCATCCTTAGTTTTCTATAAAGATAACACATAATACATCCACAAGATTTATATATACACATATCTCTACATCAACATCATCATCTATGTCTTGAGTTTCTACTTTAGTAATACCAATCATATTTCACACTGTACTTGTCTCTAGATCACCTGACATTCTAGCATATTTATTCTTTGTAGTTCGTTGCTCTTCAAGGCTTCCATAAGGAAACAAATTATCTTATTTCTTCCTATAATGCACCTAATTAATTTTTTATCACAAAGAGGATCCAGATGATTCTTTGAAAACTAGTTCACTTACTTTTCCTCTCCTGTGCAGTCACACACCTTCCATGTTTAGGCATTACCCTCTCTACTTCCTCAATCCCCCGGGGATTGCATTCCTCAGCAAGTCTTCCTCACAATGAATGTTTTTGTTAGTTAAGGCATTCATCTACTTTTCTTTAATAACACAACACATTTTTCATAGAATACTTAATGGTTATCAATGCATATCATAGGGTTTTAGTGTCACCAAACTCACCTAGTCGCATGGTCTTCACCTCCATTCTGTTGTTTTTGTGCACTTTGATATTATTAAGAAACTAATGTTTATTTGTAGTTACCCTCATATATTTATGCTAGCAATTTAAGAAGTTCACTTACATCATAAAAACATGAGTATTATGAGATAAATGATGGAAATGTAAACGTAAATTAAACCACAATTTCATCAGCAAATTCTTTATGAGGTTAGCTATAAAATTGTGAATCAATTCAAATCACAAATTCAACAGAGAAATATAAAATTTTCATGCTAGTAATTGATACTTATCTCTATAGTTACTCTTTGATTCCTCTTTCTCAGAAGCATGAAGTGATTCACATAAAAAACTATATTAAGTGTTTCCTAGCTCCACACAGTATTCATCTAGCTTCATCTTGAAATCTATCTCATAGGAATCCAAATCACATAGTGTCTCCAACTACTAAGAACTACAATAGTCTAGAGAACGCAATGTGTACATTTTCTTAACAATGACTGAGTAGTTTCACCAAAAACGAAAGAAATGAATGGTAGATATATTTCTCCATATAGTTTTTTCATACAACATCATCCTCGAGTCCAAATCACTAAGTAGTTTCACCACCAAGGGAGGCACTCATTGATGTATATACTTCTCCAAGAAATATTTGTGTATAGCTCCATCATAAATTACATCTCACTGAGTAGTTTCACCAATAATTAAAGCACTTAATGGTATAATTACTACTTCATGCAGTCTCTTTCTAAAGATTGAAATGAGGCCCAACTCTCAATTACCTCCCATTGAGCGTGGGTATCTACTAACAAGGTAGTCATCCATTGGTAATAATATCATAACACCTCTAATATCATCATGCTTATAGGTCCACACAACCCCCATATAGTGTAGTCTACCTGTCCCAAGGTTGTACCATCACACCTCAAGGCCCAGGAAAGCCCCACATAAGGAAATCTACCTATCCTAGGGTTTAATAATCACACCTCCAAGCCTAGGAAACCTCCACTCAAGGAAGTCTACCTATCCCAAGGTTTTCCCAGATGGGGTAGTCATTATAGTCCTATATCCAAGTCACGGGGGGCTTCACTCGGGGAGTAATACCATACCATAATATATCGGGGGATATATATGGGGTAGAGGGTTTTTATATTGGTAGGTATAAAAAATGGAGCTCGAATTTAACGAAACAATATAAAGGGGTATAAAAAATGTAGATGAAAAAATGATACCTACAATATCTTGTGAAAGTAGGGTATTTTTAATTGGGAAGGTGTATTGGGTTCATATTGGTAGGGGGTTAAATAATGTTATTTTTAGAGGTCTTTTCCAATATGTATTCAAATTAAGGGTATTGTTTAATATGCCTTGACCACACGTGACATGTCAATGGTTCATTGATTGAAGCCCTAGTGATCTAAGTACCAATATGGAATACTCCAATGACATGTACATCGAGTCTTATAGCCAAGTATTAGTCTAGTATGCTCCATTGCACTACTAACGGAGTCTTATAGTAAAGGTACTAGTTATTACTTGGTCCCATGAAATAAACAAAGTGCCACAAGCCATAGTGCCATGCAAATAATCTTCTTCCTGAGCTCCATGCTCCATCATTTAACCTATTTCACAACATTTAATTTTTCATGAGATATACTCAAAAATTACAAACCAGGAATTTTAGTTTCCCTACTTTGCTTCATTCATAAGCCTGATCTCATAGGCATGATATCTTGTTTTGGTCATGCTATTGGGATTCTTTGTAGGTGGTGTTAATTTTTCATGGTGGCTCTTGTCTCACACCCCATTCCAACACCTTTCTCTCATTTGATCTTTCAATCAACTGACACTTTAGTGCTTAATGTACAATATTTCCATCATAAAAATTCATAATAGTCTAAAGTAGCCTTAGAATTATTATACACATAATAATTTTATCCCTCCAACTAAATTCAAATAAGTTGAAATGAAGCATTCATTCCAATATACATGTGAATTATGTTTATTCCAATCATTTCATAATGTATTTAAACATTTAGTATAGTAGACCAATGAGTTAGAAATGAGGGATACCTATGTTTATATTCATGAGCGGTTTAGTTCTCCATTTCATTTATTATGGTTTACAAAGGTCATGGCAATATTTTCATGTTAAAGGATTCTTGCCATAGCCTTACCATTTCTTGGTATTCAAGCAAACCATACATTAATTTGAAACAATATTTTTCAAATTCATCTAAAGGAATTCTTACCTAATTCCCATCATTGGAATACTTAGAAGTTCTTGAAATGGTCTTCGTATCACACATTATTCAGGGATTCATCAATTCAGTTATTTTATATATTTCCATGAAGGCTTCATGAACGAATTTTCATTTATATCCGATTTTATCATGTCTTCATCCATGCTACTAAGCATGTGCATATTCATTTGAATATCACATGTAATTGACGTACATGTTCCATGCTACGTATAGCATGTCAATTTATATCCTTTTTCATTTTCCCTCATGCACACAACAAAGGTCAAAACTATAAGCACATTAATAATAGTAGTCATCAAGAAGAGGTGGTTCTTTCACACTTTCCTAATGGTTCCTCCATGAGACCTGGAATCCATTAAATAACCTCATAGTGGTACTCAAAACATAAAAAGTGCAAATTTTCTTTACATACCATTTACAAAGTCATAATATTTATAAATATTAATCATTTATCTTCCTACTATAATAGTAGTAACCAAATCAACTTTCTGACTATATATCATCATCATACATTTATTTCATTTTCTCATCTTTATCATATTAATAAAATATAGAATATGTACCAACAATGCAAAATTTTAGTTTAGGTAACTTCCTTTCCATGTTATTTTCATAGTTTTCATGTCATTGTCCATTATGTTCATGTCGACCCAACCAGGTCCACAACATCGTTTTGTTATCTTCTTCTTACCCCTGTTGTCATTTATCTTCTTCTTCTTCATATCGACCCAACAAGGTCAAGTTAGGGTCTTAACTTCTGGTTCGGATTTATTTAGCTATTCTCCATGACTTACTTTTATTTTCTTTTCCTACACCTAACAAGCCAACCAATACCAAACCAAAAAGGGAAAGAAGAAAGAATAATAGATAGAGAAAGATGACAATGAAAACACATGACAAAATATAAAGCAACATTGCCATGATCAATGTCAACAAAAAAAACAAAAAAAAAATATGAAGCCAACAATGACAACAATGACAACCAAAACATCCCTTCTAAACATCATTTATTAGTCCATATCAAACTCAATCCCTTCAGTTCTAGTGTTCAAGTTTTTAGAGTTTGCATGAGATTTACTTACTTGCAATATCTATGGGGACCCCCCCTTGCACTCATATGCATATTAGTTGTATCAAAACATAGTATATTAGTACAATTGTCCTAGAACATGATCATTCCTTCATTAAATCTCCAAATCATATAATCATATCATGAACTTACTTAGGAATTCAAACAATACATTAAGTGTTCACAAAATTGAAGAGTATTAATCAATAATTCTTAGAATACTTATCCACAAAAAACCATTGATCAATACAAAACCTCTTATTTTTAAGCATTTGTCCTTGCACTCCTCCCTCCAAGGCTTTAGCCTTCCACAATGAAACCCAAGGAGAACTATACTCACAACATATTCATAACATGTATATCAACATGCATAGGTGCTACTCGTACCATTATCTCATCAAAATCTTATCTTCCATATCCCACAAGACTACATGCAACACCTTCATTGTCTTGCCAAACATGTTGTCAACCTATTCCTGCTTACATGTTCACCACTAACCACTATTAGTCATATGAATAGAATACTCAAAATTTGTAGGCGTGGACATCCATTCACGTATGTGCCTAGCATATCCTCATCCATATATTATAATATCTTTTTTTAATATGATTTCCTTGGACATTCATCTCTTAACTATTTCATCTCTTGAATTTTATCATGCTTATGCTATTATTCATCAGCATATGACAATTTATCGAAACATTAAAGGAAATTATTAAACTCACAATATATAAATTTAAGATATTCCACCACATAGTTATGGTTGCATCACTCAAGCATCAAATTTTTCAATTTGGTTGGCTTGCTCTAGGGAATCTAGCTAGCATCCTACATATTTATCGTGCCTATCATCTTGTTGCATGAAACTCAAATCAATATTTGAGTAATATCAATGTATTTGAATATACACCAAAATAATTTCACATCATTACACATGCATGCATAGATATTAGTTTTAAAAATTAAATTCTTTCATATACATGAGCCTAGCTAGGCTTAGTCACAAAATTTAGCTCTGATTTTAAGTTTCTCTTCCATGGTACATTCAATGTGAGTTCTAAACCTAGGAACTTTGATACCCTCTGTAGCACAACCTCCCACTCCCTTTTACTCCCCCGTGCTATTGAAGTTGTTACTTTATAATAAACTTAACCCTCAAAGTTTGTTACAAAGATGAGGTTATAAAAGCACTCTTTCCAACTTTTCTCTAAACCTAAAATAGATATCATAAGTTAGTTAACCTTGTTGAGATTTTTCGAGAAATACAAATTTTATCCCAATCTAACTCCTGGATTGACAACTATACCCTTTTAAATTTTGAATTATAAACTCTTGCCTCATCAATAGGGCACAACCATGTGACACTCATTTGCGAATGTGGCTTTGTAAAACATCTGTGGCTTTCATTAATGAATTTGTGGGAATTTCCACCTCATCCTAGTTTAGGGGTTCCACATGGTTCAACCCCATCATGCAATGCAATGGTTCATTATATCTGGTTCTCAGGGAAATCTAGGTGCACTAGAGTTTGCACTTTTTCATATTACCCAAATAGCTCGACTCCTATGCATTCAAGAAATCGTAGTCCAATGTATTATTGAACCATGTGGGTCCCACCTCTATTAATTTATACTTTAAACCATTCAATATGGTCCTTTTCAAATTCTTAACAATGTGGGACCCATCCTGAAAACTCTACACTTCCTCCAAAAACTAGTTCAATTCTAATCCAATACTTTCCAAACAATTCATAATTGTTGGTTGGCAAGATGCCTAGATCTCTAGATACATCTGCAAGTCCTTTAAATATTCAATCTCAAAGACAAGGTAATACCAAAAATCCATTTGGAATGAGATACAATTCTTATGTCAACAATACTGAGACTTACAAATTCTACGAACTTCAAGGGACTCAACTACAACTTTTCCTTAAGCAAAAACATTGCTCAAAACACCAAATTCTATATGAATAAAGCTCTTATTGAAACATTGAACAATCCAAACACTATGCATGCCCATAATACAATCAATGGACCCATCAACTTGCTTACTATCAAACATTGAATAAAGATAAGGCATAGTTAATAGTACTCAATAAACTCAGACACAACATCATATCACATCATGTAATTGTTCCCAAAGAAAGAAATTTAGATCTATTTTCATACCAAACATTTCACCAAACATTTTCCTTTACTTCAAATCAACTAGTTAACTAAGCACATCAACCAGTCATTCATGACCATGAAAATAATTATTCTCTTTACAAAAATTTCAAAAGATACATAGGCCTCCAATCCCCTCATAAACTTGAAAACATTCACATAGGCATCTAATTATTTTCTCCTCTAAAGAGGGAGTTTAAAACCTTTGATATAGCAATGAAACATGATATTCACAACATGTTATCTTATAGAAATCACAGACAATAATAGGTTAGCTGAAACATAACATGAAACCATGCATATTCATGTAAATAAAATCTATAACAATTAGGATAATAACAAGAGATAAATCCATAAATTTATCATGACCATGAAGCAATATATATAAAATCACTTAGTATGACCAAACAAATATATAAAGTACATTTTAGAGGTAGAATGAATCCATGCAACAACACATAGATTGAAATACTAATGAGATCACCCACAAACATGGTCACAATAGTGAGCTCCCCTTTCTTATAACTATATAAAGATACCTATAACTTATGAAATAAAATCTAAATCTCGAGTTACTATAGATAAACAGATAGGAACATATAAAATAACATGCAATTGGCTGAGAAGGTTGCATCAACATAAGTCAAACTAAACATAATCACCATAACATACAAGTTCTATGGTAAACCATGATTAAATAGTGAATCAAACATTTTGAGATAAATGAAACTAGATTAGTCATTAGTGATAAGCCCAATAAGGTATATCATAGCCTACAGTCTAACATTAATAACCAATAATACTTATTTGAATAACTTGGAATGGTTGAAAACTTAGTTGGATACTTTAACTCTCCACCCAACCATAGGCCAACTACATTATAATTTTTCTTCCAACAGACCACCCCCGAGCTAGATTCAAAATTTGAGGAATTAATTTCTCAAAGGAATTCACACCAATAATCCTTCAGATATGTATTCAAGAGGAGGAATCCACTATCTATATGGTTCTTCAACTACTTCTAGGAGTTAAACACTACAATGAGTCTCTTAATCTCTCAAAAATCAATCATCGAGATTCCCCTAATGTTCAATGATGGTTTTTCTAACTCTAGGAGTATGACCTTAGTTTAAGGGTGGTTTTTCAATGCCAAGGAATGCGTCGAGTGAATCAAAATCTCCACTGAGCAATATCAAACAAATATATCACTGAAACACATAATGGGTCATGCATGAATATAGGGAACAATCTCCCATTCATACCAAAAAGGCTCTCTACACCAATATTTTTCTTGAGCGTTGTCGCTTCTATGCATATGCTTTTCTTTTTCTCTCCTGTACATGTAACTACTTTCACCTCTCATTTCCAAAGTGTTCCCTACATGTTCCCTCTTTTCTTCATATCATCCTCTTACAGGTTGACATCCTCAACATATCCCACAACAACAAGGATAGTATGTTCTCATCCTTCACTCAAGAGAGCCATACTCAAATTCATTTATCGCACCAACATGTCCATAAATGTTTCAAGGAGATAGGTTGTAAAATAAAATAAGTCATTTGGGTTTAGACTCAAGACAATATATTCCTCCCCCTTAGGCTCTGATTCCATGTCCACTCTTCCAATTCATCAATATTTTACATTTTCACATAAAATAATATACATCATGACATTTACATGGTGGCTAGCAAAAAGGACTGTCATAGATATCACCCCGTTAAAGGAACATCTTCTTAAATTTTCTATAAATAGAACACATAGTACGTCCATGAGCTTTATATATAAACATATATATACAAAAATGATGTATTCCATGTATTGAGTTTCCATTTCAGTACTTTCCTTGATATTTCATATTCTAGTTTCCTCTTGACTCCATAACATTCCAACAGATTTACGCCTATTACTTCACTGCCATTTAAGGCTTACATGGGGAATAAACTTAGCTTGTTTCTTCCTAGGACACACCTAGTTCCTTTTTAGTCATGATTAGTATGCACATTATTCTTTGAAATCCTATTTACTCAAGTTTCCTCTTTCATTCAATCACACCTTCCAAGTTCAAGTGTCCCCTTCTCAGCTTCCTCAATCCCTCAAGTGATTCATTCCTTGGAAATGATTCATCACATTAAAAGTTGATTAATAACCAAGGAATTCCTACCAAAACATATTTATCATGACATACTTCATGTTATTAATGCATATCATAGGTTTTTGGTGTCACCACAATGGCCTACTCCTATTGGTTTTTAGCTTAATTATCTTTCTATTTTGGAATATGATATTATTAATATGATCATGCTTACTTTGTAGTCAGCACCATATATGAATGTTGGACAGTTCAATAGTTCACCTACATCACAAGCATGTGAGTCTTATGATATAAATAATAATTTTTTAAAGTAAATTAAACTGCCCTTCAATAAGTAGATTATTTATTAGGATAACCATAAAATTTTAAATCAATTCAAATGACAACCTAGATAAGGAAATATATATTCTTTCAATTGGTAATTTATCCTTTCTATATAGTTACTGTTTTCTTCCTCTGACCCATGAGCAGTAAGTGATTTCATAGAAAAATCAAATATATAGTGTTTCCTAGCTCAATGTAGTCTTCAACTAGCTCCATCTTCAAATCTAGCACATAGGAATCCATAATACATAGTGTGTCAACCTTCCAAGAACTATGAGAATACATAGCACACAATTTATCCACCTACTAAGAACTCACATATCAATTTCACTAGTAAGGGAAGCAGTCAATTGTGGATATACAACTCCAGACAGTATTTTCGTACAACTCCATCCTCAAGTCCAACTCATTCAATAATTTCTCCACTAAGAGAAGTAGCCAGTGGTGGATATACTTCTCCACGCTATATTTTCATATAGATCCATCATCAAGTCCATCTCACTACGTAGTTTAATCACCAAAATAAGCACTCCATGGCGGATATACTCCTCCACGTAGTCTTTTTGTATAGATCCAAACAAGGACCCCCACTCTCACTCACCTCCCAATGAGTGTGGGAATCAACCATCAAGGTAGTCAACTTTTGGCATGAAGATAATCAAACCTCTAATATCATCACACCTCCAAACCAATATAACCCCCATACAAGCTAGTCTACCTATCCCAAGGTTATATCATCATACTATCAATATCATCACACCTCCAGGCCTAGTAAAGACACATACAAGACTATCTACGTGTCCAAAGGTTTTTCAATCGCATCTCCAGTTCCAGGAAAACCCATACATGGTAGTCTACCTATCCAAAGGTTTTCCCACATAAGGTATTCATTAGATTCTTATAATGAAGCAACAATCTGGCATGCTCTAATGACATGTGCATGGAATCTTATAGTGCACCACCAGTATGGCATGCTTCACTAGGATACTCATGGAGTATTATAGTTAAGGTACTAGTTATGACTTATTCCCCTGAGATAAAAAATTGCCTCAAGCCACAATGCCATTATGAAAGTCCTCTTCCTAAGCTCCATGCTCAATCATTTAACCTACGTAACAACATTTAGTTTTACATTAAATATACTCAAAAATATCAAACCAGGAATTTTTAATCAATTCCCAGCTTTGCTTCATTCATAAACCTATTCTCATAAAAATGGGATCAAGTTTTGGTCACGTTGTCAGGACCCTCAATAGGTGGTGTTAATATATCATCGTAGCTCTAGTCTCACACCACATTCCAACATTCTTCCTGCAATCTGATCTTTCATTGAACCAACACTTGTCAATGCTTAAATATACAATATTTTCATTGAAAAAGTTCATAACCTAAAGTGAGCTCATAATTATTATATTCATTATAATTCTATTACTTCAACAAATTAAAATAATTTAAAATGACACTTTAATTGCACTATACATGTGCATCAATTGTTACAAGAATTTCATAACGCAATTAAGCATTTATTCCAATAGACCAATCAGTGAGAAATGACAGATTCCTCTCCTTAAATTCATGACTAGTTTAGTTCTACACTTCATTTTGCATGGTTTACAAAATTTATTGCAATATTTCCTGGTATTCGTGGAAGGATATATTAATTTGAAATAATGGTTTTCGAATTCAGTTGAAGGAATTATCACCCAGTTCCTTCCCTTTGCCCATTTTACATAGGATTATTTCTTTACTTACTTAATTGGATGTCATTACCATGGATTTCAGCTAAATCCTTTTAAAGGGTCCATCTAGTTGATAACATTCCTACTGCTGCAATAGTCAACAGTTCTTAAAATGGTTTTTGTATCACACATTAGTCATAAATTAATCCATTCAATTATTTGAATATTTCCATGAAACTTCATTAAGGAGTTTTCATTTATATATGATTCCAACATGTCTTCATCCATGCTCCCAAGCCTACACATATTTTTTTGATGTAAGCATGTCTAGTTATTTCACATGTTCCAATTCATGCATACACTGCAAATTTCCGGCCTTTATCATTTTCATTCATGCACAAAACCAAGGTCATAATCATAAGCACATTCCCAATGGTAGTCATCAGTAAGAGTTCGTTCTTGCACACTTTCCCAATGGTTCCTCCACATGACATGGAATCCATTAAATAACCTCATTGTCTTAGTAAAAGTGTAGCAAGTGAAAAATTTATTTACATTCCATTTACACAATCATAATATTTTTAAATATTAATTACTTATCTTCCTACTATGATGGTTCTCAACAAATCACCTTTCCAACTAAATAGCATCATGATACCTTTATTTCAATTTCTCATCTTTCTCATATTCATAAAATACAGAATATATATCAGTTATGTTTAGTTTTAGTTAAGGAAACTTTCTTCTCAAAATATTTTCATAGTTGTCATGACATTGTCTATTTTGTTCATGTGGACCCAACTAGGTCCACTTAGTTGTTTTATTATCTTATTCTACCCTCTACTCCCATTTATCTTATGTACATGGCCTAATCATGATATTGACTTCTGGTTGTGTTTTATTTAGCTCTTCTCCCTTAGTTCCTTTTGTTTCCTTTCCCACACCCAACAAACCAACCAATACAAAACAAAAAAACTAAATAAGAGGGAATGAAAAATAGAGAATGCCCACAATAGAAACATGAGAAAATATAAAGAAGCATGTCCATGTTGAATAGAAGCAAACACACAAGAATAATATGAATCCAACAATAACATCAAAGAAATGCAAAATATCTCCTCTACACAAGAATTTCATTAGCGTACAACAAACTCAAAACCTTGCATTCTAGTGTTTAGGTTTCTGGAGTTTGCATGAGCTTTTCTTTCTTGCAACAATTATCGGTTCGCACGACTTGCACTTATGTACACATCAGTTGTCTCAACACATTATATTAGTATAATCTTCTTAAAACAGGATCATTCTTTCATGCAATCACATAAGCATATACTCATATCATATACTTAATTAGCCATTCAAACAATACTTTAAGTGTTCACGAAATTAAAGAGGAACAATAAATAATTATTATAATAGTTATATAGAGAAAACTATTGATTAGTAGCAAACCTCTTATTTTTAAGCACTTGTCTTTACACTCCTCCCTCTAAGGCTTCTACCTTTGATAAGGAAACCCAGGGAAAAGTGCACTCACAAGACCGTCACAACATTGATAAGTTGCACATGTATCATTATTTCATCAACACCTTATCTTCCATAATATTTATCCCACAAGACTGCATGCAAAGCCTTATTTTGCTTCCCAATCATTTTAAATTCCTGGTTACATGTTCACCATTAACAATTGTTAGTCATCTAAATAAAATACTCAAAGTATTTATGCATGTGCATCCATTACTGTATGCACCTAGCATATCTTCATGCACATAGCATATCATTATTTAATATGTATTCACTAGACATACATCTCTAAACCATTTCATCTCTTGCAATTTATCATGCTTATGCTATTATTCAGCAACAAATGTTAAATTCTCAAAGCATTAAAGAAAAGTATTAAACTAGAAAGAGATAATATAATATATTCCCTCTCATAGTTATGGTTGCATAACTAAACCATAAACTTTTGAAATTTTGTTGAGTTTCTCTAGGGAATATAGTCAACCTCCTACATGTTTATCTTTCCTAGTTATATTGTTGCATCAAACTCTAAAAAATATTCAAGAAATATTAATGTGTTTGTATATACAAAAGAAACAATTTCGCATAAGTGCACATGCATGCATAGATATCAATTTTAAAACTTAAATTCTTTTTTTGTACTCAAGTCGGGCAAAGTTTTGTGTTCAACCCTAGCTTTGATTCTAACTTTATCTTCCATGGTCTATTTAGTCCAAGTATTGAACCTAGGCACTTTGATACCACTTTCTAACACTCCCTCCCACCCACTTGTACTCACTTGGGATATGGAAGGTGTTACTTTATAACGCTCAATGTTAGCTATGATGATGTGATTACAAAGATCCTCTATTTCTAGATCCATCAAAATCTAAAGTAAATACCACCATTCTGCGAAGCTGTTCAAGAGGTTTCCCATGGTATAAATTTTATCTCACTCTGACTCTCGAATTGAAAGTTATTCCCTTTTAAATTTTGACTAATTAAAACTTGCCACATTAATAAGGCACAACGATGTGGCACCCATGTGTATTGGACGCATCACCCTAAAAAGAACAACATCACTCGCAACCACTACATGGCATGCATTCATGCATTTGTGGAACTTGCTAGCTCATCCTAGTTTGTGCATCCTAGAAGGTATGAACCCTTTGTGCAATGCAATGATTTTACATTATAACTAATTCTAGGGAAAATCTAGGTGCACGGTAATTTGCACTTTATCATATTCCTAAGATCCCTAAACTCCTGTGAATTCAACAAAATTTAGTCCAGCACAATTATTCCACCATGCAAGGCCTACCATATTTACTTTATACTTTACACCATTCAAATTTGGTTATTTCCAAATGTTGACCCAAGTGGGGCCCATCCCAAATACTTTGCACTTCATTTCGGCATTGCATAAATATCCACCCTAGTGATTCCTATCCAAAATATTCTACACTTGAATGCAATATTGCGCAAATATTTATCGAATCAGGGCCCATCCTGGATGCACTACACACCAATTTGGTCTTGCACAAATATTTACCTAAGTATGGCCCATCATCCTGGATGCACTACACACCAATTTGGTCTTCCATAAATATTTACCTAAGTATGGCCCATCATAGGTACTCTATGCGTCCTCCAAAATCTAGTTTCATTCCAATCCGACACTTTTTTAATAATGCATAAGTGTTGGCTAGAAGGATGCTGAGATAACCAGATACATTTGTTGGTCCTTTAAATATCTGGTCATGGATATGAGGCCCTACCAAAAATATGTTTGAAATGGGATATGGTAATGATGTCCTCAATAATCAAACTCAGATATTCTAAGACCTTTAAGGGACTCAACTAGAGTTTTCCTTTAAGAAAGGCATTGCTCAGAACACCAAATTCTATAGTAATGAAACTCTTATTTAAACATTTATCATTCCAAACATTATGGATAGCCATAATAAAATGAATGGACCCATCAACATGCCTACTATCATACAGTGAAAGAAGCTAAGCCGTAGCTAATACTACTCGGTAAATTCATACCAACAACATCATATTACACCACAGGATGGTTCCGAAACAAGCACTTTCAAATTTATTGTTCTACCATACACTGCACAAAATGATGTCCTTTACTTCACATCATAACATACAATGGAAATAACACATTGCGACAATTTAGCTAAGCATATCAAGAAGTCATTCATGACCATGAGAAAAGTTATTCTCTTAATAAACATATTGACAAACACAGAGGCCTCTAAGCCCATCATATACTCTAAAAAATTCATATAAGAATCCAATTTCTTTCTCCTCTCAAGAGGGTGTCTACAACCTTCAACAAGAAAATGAACCATGATATTCACAACCTGTCAGATTATAGAAGTCAAATACTATAACATGTAAGTCGAAACATTTCAAGAAACCATAGATATTTGTGTAAATAAATCTACAACCATTATGATAATAGCAACACATAAATCCATCACTTTATCATGACCATAAAGGCATATAAAGAAAAACAAGAAATATGATAAAATAGAGATCTCATCAACCTTGTAGGGTTAGAATTAATCGATATACACAACCCATAGATTGAACTACTAATGAGATGACCCACAGACATGGTCACAAGATTGAACTTCCCATCGTTATAACTATAAAAAGATAACTAAAACATATGAAATCACAGATTAGTAATATGTTATTTAAGATAACTAACAAAGATGAGTAAGAAGGATTCATCCACATAACCCATATGACTCATAATCATCATAAATATTCAAGTTAGTTAGTTAACCATGATTGGATAGTAAATGAGGCATTTTTACATAAATGACAATGGATAAGTCAATAGTCATAGGCATAATAAGGTGTATCATAACCTATAGTCCTACTGGCATAATCGATAATACTTATTTGAATAACTTGGAATGGATGGAAACTAAGAGAGGGACTTCAACTCTCCACCCGAACATACACCAACTACCCTATAATATTTCTTTTAGTTGAGCACCCTCGAGTTGAATTCAAAGTTTGAGGAATTAAGTTCTCAAGGAAATTCACACCAATAATTAGTCAGATAGGTATTCAAGAGGAGAAATCCACTATCTAGATGATTTATAAACTACTCCCAGAAGGTGAGCACTAAAGTGGCTCTCTCTATCTCTAAAATATCGATCACGAGGATTCACCCAAAGTTTTATTAAGGGCTTTTTTAGTCTAGGATTATGATCTCAATTTAAGGGTGGGTTTTCTACTCCAAGGCAAGCACCAAGTGAATAAATATCTCCATTTACCCTTGTCGATTAAATCGAGCACTGATACATCCACAAAGTGACAGCAAAATTTAGGGAATGATCTCCCAATCACACCAGAAAGGATCTTTGCAACACTGCTTCTCTTGAGCATTCCTTGTCATGTGCATATGTTTCTCTTTTGCTCTCCTACACACACAACTACTTTCACCTCCCATCTTCCCTATGTTCTTTTCTTGCACTCTCCTTTCTTCACATCCCTCTCTTACGCGTTCACTTCATCAACATATCCCATGAGGATAGGGACAATATGGGATCATCTTTACCTCAAGCGAGCCATACATAACTTCGATGCTTACACAAGAAAGGCCATAAATATGTGATGGAGATAGGTGGTAAAATAAATAAAGTAGCTTTGGTTTACACTCAACACAAGCAAGTCTTCCTTCTCAAGCTCTCAATCCATGTCCACTCTTCCAACTCAACCATATTTAACATTTTTACATAGTATCACATAAACCAATATATATAATAATGACATTTACATGGAGTAGAAAAAAAGGTCAGGCTAAACCATTGCACATTACAATGGCTAACTAAATCATACAATGTCTAAAAGAAACAAATGAAAAACCATTAAAAGCACCTTTAAATTCACTACAACATGAAATTTACAATTTTGTAATTTTGAACGTATCCATTGTATTTTTTCAACCTTAAACCATTGTCACGAAATGACCGATAAAGCTAGACTAGATAATTAGGAATGGAAACTTACATCATCGAAAAAATGTCATGCTTCCCTTAATCACCTCTGGATTTTAATTTTAATATATGATATTCCAAAATTCATAAAAAGAGTTTCGACTGTGAAATTTAGCTACTTAAAAGATGCAATTCACACTTTGAGTAAAGTAACCATTCAAATTCAGAATTAGACAAATGATGACTTGATGAAAACCTTAGCGTAAACCCTAGAAAGTACAATTACTAGCTTTTATTTAAAATAAAAAGAAATCATTTTATTTCCTGTAAAATACCATGTGAGTATGCAAGCGCGTGGCAAATTCTATTGTGTTGATCACGTGTCTGTTATCATAGCGTTGTACATGTATACATTTCGATATCATACAGTAACTCCATTTGCAGTAGCGAGAAGGAATCACAAAATTTGATATGTTTGTATGAGGCCTAAATAAATTGACATTGACTTCATTACCAACATTCCGACTTTCAACATGGTTGAGAGGCTAAAAAATTGGCATTGCCATCAGATTCCTTACCTAACAGTCCCCCAGAAAATCAGATTCGAGATATTTTGACATGCGGACGGACTTACCAGTCCAAAAAATTGTCATTGACTTGGGATTGCTTAACTAACAGTCCTCTAGAAAATCAGATTCGGCTTATTCCAACATGCGGACGGATTGATAATTCGAGGTTCCGGTTGTGCCAACAAAAGCAGGATATAAGAATTTGAACTGACATGTCTCCTGAATTGGAGATGACTAGTATTCTTCCAACGGGCAGCTGCAGGTATGAATTTGAGTGGGTGAATCTGTCTAGAATTTGTGGATGAATCAGTGGAACAATTTTATATCGTAACCTCTAGTGTCTAATCACCTTTAGTCTTCTTCCATCCATGTCATGAACTTCAATTCTTTAGAAATGCCGTAGTTAAGTGTGCAATAATATCTACCTTTAGCGGAGGATTTTGGGCACATGATTTTTGGTGCCTCAGCCATTTTAGATCAGCCCATCACAATTTTACAGTTTCTCTCTTTTGACATTTTGACTTAGAGATTAGTCCATAATGTTTTTATATGAAACTATAACGATATCTTATTTTGACAGCCACATAAGTGGCACAGACTTTAATTTAGTTTTACGCGCAATTTAAATCCTGATTGTTTTGACTTTTCAACCTATGAAATCGCATATATTGATGTAATTTACTTCTAAGCTTGTAATCAAAATTAATAAATCTATCTGTTAATAAATCAAAGTTAACAAATCAAAGTTAATACATCTATGCATCTTAATACAATCTATGTGACCACGCATACTTATTGTAGTTAAACCTAATAAATCTATCAATTCTGAATTCAACAAATCTTATCACCTAATTTATTCATGTGCTTGTTGAAAAGATATTTTCTTCACTTTTTTGTTTTTGTTTTTATCATTCAGTGGCTGATTAAAAAGTTATTTTCTGTTTTTCTTTTCTCAAATTACTCGCCGATAGCACTATTTTTCTTTCCTCGTTCACTATTTTTTTCAATCACTAGAATGTTTTCTCTCGGTTGTTAAATAGAATGTGTCAATGATTACAATGTTTTCTCCCTGTTGTTAAATAGAATGTGGATCATTAAGTTTTTAACATCTTATCGTCACTGGAAGGATTAGTACCATTGTAATATGGATTTGGACGGGTGAACTCTTAGCCCAACCTTATTTTCTATCGCGAGAACAACATATGTTAATTATTTCATATTATTTGTGTAACAATATCTTAGATTTATTTTAATTTGAGATTTAAGAAGTATCTAGAGGTAACAATTTTTTAGGTGACAATCTTTTGATGCTCAATGTGAAGAAGATTGAAACTAGTGAAATGTGGAGAACGAATCACATAGCATCAATCATCACTTCCGGGGCTTGCAGTAACCAGGACTTAGAGGTCACCCATCCCAGAACTCCTCTGGCTCAAGCGCGCTTAACTGTGGAGTTTTTATCAAGCCCACTTAGCTTGCTACCCCATTTGCAAAACCTTAGCAAGTATTGTGCCTCATGAACCATTCAGGTAGAGATCCCTTGACTCTTTTTGAGTCAAGGGATCTCTACCTGAATGGTTCATGAGGCACAATACTTGCTAAGGTTTTGCAAATGGGGTAGCAAGCTAAGTGGGCTTGATTGTGGGGAAAAACTCCACAGTTAGCGCGCTTGAGCCAGAGGAGTTCTGGGATGGGTGACCTCCTGGGAAGTCCTGGTTACCGGGTGCAAGCCCCGGAAGTGATGATTGATGCTATGTGATTCGTTCTCCACATTTCACTAGTTTCAATCCCACTTCTTCACCCCTGTGAGCATCACCCGATGCAATGAGTGCTAAGTGAACTATTCAAAAATCATGAGATATTAGTCACTTTACGACTACCTCTCATGGAAATGGTCATACTTTGAATGACTTACTTAACACAGTTGAATCCCAAAAATGATATCTAATACATTTTACTTAACATTTCCGGTCACACTCCAACCTAAATATAACATTTTACTCAATATTACTTATAGTGGGGGAATATTAGGTAAAATATAATATTATAATATTATATTTTACCCAATATAACCTAGTAAAAAGCGGTTAGCAGAAATATTAGATCAAATGTAATAATTACATTTTTTCTAATAATTCTCCCTTAAATAGGTTATATTTTGTATGAATATCATGGGTCAATAATATTGATTCTTAAAACCATGAGTGAATATCATGGGTCATTTTATTTTGTTATTATGTTATTTTTATTTTATTTTACTGATTTAAAATGTTTACATTACATTATGTTATGTTACACATTTGTAGAATACTATATGTATTAAATCTCATGTCAATGAGGAATTACATATATCCCTTATACTAAAAACATTTTTTTTTCTTTTAATTTCAATTACTTTGTCTCATTATATAAAGTTCAATGTAAAATAAAGGTGAAAATTGAAGTATTTTATTTTGGCGGACATGATCAAAATTTCAACTTTGATGACGAACAACCATACTTACACAACAGTGTCATACTAGGTTGCAGAATAAGCCTCTAGATGCTAAACATGCATGCAAGACAGTTAGTGCATTAGATAGACATGATCAAAATTTCAACTTTGATGACGAACGAACATCCTTACATCAGGGTCATACTAGGCTGTAGAATAAACCTCTAGATGCAAAACATGCATGCAAGCCAATTAGTGCATTAGATAGACATGATCAAAATTTCAACTTTTATGATGAACGGACATCCTTACACATCGGGGTCATACTAGGCTGTAGAATAAGCCTCTAGATGAAAAAGATGCATGCAAGCCAATTAGTGCATTAGAGACTTTTACATGGGGTGGATTAGGGGGATATAACACTCATTTATTCATCTATTTGAAGTTTAGTATGTGGTATATAACACTCATTTACCTTCAACATAAAGCTCAGTAAGCCTTTGGAAACATATAATCATCACAAAATCAAACTCAAAGCACTATGAAACATAAATTTATGTAACACCCGTGGATGACACTGATTTACTAACATTTATATTGTTTAGAAAATCTTCGGCAAAATCACATAATCAATCTTTTGTCGACGCGTTTCGAACCAACCAGTGTGGTTCATCGTCAGGACAAGTTGAAGGACTGATCTAGCTAAGCTTGATTAAATAGAGTGTGCAGAGATCCCAACGGTTATATTGCAACGACTAATTTTGACTTAGTCAAACTAATAATTTTATTATTAACCGAAACCTACTATTATTAGTTAATTGAATATAATAAATATAATGTTTAAATATAATGGTCATTATATTTATTAAAAATCTATATTTATTATTATTCTTAAATTAATTAATTCCAAATAAATAGTATTAAAATACTATTAATCTTTAGAATTTAGTTACAATGGTAATTGGTATTTAAAAATTGTTTATACCTAAGGATCCAATGGTAAAGATATAATAGTTAATAAATTATGGTAAATTCATAATGGTAAACTACCTATAATGGTCATTAATAAATTATATTAATATTCCCAAATTATTTAACTCTAAATGGTAATAAATTACTATTGTTTTTAGAATCAAGTTATAATAGGTAAAAGTTTAAACCAAAAAATCATTTTAATTTAAAAAATTTTAATTGTAAAGGCCCATTCGAAATTAAATTAATAAGTACTAACCACTAATCTATATTTTCTTAATAATTTATAGTTCTAATAATATTAAAAAACAATAAATAGTATTTTAGTTAAATTAATATTCCTAGAATGTAGTTTACCTAAGGTAAATGCCCTAATTAACATACATGTTTATTAATAATAGTATATTCATTAACCTAATATTATTGGTATACCATATACTTTTCTAATAACTTCTTGTTTATCATTTAACCTTAAGGGTCATTAGGTAAAATTGGATTACCTCTTATCATTAATTATATTCAATAATTTATCAATAATAATTTACTAAAATTCTTATTAGAATTAATTATGTTATTAGATATTAATCTTATTACTTATAAGGTTTAGAAAAGGAAGGCCTTTATTAATTCAATATAAGGAAATCAGTTAAAAGTAAAAATCAATGAAACAATCTAATCTAATTTAAAATACCCCTTGGAATAAGGTTAATACTAACAAACTAAAACCTCAAGCACTCCAGATTAATAAGGCAACCCGCCAAAACCAGAACTTGAGGAGAGAGAAGACAGAAACCCTAAGAAGGAACAAAGAGGGAAGGGTGGAGGCTAGGAAGACAACGCTGGGACCCAGCAACTGCTAATCTTCCAGCCATCATCCCTATTAAGATTGTTCGGCCTTTTCTCAATCTCCAGGGCCTCTCTAAATTTACGATGGTGAAACTGCGCAACTTTGGCAATGACTTGAGCATCTTCTATACAAACATGATGCATAGTCTTCCCCGCATGCTCAGCCAGGGCTGAGGACTTGGTCCTACCATGTCTTAAGTCAGCCGAATGCTCACTGATCCGTTGATTGATAGAGCGACCAGTCTCACCAATATAAGGGGTCCCACAGGAACAGGGAATGACATAGACGCCTTTCATGTCCTTAGGGTCAATAGGGTCTTTCACAGACCTAAGGGAGCTACGGATAGTGCGGAGGGGTCTAAACGTTGCGGGCACATCGTATCTCCTCAGAACCCTTGCAATCCTATCTGTAGTCCCTTGGATGTAAGGAAGGTTCACACCCAAGACATGGTCTTTGGGAACCTTTCGGATTGAAGGCTCCTTCTTGGCCTTGAGGAAGGCTTTTTGACCAAGGCGCCTATTATAACCATTCTTCTCAAAGAATGATTGGGATCTCCTGATCCTGAGGATTCTCTTTTATCCGTTTGTCTTTCCTAGGATATATAAAGCTACCAGGCAAAATGAATAGTTATTTATAAAAGTCGAGATTCTAACCATTCATTTTGACACAAATTACTTTCATTACTGAGATGATATAACTCTGTTATCAAGTTTAATGAAAAAGACTGTGTTTTACCTATAATTATATTATGAGTGTCTTTCGGCAGTGACTTTTGGAGACACTTGGCGTGGTCGATGGGAGATTTACATCTTTAATTATGTCATATTTATTTCTGTTTATTCTTACAATTTTTCATTATTGTTAGTTCATGAAATTAGAATTATTCTGATTGTTGTGAGTATTGATTATTACGATTTTCTTTTGCCATTGAAACTAGATTCTAGATCTCGCTGTGTTTTACATCTGCATGTTAATATTTACTGAAGTTATCAGGCTAGTTTAAGTATTTGATTGTTATTCATTCTGAAGTGGTGTTACCAGAGAACTTAGGCTTACAGTTGATTGCTTTCTATGAGATGTTTGAATAGTTACTTGTTGTTCGTTTGTTGTAGCTTTCCTTCATGCTGAACAAATTATTGTCTATACTAGTTAGATTTGCTACGTGTGATTCCTTTTACTTGCATTCCAATTCAATTCTCTGCATAATAGATTAAAGTATATTTGAAAATTCTTTCAAGATTTCTTTTAGAATTGTTTTGGATTGAACTTCAAGAATTATATGTTAATCATTGCAATGATTCTAAATCATTTCATTATGAATTAGTCTCTGGATTCACTTGCATAGACAATGCTGAATGCTCTTTAAATAAAGGGAATTCCCTTGTTTGATAACTAATGTAGGTATTAAGGTTTCTTTTAATAGTAATCTTAATGCACCAACATTTTGGCATTGTTGCCGAGGAGAGTGTTTCAAAGTGATTTCTCCTTTTTATTTCTCTTGTTGTAAAAGAATTGGGTTTTAAAAACGGGAGGTAAGAACTTGCATAACCAACAAGTAAAGTGCTTTCTCACCAGCCCACCTTTCAACAAATTCATGGAGGTTAAATAGGAGTAGGGGGTTTTTTATGAATGACTAGAAATAAAAGGATAGAAAAAGATCAGAGCCCCCCACCCAAATCCGCAAAACCCAAGGGATCGATGAACCTTGAGAGATCAAATTTTATAGAAGAAATCATAACAAAAGAACAATCCCTGGTATCAGTAGGACCTCAGACTATATCTGGATAAATCCCTACTATAATTCCTCAGGCATCATGCTCACCATTTGCAGCCTACGCTAAGATTCATAGCCAAACTAGAGGATCTGAATAGAGCTTTGAGGTTATAGAAAATTTACATTCTGATCCTTTACAAGAGGGAAAATCGTGCAATCTAAGAGAAGGAGAGGGAGAAACTAGTGGAACTGCTACGATAGAGACATAGTTGTTTGAACACAGATCTCATGTGATCCCAGATATAGGCAGTGCCACAAAACCACCTCAGATTGAGAATACTCCGCTTACTCAAATAACATCCCCTGAAGTCTCTGAAGGATATTGGCACATTTTCGACCAAATGGAAAACAAAGTACCTTGAGGTTAGACCTCGACATTGGAATACCCCATAGTTGACCCAGTAGCCAATGTCCTGATGAAAGTTATTCCCTTGCAAAATATCCCACCCTTTCATGTGATGACCATAGAGGATCTGGGAACTTTCTTATTCGAGTTTGACGGACTGTATAGAGGATACAATTATACCACCGACCCTCAAAAACTAAAGTTGTTCCCTTCTACCCTGAAAGGAGAAGCTTTGAGGTGGTTCATGGGTTTAGTTGGCCGCATTATTAACTCTTGGGATGACATGAAAGCTTATTTTCTCACAAAATATCATGACTATTGTAGGACTAGGGAATTAAAAGATGGAATCTTTAAGCTGTCTACAAAGGATAATGAAACTCTAGATGAATATGTCGAATGGTTTCACTAGAATTTCCAGAGATCCCATCACTCCACATTACCAAAAGAAGTCCTGAAAGCCATCTTAATTAATGGAATGAAAGACGAATGGATAGAAACTTTAAATTTGATGGGGATGGGAGACATTCTCAAGAGGATTATGATGAAATTGTTCACTTGTCTATTAGGTGTTCATGAGGTAGCACTCGCACCGGATCAGGGAGCCGAGATATTATGACTAGAGGAAGAAAACCACACAGTGGAGGCATAACAAGAATGGAA
Organism: Pinus tabuliformis; assembly: GCA_031772625.1. Taxonomy (NCBI): domain Eukaryota; kingdom Viridiplantae; phylum Streptophyta; class Pinopsida; order Pinales; family Pinaceae; genus Pinus; species Pinus tabuliformis. The sequence goes on from CM062820.1 coordinate 1,002,626,217, forward strand.
ACCAATAACCTCCTGCAGGACTTCAAGACAGACATCTTGGGCACCCTTACAATGCAATTGGACATCCTGCAGGCCAAACAGAAACATGCCTTAGCAGAATAGAATTTTTTCGTTTGTTTCCCACGCCGTCGGAAGAAGAACAATCAAGAGGAGTGTACATTGGACATGGTCTAGACATGCACTATTTGCACCAAGGACCATGCCACTGAGCAGTGTCCATCAATTCCAGGGCTGAAAGCAGTTTTTAAAGAAGAAGAAGAAGAGATAGAACCAATATACTTAATGAACCAGTGTCAATAGTTGTAAGGTCGACCCACAGGTATGTCACAAAACCCATCTAAGTTCGTTCCTTCTTCGCCATTTAATGAGCAGCAAAATTCTGGAATAGTGTGGCAAGGTCAATCACCTTTCTCAAATTGGCAGTCCCAACCATTTCCTATGTCACCTTTGCCAACTCAGTCGTTTCCAGGTAATGGTTGGCTAAATTATCCTTTTACTCCTTTTTGGCAAAGTAATCCATACCCATCCCAGTGGCCTTCCTATACTTCACAAAATTCAAACTAGTATGTGAATTGGTAGTGACCTCTAGGGATAACTAATACGCCTATGGGGATAGGTCCTAAACCTCAACCTACATTATAAACCCCATATCCATTACAGTAGAATCCTCAGCCCCTACTACGTCCCCAACTACCAGCTCAACTGAATCCAAACCCCAATAACATACAAGTTCAGCTGGTGCAATTGTTGAAAATTTACACTATGAGAACCAAACAAAAAGAATGCAATGAACTTAGACTGAGGTCACGACAAATTATCACTCCTCAGGAAGACAAAGACCAACCATCAATTGAGTTAGAAAGCCCACCTTTATATACACCATCGACTATGACTGACACCGAAATAAATCAAGGAGAAGAAATAGTTGAGTATAAAGATCCCGAAAAACTCATGGTTACTTCTCCCCCATTCCCTGAAAGGTTAACAATACCTAAACTAATTTCTTATCTAGACTTTGATCTCATAGGGGAACCAAAAAATATTTGCATTAAAATTTCTCTCCTCCAGGCCATCCAAGATATTCCTCTATGCTAAAACAATTAAATAATTGTTTATGAAGAAGCCTATGAGGAAAATAAAAGCTCCACCCACTATTGATGTTGTAGGGACCTTATCTGATTTACTCTTGGTTGGGGAAACACCGATAAAATATGAAGATCCTGGGAATCCTATAGTTATAGTCCAAATATATGGCCGCTCCTTTCCAAACACACTAGTTGACTTGGGTGCAACCATTAACATCTTAACCACAAAAACTTGTAAGACACTTGGTATCACAGCTATGGAACCAACCACCACCCTGCTAGAACTTGGTGATTGTTCGGTGGTAAGACCATAGGGAAATTTAAAGGAAATTATGGTTTTAGTTGATTCATGGGAGTACGCAATGGATTTTCTCATCATAAACCAAAAAATATGATTAGATGGGCACCCTTTAATTTTGGGCCGACCTTGGCTGGAAACAGCTGATGCTTACATAGGTTTTCATGAGGGAGCATGACCATTGCTAAGGGAGACATTGTAAAAAATCTGGTTCTATACCCTCCTACCAAACCAAGTCCATCCATTCTGAAAATACATAAACAACCATCCACATACCTGGAAGAAAGTATTTTTTCACCACTTATAGTAGCAGAGGCACTTGAGTTCAAGAATTAGACTGAAGATGATGTGATCAATAACTTTATTAATCAGCTAGCCATTATGAATAATGTAGAATGTCAAATGCTAAAAGACATTCTTGGCAAGGAAGCCTTGGAAGACCCGTTGAAATATACTAATGATCAACATATCCAGACAACTTCCGTTCATAACAATAAGCCTATTGAAATTGAACAAGGCAGGATTTTAAACATTAATGATAGTTCAGATAGTGACCAATATCGAAAGCTCATTCAAATTCTCCAAAACTATAAAGGGGCATTTTCTTGGGACTATCTAGACATGAAGGGAACAGACCCACAATTATCTACGCATCATATCTACCCCGAAAAGGATGCTCGTCCTATCTAGCAACCTCAGTGGAGATTGAATCCGCATCTCAAAAATATTATAAAAGAAGAGCTACATAAGCTATTGGATGTGAATTTTATTTATCCCATTTCGGATAGCAAGTGGGTCTCTCCATTGGTAATTGTTCCCAAGAAAAATGGGAAGTGGTGCATCTGTGTTGATTATCGGGAATTGAATAAAGCCACACAAAAAGGTCATTTATCTCTTTCATTTATTGGTCAAGTCCTTGATACACTGTCAGGAAAACTATGCTTTTCCTTTCTGGATGGCTTCAATGGCTAGAATCAGATTCAAATCTCCCTTGAAGACCAAGACAAAACCACCTTTACCTACCGTGGGGTATAGCTACTTACAGAGCATTACCGTTTGGCTTATGTAATGCCCCAACTACGTTTTAGAGGGCCATACTCAATATTTTTTCTCATCTGACAAATGAAGGACTTGAAGATTACATGGATGAATTTACCCCATATAGGGACAAATTTTATCAAGCACTATAGGTACTAGAGAAGGTTTTGGAATGATGCATCGCCACTAGGCTATGTTTAATTAATGTCAAGTGTCACATGATGATGATGGAAGGCGTAATCCTAGGACACTACATTTCTACAGCTGGGATACAGGTAGATCTAGCAAAGATACAGGTAATTATCCTACCACCTACACCCTGTACTCAAATTGGAGGTACATAGCTTCCTTGGATATGCAGGTTATTATTGCAGGTTTATAAAAAAAAATTCACAAATTGATGTGCCCTTGTATGCTTTAACAAGAAATGTTGACTTTAAATGGTCTAATAAATGTGACACAACATTTACAGATTTGAAGAAATTAGTTCTGACGCCACCAGTATTGCGTGGACCCAATCGGGAGATGCCCTTCTACATCTCTATAGACACGTCAGATGCTTCAATAGGCATTTTCATCGACCAAGAGGAGGATAGAAAGCCTTATGTTATTTATTATATCAACAAAAATCTTACTGTTGTTGAACCTAATTATACAATAACATAAAAGAAATTCTTAGTTGTCATTTATGCTATAAACAAATTAGACATTATATAACTGGCTACCAATTTTTTTTGCATACTGACAATTCCGTCATTAGATACTTAGCCAACAAACCCATTACAAATGGGCGAGTGACTTGTTGGTTGTTACTTTTGTAGGAGTTCGATATCACCATTAAATATGTCCAGGGAAGGAAAACCTAGTCGCGAATTTTCTATCTCAAGTTCCAAAGATAAATGATCCGTTGGCAATAGATGACCAGTTTCCAAATGAACATTTTTTTTCCGTAACAATTAAAACACCATGGTATGAAGATGTAGAAAACTATCTAGCAGTAGGAAAGCGGCCCAAACACTTGATAGTAAGGGAAAGCAAACACATTGTGTAATGTAGCACTCGATTTTCTTAGATTGGAGGATACCTTTTCATATAGGGTCTTATATGTGCATATGCAGATGCATTCATGAAGATGAAATCTACGAAATTTTGAAGGCTTGCCATGACGAGCGCTGCGGAGGACACTTTGAAGATTGCTGAACTAGGCATAAGGTACTTTATATGTGCTATTATTGGCCCACTATTTTTAAAGATGCTAAGAAATATGTTTAGGCTTGTGATAGCTGCCAAAGGATGGGATGTCGTGGTCAATCTGATGAAATTCCATTGCAGCCCCAATTGATAATAGAACGTTTTGAATGATGGGCATTGGATTTTATTGGCCCATTTCATTCGCCATCAAACCAAAATGCCTACATACTGGTTGCTACAGACTATGTAACAAAGTGGGTAGAAATAGTAGATTTGCCAAGAGCCACAGAAGAAACTATAATTAATTTCCTTTTTCGATTATTCTTTTAGTATGGTTTACATAGGGAAGTGATAACAGATGGAGGGGGGCAATTTGTAGGACATACGATTACAACCACTCTACGGAACCACCACATCACACAAAGATTCACTTCCCATATCACCCGGAGGCAAACGGGTAGGTAGAAAGCACCAATAAGGTCATTGAAACAATTCTGACCAAGACAGTTTCAACACATCGGCGGGACTGGGATGCTAGACTGCTAGAGGCCTTGTGGGCCTATCGCACAACTTGGCGAAATACTACTGGATATTCTTCGTACCAACTTGTATTTGGAAAAGAACCTATCTTTCCTATTGAATTTGAAATAACGACTCTCATAACAGCCCAGGAAGTGGGATTGGATCTGATGTAGCCCCAAACTAAACGAATTAAACAAATAAATGATCTTGATGAGGCTCAACTACTTGATCTACAATGCACCACAATTATTGAGCAGCAAAGGGAAAAGTGGTACGACAGTCTTATTGAAAAGAAGAGGTTTTAGAAAGGAGACTAGGAACTCCTCTATGATTCCAGATTCCAAGACTTTCCAGGCAAGTTAGAGACAAGGTAGCTAGGCCCTTATGAAATTCAAGAGGTACACAACAATGACACTCTCACTCTGACTACCATTGATGAGACTAGCCATTCTTTCCGGTTGAATGGACATCGGATGCGTCTTTATCGTAAACCACTCACCAAAGAGTCTTTTTTCCAACAGGTAAGTGATGATCCCACTATGCAAATTTTAGTTGCAGGGAGTGATGACTTGACAACTTTAATTTCATAAAAATTTATCTTTCTTCAGATGTAAATACCGTATATATTATGTTTATGGTTCGTTGCAATTTAGTTTAGGCATCACTATGTAAATACGAGGATCTCTCTTGTTTTTTTGGGGTGTGTTTAATAATTGTTGTTCAATCAATTGAACAATCATTGTTCAGTCAATTGAACAACTATTGTTCAAACAAATGAACAACTCCAATTTTTTCCTTTTATGTATTTTACTATTCAATCAATTGAACAACTCCGATTTCTTCTTTTCGTGTGTTTTGTTGTTCAATCAATTGAATATCTACTATTCAAATCAATTGAATAGCACCGGTTTCTTTTGCGTATTTTGTTGTTCAATCAATTCAACAACACTGATTTCTTTTTGTGTGTTTTGTTGTTCAATCAATTGAACAACTCTGATCTTTTTGTGTGTTTTGTTGTTTAATCAATTGAACAACACTAGTTTCTTTTTGTGTGTTTTCTTGTTCAATCATTTGAACAACATTAATTTATTTTTGTGTGTTTTGTTGTTCAATCAATTGAACAACTCCAACTTTTTGTGTGTTTTTCTCTTCAATCAATTGAACAACACTGATTTCTTTTTGTGTTTTTCTCTATTCAATCAATTTAACAATTGTTATTCAATGAATAGAATAGTTGTTGTTCAATCAATTGAACAGATATGATTTTTTGTGTGTTTTTTTGTTCAATCAATTGAATAACACTAATTTTTTTTTTGTTTTCTATTAAATCAATTGAATAGTTGCTATTCAATCAATTTAATAGTTGTTTTTCGGTAGAACAAACAACTGTGATTTCTTTTTACTGTTCCATCACCAATCATTCTTTTACCAAATTGCCATTTTTCTCTCCCAAGTTTTCTTAGTAAAACCATCTGTTTGGATTTTGAATTTATAGTTGAGATAAAAGAAAAATAGTAATATTAATACCATTATGACTTGTAAAACATTTGATGGTTATATTTATTCCAAAACTAACCCGGTTAATGTATACAATGTCCGGTTGAATATCTTCTCTTTGGACATATCATAAAATGATTTACTATCATAATACCATGCTGGTTTATCTTTCACTCTTTCAATCGATAATTGCCTTTGGTATGATGATATAGGGATAAAAGCATAACTTTCATTGGCATTTCTTTTACTCCTCATGCCATCCCTGACTCTTACGGAGTAAATGAGCGTCCCTCCCTTTACAATAAAAATATGAAAATATGAAAATGCAACACACATCTTCTTAAAGAGGATAGGGGGTCTCATCACGAGCCAACCTACCATGATCATAAGGGTGTAACAAGTGACATTCCATTATGAACACCACACCAGGGTAATTACCTTCTTGATAGTCAAAACTGTCAAAAGGACAAGAGGTCTCATCACGAGCCGGCGTGATCACTTTGTTATATCTTGGTGAATGGCACTATGATTATCTAGTTACCATGCTAACACAGTGGTCTCTTTATAGCAATGAAAAGGAAAACCATCTGAATACTAAAAGGAGTACTCTGGCTCATTTTTTCATGAAAAAGAGACCCTATCGAGGCTATGAAAGCCTGCTGGCAACAGTGGCTCTGCTTGTGGTATTGAACTGCTATGTTACATTACCAAATATTATTTATTCCATTACTTCCTATTGAATCACTTCTAAAGGTGTATTTACCATTTGAACAACGTTTATAACTAAATTAACCAACATGCATGGTAAACTATATCTTTATATCATTATATCATTATTGTTTGATTAATCAATACCAATAGTCATTATCATTTATCGTTGATCATGCATTTGTCACCTTTTCCACCTAAAGAAAATATTTGTTCACATAATGATCTAGTCTATGTTTTATTCCTTTTATGGGAATGTTAAATCTTTTGTGACCTATACTGCTCTGATGGCTTTTGTCATATTTACGTTTCTTTGATTGTTGTCTAGCTGCATTTATGAATTCTAGACTCCTTTTCCTTTCTTTCCATGCTTTATGGTCATGGGCACCCTTTTCTGATTGGAGGGGGGAAGGTTTGCATGATGGATAACATGTGTAATTATTATCAAACATTTTTCTGATTGGAGGGGGGGAGGATTACATTATGAATGCGTGTCCGTAATAATTATTAAATTGTTTTCTTATTGGAGGGGGGAAGGTAAGCATTATGGATAGCATGCGAATTAATTATTAAGCTATGCCAAAAACTATTTATGAGACAAACAACACAATTACCTTTAATATTAACTCTAAAACAACGTTGTTGTTGTGTTAATAACTTTAACATTTTGTATACGGTTTACGGTGTTATTCCAAACTGTGAAATTTTGAAGAAGAGCACATGCAAAAGTGCAAGTGAACCAGCTACTAAGGAAAAACAACCATGGGAGGGAAATCCATCTGCAGTGTACCTACAATACTCCAAGTATTAGAACAGGCTCGTGAAATTATTGAGCATGCAGGCTGGCTTCAATACGTGACCAAGTTATAGGGATTCCATGAGGAAATAACACTTGAATTTTTGCAAAATCTACAGATTTGGCGCACGATGGTGAAGGGCAGAAACCTGACAGTTCCTGAAGAAATTATAGCTAAAGTCTTTGAACTTCGAGTAGAAGGCACAAGATGGATTGATAAGCATGTTCTTTTGTAGGACATAGTCGTAGTATTCCAAGACCCAGATGAACAATTTGTACATAAAGGCAAAGGGATTCACCCCACAACTTTAAAGAAACCATGGGAGGAATTGGTGATCATTGTTTAGAGGTATATCACTTGTGATAGACATCAAGATGTGGTAAAACCTCGATAACTCAAACTGTTAGCTATTTTGAAGCATAAAATTACAGTGAATTTTCCATTTTATTTAAATTCTTTATTGCATGATGTTGTTAGTTAGGTCCGGAAGGATAAGGACCCACATTATGTCATCATCTGTCATGGTCTGATCAAGTTAATCAACATTCATGGACTGGCTCAACAACAATTAACCTGGGATAACCTTGTAAATCCTACCTTAACTCCACCAAAAGAAAATCCAGAAATTGAACAACAGGGGTTAAGGGTAATAGGTCCAAAAAGGATAAGAAAAAGAAGGAATCCTTATTTGGCCTCAGGCCAAGCAAAGTGTAGGCACTCTATGAGGATAAAATCAAAGCAGTGCACCCCAATTCCAATAGAAGAAGAAGGGTCATCTCACATGCCCTCTCAAAGTACGCAAGATGGTTTTTTTGCAGGAACATGAGGAAGAAATGGCTCGAGTATTGGACAATATGGGGACATACTGTGAAGAAGGGGAGCCATCTGGAACTCTGAAGGGCAAGATCATGCACTTAACCAGTTTGCCTCTGCCAGCAGCTCTGGCCATGCTGCAACTTTTCCATTTGCTGATAATTTGGAGGGTCAGAGGGAATCAGTTCCCTCTATGAATGAGTCCCTTGAGAAAGACGCCCATGCAGAGGAAACCCTCATGGATGGATATCAAACAGAGGTTACTGTTCCATTGGAATCCCCAGAGAAGGAAGCCCCTATCAAAGAAACCCTGGAGGATGAAAATTAACCAAGGGATACTCTCTTAATGAAGTCCCCAGAGGATGAGGCCCATGCAAAAGAATACCTTGAAAATTAAAATAACCTAGTAGATACCATTCAATTGGTGTCCCCTAAGAGAGAAGGCAACGTAGAAAAAGACCTGGAAGACAAGAATCCATCGGGAGATACTGTTCCATTGGATCCTTATCCTGATATTGGCACAACTCCTCCTAAACCTGAAATAAACATAGTTGTGCCACCACTGACCAAAAACCCCACGATGAAGAAAACGTATAAGGATATATTGAGGAAGCTGCTTAAGAAGTACACGAAGCGAAAGAAAACAGTAAAGCAATTGAGAGAGTGGTTAAAAGAAGTAGTTAGGGTTTGGAAAATGAAATTGGAATTGGAGACTGTAGGGACCCAAAAATAATATTGTTCTTTCGAGGATATTGAAACTCAGACTAAGGGTCCTTGTGTGTGTTCAAAAGGGACCCAAATAGAGAAATGTCCTTTGAAGAATATTGAGACTTGGAGTGAAGTTCCTTGCATTCACTCAATGGAAACCCAAACAGACATTCCCACTACAGATGTTGTTGTCCAAACCAATTCCGAGGAGAATACTCAAGAAGACTATTGTATGCCCCGAGGAACAGTTGAACTTGTTGTTCAAACTTATTTTGAAGGAAATTCCCAAGAATATTGTTGTATGTCCCGAGAAGCGGTTGAAGCTGTTATTAAAATTTATTCAGTGATAAAAAGGGACGATGAAACTAATACAGAGGGAACACCTCACTATGTTCCTCTAGTATGGGAAGTTGTTATCACAGAATTGCAAAATGAATTAACCAAGACCCAGTAGGATTTGGCTCAACATAAGGAAGAAATAGTTCCATTATAGGTACACCAGGAATTGCGGAACAAATTCGAGGCACTTACTGTAATAAAAGACGAGACTTTTGCCTACTTTAAATATGAGCAAAAGAAAGTAGAGGAAGCACGAGCCAAGCTGTAGATGGCTAAGGAGCAAATTGAAACTATTTGTTCTCTTTACTCTGATGCTTTGTCTTGTCAATCACTTGCCACCAATTACACACTATTCTTGTTAGAAAGATACCTCCTACTAAAAGTTAAAGCCGTCAGGGCTGGTAAGTCAGCGGAATTGAAGACCACTCCAGACTATGTCAAATGTTTTAAGGAACAAAATGAACAGGTACAATGCCTTCTATGTGAATTATACATGCAAAAATTTTTCTTGGAGGATGAACTCGATAGTAATCCTGGCCCCTTCTTTGGGGATATTCAATTTCAAGCTTTTCTCTCTTTTTCTACCAATCAGATTAAATCGGCTAAATCCTATAGAACTTTTCAAAAAAAGGGAATATGGTATCGATTTATGGGTCAGGGGAGAACCCACGAAACACCTACATCTTTCTGTCCAACATAAATAGTTCATGAAATGAACAGGAGTCATGGCTCAATTAGGACCACTCCATACAGATATCATAGGGAGGAAATGAATACTTTTAGGAAATTAATGAGGAAGCTTTGTTAGCAGCAAGACAAATATGGGAAGCTTCCACTAACAATGTCAGGAACAGGGAGCCATTTGGGTATAGAAATTTCAAAGCTGATACTACTCGCCTACACAGATACAACAATATGGTCCTAAGTATGGGCCCTGATTAGATAGGATGCCGCTACAGATGTCCTATTATCTGGTACCCTCTTGACGGGTATTACAGTGATTATAATTTTCCAGATTACCATGTAAACCAGTACTTTGCAATACTTAAACAAAAAAATGGTTTTAGGATATATAAGGAAGAAGCTTATCCTTCTTGTTCTTTGACACAACTGCACCTCAATCATGTTATTGCATGAGGACATGCAATAAGGTAAACTGGGGAGTATGTTGGGCCATGGAAAAGGTATGTTTTATCCTCATATTAGCTTAATTAATCATTTTTATTTATGTGTTTATCTTTATTTTAGGAATAAATATAGAAGAAACAATTGTAGAAGCCGGATAAAATCGATCATTAATGAATTGGGTAAATATCGGCATGAAAAACTAATTTTCTCTATATTTCTATGCAGGAACATGAATATAACATTTTTTTTTCAAACGATGGAACAACAGTGAACAAGAAAGGAAAAGGACAACATTCTATGATGAAATTAGATTTTCAGTTGTGAAATCCTTAGGATATCCTCATCCTAAGGATTCACTTTTATCTATTTGTCTTTCCTAGGTTATATAAAGCCACTAGGCGAAATGAACAGTTAGTCAGAAAATTCGAGATTGTAACTATTCTTTTTGACATAGAGTACTTTCATTACTATGACGTTGTAACTCTATTATCAACTTTAATGAATGAGACTGTGTCTTACCTATAATCGCACTCTGATTGTCTTTTGGTAGTGACTTCTAGAGACAGTGGGCCCAGTCGATAGGATATCTACTTCTTTAATTATGTCATGTTTATTTTTGTTTATTCTTCCAATTTTTTATTCTTGTTAGTTCATGAAAATAGAATTATTCTTATTGTTTTGAGTATTGATTATTCCGATTTGCTTTTGTCATTCAAACTATATTATAGAGCTTGTTGTATTTTACATCTGCATGTTAATCTTTACCGAAATTATCAGGTTAGTCTAAGTATTTGATTGTTGTTCATTCTGAAGTGGTGTTACCATAGAACTTAGGCTTACAATTGATTGCTTTCCATGAGATGTTTGAATAGTTACTTGTTGTTCATTTACTTTAACATTCCTTCATGCCGAATGAATTATTATCTATATTAGTTATATTTTCTAAGAGTGGTTCCTTTTACTTTCATTCCAATTCAGTTCTCTATATAATAGATTAAAGTAGATTTGAAAATGCTTTAAAGATTTCCTTCAGAATTGTTTTGGATTGAACTTAAAGAATTAGATGTTAATCATTGGAATGATTCTAAATCATTTCATTATGAATTAGCCTATGAATTCACTTGCACAGACAATGTTGAACACTCCTGAAATAAATAGACTTGCACTGGTTTGATAACTAATGTGGGTATTAAGGTTTCTTTTAATAGTCATATTAATGTACCAACAACCCATTCAATTCGAGTGTTGAACAAAGGTACTCGAATACCACTATGTAAGACTCCCTCCTACCCCCTTGTACTCACTCAGGGTGTGAAAGGTGTTATTTTATAATAAACCTGACCGTCAAGGTTTTTAATTGAAATGAGCCTACAAAAATCATCTATTTAAAAATTTTCCAAAAAAAAAAATAGCTACCACCATTAAGCTCAACTTGTCAAAATGTTTTCTGATGATATCAATTTTATTCCAATCTATATCCTCAATTGAAAATTATGCCCTTTTAAAATTTCACTAGTTAACTCTTGACACATTAACAACACACAACCATGTGGCACCCATGTGTGACCCACAAGTATCCACCACATCACCCACAATGTCTATGTGGCATTTGTTCATGCATTCATGGTGCTTGTCACGACATCCTAGTTTTCGGGTTGTAGAGGGTCTACCCCTTAATGCAATGCAATGATTTCATGTTATATCTAGTTTTGGGGAAAATCTAGGTGTAGCAAAATTTGCACTCTATCATATTCTTTGGACCATTTGATTTTTCTTGAGGGTATATTGTTCTTTTCTTCCAATAATTGCATTTCATCATTAAGTCACCCCACAACATCATAACATTATTTAGAAACATAGGCAAATATATAGAAAGATCAATATCATCGTCAATGCATGAGAATATAAAGGAACAATAGAAGTAAGACATTCACACATAGATACAACAACATTGGTCGAGACAAGGGAAAAAACCCAGAAGGAGGAAAACCCTTTCAAATTATTCTTCTTATTAGATTGTGATTGAATGATTCAAAAAAGAGAGAATACAATGATCGATATGTTCAACCACAAAATTATCCAACAAAATAAACTAAACAACATCCAAGAGATGAACCCAATAATGCTAATAATCAAAACCCTAATTTAGAAGCCTACGATAAAGTGTCATAATATGTTAAAATCTACAGTCAACTATGGTCAACTATCAAAATCAATTCCTAGGTTCCAAGTCCATGGAGAAAGAGATGTATGTGCAGTTGAAACCCTCCAACCACACTCATAGGCTTCCATGTATGTGATTACAACCGAAGATATCCTATACCATGCTTGTTGTTGAGAACCAAAAATGCTAATCACACGTGCGAGATTCAAACCCTACAATTTTGGAACTATTCGAATCATTTTCCATCAACTAACTTGATACCTGTGTGATCCAAAACATATAAATAATAATTATTGATGATCTTCAAAAGAGGGTCACTTGATTTCTATTTGTAGCCATCTAAGGGTGTCAAGATTCTTCTTTCGGTCAACCTATCCTTTTGTGCGTATGTGGGTTTTTCAAACTAAAATTATATTTCCCTTAACCAAATTAAATACTTCCAAGGGCTAGTAGGGGTCTTCCTTAAAGAGGAAGATTGTCCAAAGGAGGGAATTATCCCTAAGCTGCCAAAATTAACACTCTGTCTCAGCTAGGGAGAAATTACCAACCACACTCCTTAGGTGTCATCCTGTAAGGGGCTTTATTCGACATACTTTCTTCTGGTATCAAGTCAAAGCGCTTGGCTTTTTCTGCTCTCCGGCTGACTGATGAGGTGAACAGGCAGGAATATACGGGAAGGCATCATGTGAAGAGTGGAGGAGAGTGTGTAAAATTATTTCCAGTGTTCCTAATCTCGATCTACAACATATGACCCATCACATGTATCTAACCAACAAGCGTCGTCACAGCATATCTTTGCTAATCTTCATTCATCTATGCTCATATTTTCTTACCTCTTCTTATCTCTACTTGTACTGGTCATGTGTTGAACACTCTTGAATCTAAAATAAGAAGAATTTGATATTGGAGGGGAGTCCAAGATACAACCCTCTACTCATTGGGGAGAGATTTCTACCACCCAGAATCACTTCCAGTTGGGTTTCCAATTCTACTACCCAGGGAAAAATAAAAGAGATTATCATGAGAGAACCCTGCTCAACCTGGAACCATATCAAAGAGCACATCTCAACCCCAAAATCAAATGACAATGAGGAAGGTCCTATTGGTCACTCTTGCCTCATGTCTATGACAGTGAGGAATGTAATATGGGACACTCTCACCACAAGTCATCTCATATGGGAGCATATGTCCTCCACCCTATGTCGAGAATTAAGTGAGATACAATTTTTCACCATCTTATTTCCCGTTGATATTCTTAGCAATGACCCTCAAGAGTCATGTGGTAGAACACCTCCATTTCTAGCTTAAGTGGGATTCCACTTATCATAAGAAGTAAAGATCATGCCTAACTCAAGAATCTAGAACCCATTGACTAGATGGGTTGTAAATACGCATGCCAATTCGGGTATACTCTACATAGACCAAGATAGGGGAGCAACATCTTCCACCGAATGCGTGACAGCTAGAGGTGATAACCCTATTGTCTAGAGATCCCTCAACCTCGGGAGACCTACATATCAATTCGTCGTTGTGGGAACTCAAACATTGGGGAATATTTGTCTTAGTGTCCTCGAGCAATCCTGCTCTATATAGATTGAAAAAATATCAATGTTCTCATATCTTGTACCAACCTAAACAACTCACATGAGAGATAAATAATTTCATGAGAGAGAAAATTCTTGAAATTCAATTTCATTGGGGTGTCTAAGGATTTGTATTCCATCATGCCAAATAAATTTACGGCATATTTTATTTTTCCAAAATTCTAATCCTAGAAATTAATTCATCATGCCAAGTTTATTCATCTCGAACTTTAGAGGTTAACTCCCTCTTAGGCTCATTACTTGTCAACAATAGATTTTCAAAATATAAAACCAAAATCAAAGGCATACCTTGGACAACTTTGAAGTAGAGGTTCAACTTGGCACATCTTCCAAGCTTCACTAGGTAACTATTAATGTGGATATGCTAGGCTCAGAAATATTTCTTCAAACCATACCATGCTTTTTTAAAACATAATATAGGTGCGAGGAATAGCTCACACCCAAATACTCTGTTACATCCTTATTTATTTGTTTTGTTGGAAATTATCATCAAGCAATTTATCAAATTTCATTAGGCCATCCACATAATCATGATATGAATTATATACATCAAGGATAGGATGTATAAGTTCCATCCATACATTATGAGATTTTTGGAATAGAAATCAATACATACTGAATCATAATAGTTTACACTTCAACCAATGTGTTAAGTGTGATTGATGCTAGTACAAAACCAATATTGAATACCAATATTAGTCACTAGAAGCCACTATTTCCACATAACATTGTCATGTCACATCAAGGAAAATCACCATTATCAAGTACCAAATCAACAAACCTAAGTTGTTATCTTTATGAATTCAATAAATCCATAAGAGAAAACATATCTATGAATTGTCAAGCATAATCAAAAAATCCCAATACTACTCATCTATAGTAAGTCAAGTATATAAGCCAAATATTGTCAAACCCTTGCAATTATTACAAAATACTATCAAATATTAGCTCAAGTGATCAAGTTAAGGAAAAGAACATACTGATGTGCATATTTAAATACCCTGCAAACACAAGATTATCCAAGAAATTCACATTCTCTATAATAATTCAATCATTATGTAGATCTAAAAAACTTCCTTTCTCACCGAACTCTCTAGAATTTGTTGCATGTCTATAGGTTTGTCATAATCCTAGTTCACTCTTGGTTTCATGCATAATATTTTAGTTTCTATGTCCTACAAGATCAACTACACCCATAGGAATTCTTCCATGCGGTTGTGAGGCTTATAACCACACCTTTAAGCTTTTCTCCCAGCAGTTGGGGCTTGGACTAGGAGAAACCTTCTTTTCTGAAATCAGAACTTTTAAAAACATTTCCAGAACATCAGATATTTATTCATGACCAAAATTATTCCTTCTATAGTAATGTGTCTTATTTTCAGATAATAATAGGTGTTCATGGAGAGTTTCTTCCTATGAATGGGAATCCACTTTTGTGTTCATTAATCAAGACATCAATCAGTCTATAATAATATTTTCATACATCAGTAGAACTATTAGATCATGAAATCAAACTATATCATATTGTTAGACACATATACATAACATACTAACAACAACTCATCACATATGAACATGACATCAAACTTTCATCGAGGGTTAGCATCATATAATTAGGGCAACTAACAAGTGTATCATCATACTTCAAGGATCATAATCACTTCTTTATGACATCAAGGAATCCATTCATTTTTCTAAGCTTATCAGAAACTAAACAAGATCAAAAAGAAGATCCAGTGTATCCATATTATTGTTATGATTTCATCATCAAGGTTAGCATGCTTATCACGAGCAATATTAAGTCACAATATATACAAAATAATGCATCTAGGAAATTCATCATGTTTAAAGTGTGAAATACTTGCCAAATATCAAGAGCATCAATACATCACATGTCCTAGAAATAAAGTTTACTTTCATATGTATGCATGAGTCATTTATGAAGCTGACTTATACCATCATACCTTAGGGCTTAACTTTCTTTCCAATCTTTCAACTTAACCACAACATAAAAACAATACACTATACATACCTTGAAGTATTCAAATACATGAAAAAAAAGTAGCTCTTACTTCCATATCGTAATTTTTGGATGCTACTTTTAAACATTTTTATCAGGTACCTTCTTTTCTACTAACTCTCTTTTCCTCCACCTTAGATGATCCTTAAGAAGTATTTGCTTACCACATACCATATGGAGACTAGAAGTATTCATATACTCAAATATGTAGAAAGTATGAGCAATAACCAAAACAATAATCCAAAACAAGAACAATGTCACAAATAAATAACATAAATCTGAAAGGTATTTATCTTTCAGCGAGATGGGATAATCTCCCTCTTGATCAATCCTTTAAGAGTCATTACTATCCATTATCTATATAACAATGTTTACTTCGATATATCCAATCATCTTCATCAACAACAAAGGTCCGATAAAGACTATTTCATCTAGGCTAACACATAATTATGTCACAAGTGCTAGAACACTTTTTCATTGATGATGCTAGGCTTTTAAGACTACAAGACTCAAGTCCTTATCTTATCCGAGGGTTTCTTCCAAACCCTAACATCATGATATCCATCAAACGCTAATAACCAATTGCCTAGTGTTTCATTCAAACCATAGTATTCTTTTAGGTCTCCTCCATCTTCTGTTTCTCTCATCAATGGTGTCTTAACAGGGATGATTTCAATGACTTTTCATCAACCCATCTCTGATACCATGTTAATTTTTCTTAGATCTATATTGTACTTTTCTTTAGATAACTTCATTTCAATATTTACACATTGAATTCAACCCACAACATCGTAACATTATTCAACAACATATGGAATTATATAGAGAGAACAATATCATCATCAATGTAGCGGAACATAAAGGAACAATAGAAGAAAATAATTCACACATAAGGACACCAATATTGGTTGGAAACTAGGGTCAAACCCCAAAAGGGGGAAACCGATTCAAATTATTATTCATATTAGATTTTCATTTAATGCTTCAGCAAAGAGAGAGTACAATGATCAATATCTTCAACCACAAAATTATTTGGAAAAATAAATTAAACAACATCCAAGAGATGAACACAAAAATGATAATAATCAAAACCTTGATTCAGAAGCATCTAGTCAACTATCATCAATTGTTGAAATTTTCAATTAACTATGATCAGCTGTCAAAATCAAACCCTAGGTTCCAACTGCATGGAGATAGATGTGCTTGCAACTGAAAACCCTCCAACCACACTCATAGGCTTCTGTGCTTGTGGTTAAAATTGAAAATATCATGTAGCATCCTTGTGGTTGAGAACCAAAAATCCTAATCACAGATGTCATCTTTAAACCTTGTAATTTCAGAGCCATGTGAACCAACTTTTGTGAACCAACCTCATAACTATGCTAGCAAAAATAAATAAATAATAATTATTGATGATCTCCAAATGAGGTTCACTTGACTTGTATTTATAGCCATCCAAGGGTGTCCAGATTCTTCATTGGGCCACCTGCCCTTTTATGCACATGTGGTTTTTTAAAATTAAAATTATGTTTTTCTTAACCAAATTAAATTCTTCCAAGGGCTATTAGAGGTCTTCATTGAAGATGAAAATTCTTCAAAGTAGGGAATTTTTCCCTGAGTTTCCAAACTTAACACATTTTATCATGCATTTACAAAAATTTAGTCTATTGCAATTATTCCACCATGCAGGGCCCAACATAGATAATTTATACTGTTATGCCCCTATAATACTAGTGATTCCCCCATTACTATTGTCATTGTATCCCTTATTGCTATTAGTGTACCCCTATTGTCCCCATATTGTTATTAGTATGCCCCATAGAAACCCACTATTGTTATTTTTGTGCCCTTATATTATTACTGTTATGTCGGCTTGATTACATTGTGACCCCTTCGACTCCTATATATAAAAGGGAGGTTTAGTCATTTGTATCATCCAAGAATTATTCATTTGTGTAATGCAAAGGAGGTTGCCCCCTTGAAGAGGCTGAATTCTAAGGTGTTAATCTATCTTTTCTATATTTGCGTGAGATGGTTTCCTAACATTTGGTATCAGAGCTTTGGATTCTAGGGTTTTGCTGCTCCAAATAGGTCACCGTGGCATTTTCACTATAACTTTTTTTTTGTGACGTTTCAGAAGCTAAAAAAAAAAACCCATCTGGGCTGAAATCATTTTGAACTTGGGGTCCATATTTTAGAGCTTGTATTGCCATATTCACAGAGATATGATTTGAGGAAGTTGGCATTTTTGCAGACTCTTGAATTACATTCCAAATAGTTGACCTAGGGAAAATCGTCATAACTCTGTTTTGAGCATCAGATTTAAAGTTCATCAGAATTTTCAAAAAGAGGATGGCCTGTAGTTTTATGTGCATCATTTCTAGGTAGTAAGGTCGAAACAGTGACAAGTGGCACATCATACAAGTTCGCTCTACTGAACTATTCTATAATCAGGTCACCATGGGAAATTTGGCATACCTCTTCCTTGGAGAATCAAATCTTGATCACAATTGCGGGGTTAGAAAGAGGACTCAAAGGGCTATCGCATGATGAGATTTTAGATATTCAAGATCCGTAGTTACATAGATACAACAGATTCAATATCGAGCTTTTACAAAGTAAAAAAAAGGTGTGTAGTTTTTTTGAATTTTGCATAAGATTGGTTTGAAAAATTAGTTTGAAGGAATTAAAAGGGAATAGTGAAGAATTATTAGCATTAATTAATGCCCTGAAGAAGGAAAATTAAAACACCTAGTCAGCAACCTGAAAGCTCTAGCATGAATCGTGAGGAAGAGGAAGAAATGGAGCATGATATATCAAAATTACAAGACCAAGTACAACAAATTTCACTCTCACTAAAGGTAAATGAAGCCAAGATGAATGGCGTGCAAGCTAATATGAATGGCATGCAAGTTAAGATGGATGTCGTGGAAGCTAAGATGGATGGTTTAAGAAAAAGGCGTAGAATCTAAGATGAATGGCATGGAAGATAAGATGGAAGAATTGAGGATGAATTTGAATAAGTTGCTACAAGAAATGGTCACTAATGGTGAAAGGGTAGTAAAGGAAACTCATGATGAGAACAACCATAATTTTACTCATGATTTCATAGAGTCTAATGTTGGATTGAAGACCCGCCATGTTCCAAAAATCGATATGAGGAAGTTTGATGGCAAGGATCCCAGAACATGGATACTACAGATGGAGCAATTTTTTGATGTTCATAATGTACAGAACACACAAAAGGTACATATTGCAACTTTATATTTGGAACCAAATGAGTTTGTATGGTATTGATGGCTTTGCTCTCGTAAACAAATTGTCACTTGAACAATTTTTACGGAAGAAGTGATAGCACATTATGAGGATACAAAAAGCGACACCTTTTTTAGCCAATTTATAAATCTCAAGCAAAAGGGTTCAATGGTGGAGAACATTGAAGACTTCCAAAAATTGAACATAAGGGTAAAAGATATTCCAGAGGAGCATAGGATTAATGTGTTCATAGGGACATTAAAGGATAATATCCAACATGAGGTTCGTCTTTGGGAACCTGATTCATTGGAGAAGGAATTCAGGTTAGCAAGAAAAATGGAAAGAAAAATTATGGCAAGAAGGAAGCCTACCACCCACAACTATAAAGATGGAAGTGTTGTTGCCCATAGCTTTCCACAACCTACAAGGTTGACACCCCAACAATTGGAAGAAAAAATAGAAAAAGGGCTTTGTTACAGTTGTGATAGCAAATACACTAAAGGTCATAAGTGTGCTGAGAAGAAATTATTCTACATAGATTGTGAAGAGGAGGAAGAAAAGGATCAATATTTGTCAAAAGAAGAGGATATAATCTAGGAACAAACCCTAGAAAAAGAAGAAATGAATCCGACCATATATTGTAATGCATTGGTTGGAATTACCACTCCTCAAACTATCAAGATAGAAGGACATATCAAGAAGAAAATGTTAGCAGTGTTTATTGATTCTGGAAGTACCCATAATTTTATTCATTGTAAGATAGCAAAGGAATTGAATTGCTTCCTATATCCAGCACTATAGTTTCAAGTGATGGTTGCAAGTGGAGGAACCATAAATTGCTCTGGAAAGTGCCATAATATCAAGCTATCCATGGGAGAATATGTATTGAATAGCCCAATGCTTTCCATTCCAATGGGTGGTGCTAATGTTGTACTAGGAGTCCAATGGCTACAATCCTTGGGTACAATAGCTTTTAATTTTCAAGAAATTTTCATGAAATTATGTGCGGAAGGAAAGGAAGTTGAATTAAGGGGTATTGCAGGGAAATCGGGAATGATAATCGGCTCTAATGGTATGACAAAGCTTCTAAAGATGAACAACAAGGTGTAATTGCACAATTATGTTCGCTAGAGGTTCCCACATTGAAATCATGTATTTCTCCGGATATCCAAAAAGCCTTGGACAATCATTCCAAGGTATTTGAGACTCCCAAAGGTCTCTCACCTATTCGTGATCATGATCATGCTATTAATTTGATTCCGGGAAGTGTTCCTCCAAACATCAGGCCGTACAGATATCCCTATTCCCAAAAGGGTGAAATTGAATGTATGGTTGCATAAATGCTAGAGGTTGGTATAATTCAACCTAGTCAAACTTCTTTCTCTGCTCCAGTAATATTGGTGCACAAGAAGGATGGATCATGGCACATAGGTCTGGATTATAGGGAGCTCAACAAGCTCACTATTAAAGATAAATTTCCCATTCCTGTCATTGATGAATTATTGGATGAATTGCATGGATCAATTTACTTCACCAAGTTGGATCTTCATTCAGGATATCATCAAATCAGAATGAAGACTACAGATATTACGAAAACATCATTTAGAACTCACAAGGGTCATTATGAATTTTTGGTCATGCATTTGGCCTTACCAATGCACCTTCTTCATTTCAAGGTTTGATGAATTCCATTTTCAAACCCTTCCTTAGAAAATTTGTGTTAGTATTTTTTGATGATATACTAATCTACAACAAGTCTTGGAAGGATCATGTTGAACATGTTGACAGGGTGCTCAAACTATTGAACGAGAAAACATTATATGCAAAAATCTCCAAATGTTTCTTTGGAGTATAAGAGGTGGAATATCTGGGTCATATTGTATCTCATGAAGGTGTTAAGGTAGACCCTAGCAAAACTAAAGCTATTAAGGAATGGAAAATCCCCACATCCATAAAGAATATGCGAGGATTTCTCGAGTTGACAGGGTATTATCGCAAGTTTGTTAAGAATTATGGGAGAATAATAGCACCTCTAACAACATTATTGAAGAAATATGAATTTTCATGGATTCCAGAAGCAACAAAGGCCTTCGAACATCTTAAAGATGCAATGTGCCAAGCACCGGTCTTAGCTACATTCGACTTCACAAAAACCTTTATTGTGGAATTTGATGCTTTAGGAAATGGAATTGGTGTTGTTTTAATGCAAGATGAAAGACCCATTGCGTTCGAAAGTCATCCAATCAAGGGAAAGTATTTACACAAAGCTATTTATGAGAAGGAAATGTTGGAAATACTACATGCACTTAAAAAATGGTGACCCTACCTAATGGGAAGACACTTCAAGGTAAAAACAGATCATGATAGTCTTAAATGCTTTTTAGAACAAAGATTATCCTCTGAAGAGCAACAAAAATGGGTCACAAAGATGATGGTTTATGACTTTGAAATCATCTACAAAAAAGGGAAGAAAAATGTTGTGGCAGATGCACTCTCAAGAAAGGATGAGGATGCGGAAGCATTGTTGTGCACCATTTCTGTTATCCAACTAGATTGGATAAACGAAGCAAGGGAGGAATGGAAGAATGATGAAGAAGTGTGGGCACTCATTCGAAAGTTACAACAAGATCCCAGTACATCTCACACATTTAGCTGGAAAAATGATTCGTTATGGTACAAATATCGATTATACCTATGTAAGAATTCCCAACTCAAACAAAAGATTCTTATGGAATTGCACACTTCTCCCTTAGGAGGGCACTCAGGATTTTTAAAAACTTACCACAAGGTTAAGAAGGAATTTTTTGGGATGGTCTTAAATCAGATATTCAAAAGTTTGTGGCATAATGTTTGGTTTTCCAACAAAATAAAGTTGAAACAATTAAGACCCAAGGTCTATTACAAACTTTATCCATTCCAAGCCAACATTGCGAGGAGGTTTCAATGGATTTTATCATAGGTTTACCCAAGTTCGAAGGAAAGAGTGTCATCATGGTGGTAGTTGACAGACTTACCAAGTATGCACACTTTTGTGCATTATCACATCCATTTAAAGCTAGTACAATTTCTACTGCATTTATGGAAACAATTCAAAAGCTACATGGAAACCCAAAGATTATTGTAAGCGACAGAGATCCCATTCTCACTGGAAATTTTTGGATAGAATTATTTTCTTGTCTTGGTACTCAGTTAGCTCATAGCTCATCTTATCATCCTCAATATGATGGGAAAACTGAGATAGTAAACAAATGTTTGGAAGGATATATTCGTTGCTTTGTATATGATAAACATACACAATGGGTCAAATGGTTGTCTCTGGTTGAATGGTGGTATAACACTTCCTTCCATATTGCAGCAAAAATGACCCCATTTATGGCACTTTATGGCTATCATCCACCATCCGTCACATCATATTTATGAGAAAATTCTAAGGTTCAAGTAGTGGAACATCACATAGAGAATCAACAATAAGTTTTGCAACTCTTAAAGGATAACCTAACGTTGGCGCAAAATAGAATGAAACAACAGGCACATCAACATCCCAGTGAAAGAAGTTTTGATGTACAGGACTGGTATTCTTATGGCTACAACCATATAAACAAATGTCCCTCAAGCAAGATAAGAAGGATAATAAATTATCACCAAAGTATTATGGTCCGTACAAGGTGTTGCAAAATATTGGTACTATGGCATAGAAATTGGAGTTTCCTGCAGCTTCCTAAGTGCACCCAGTTTTCCATGTTTCATGTTTAAAGAAGGTTACAAGTGGCAAGCTCCCAGTTCAAACAATATTGCCAGAACTTGACAAGGAAGTAAAAATCATATTAGAACCGGAAGCAGTCACAAGAACAAGAACTCGACAGCTACGAAATCGATCAATTTCAGAGTATCTCATCAAGTGGAAGAACTTATCCACTGAAGATTCCACATGTGAGGATGAGAATTTTATATAGAAGCATCCATAACTACTCAAGCATTGAGGAAAACACTTTTCGGAAGGAGAGGGGCATGTTAGGCCCCTATAATACTAGTGATTCCCCCATTACTATTGTCATTGTATCCCTTATTCTTATTATTGTACCCGTATTATCCCCATATTGTTATTAGTATGCCCCACAAAAACCCACTACTGTTATTTGTGTGCCCTTATGTTATTACTATTATGTCAGCTTGATTACATTGTGACCCCTTAGAGTCCTATATATAGAAGGGAGGTTTAGTCATTTGTATCATCCAAGGATTATTCATTTGTGTAATGTAAAGGAGGTTGCCCCTTCGAAGAGGCTGAATTCTAGGGCATTAATCTATATTTTCTATATTTTTGTGAGTTGGTTTCCTAACATATACTTTACACCATTCAAATATCCTTTCTTTTGTATGTTCACCAAAGAAGGGCCCATCTCAAGTACTTTACACTCTAGTATGGCCTTGTGTAAATATCCACCCAAGAGAGGCCAATCCCGAATACTCTACACTTAAATCTAGCGTTGCACAAATATTTACCTAAGTATGGCCCATACAGATACTCTACACGTCAATTCAGTGTTGCAAAAATATTTACCCATATAGTGCCCATCTCAGGTACTCTCCGCTTCCTCCAAAATCTAGTTTCTTTTGAATATGATATTTTGCAAATAATGCATAAGAGATGGCCAGTTGGATGTAGATATCTCTAGATACATCTGCTGGTCCTTTAAATATCTAGCTCTCGACACAAGGTTGTGCCATAAATTTGTCCAAATTGAGATATATATTCGATGTCCTCAATACTCAAACTCGTAAATTATAAGAACTTCAAAGGAATCAGCTAGAGTTTTCCTTGAAGAAAGGTTTTGCGCAAAACACCAAATTCTACAATAATGAAACTCTTATTTAAACATTGGACATTCCAAACGTTATACATATCCCTAATAAAATAATTGGACCCATCAACATGCCTATTATTAGACATAGAAACAGGTTAATCCATAGCTAATACTACTCCATAAACTCATACACAAGAAGATCAAATTACGCCATAGAATGGTTCCCAAACAAACACTTTCATATCTATTTTTGTACCATACATTGCAGCAAATGATGTCCTTTACTTCACATTATAAGATACAATTTAAATCGCACATTTCAACCATCTAGCTAATCACATTAAGTATTGATTCATGACCTTGAAAATAGTTCTTCTCTTTATAAACATATTAGCAAACATAGAGGTCTCCCAACCCCTCATATACATGAAAACATTCACATAGCATCTAATTGATTTCTCTTGTCAATATTAAGTTTGCAGCATTCGAAAAGAAAATGAAAAATGATATTCATAACATGTTATATTATATAGATCACATACTACAACATGTTAATTGAAACATATCAAGAAACCATGCATATTCGTGTAAATAACTCTTTAACCACTAGGATAATAGTGACACATAAATCCATATATTTATCATGACCATCAAGGAATATAAATAAAAACACTCACTATGATCAAACAAATATCTCAAAAACCTTTAGAGGTATAATTAATCCATATACACAACACATAGATTCAATTACTAATGAGATTATGCACAAAGATGGTCACAAAAGTGAGATTCCCATGTTGATACCTATATAAAGATAACTAAAACTTATGAAATTACTTTTAGTCCTGGGTGATTTTAGATAACCGGTCAGGGACATATCAGAAAATATGCAAATGACTAAGAAGGATGCATCCATATAATTAAAACACCTCATAATCATGATATATATACATGTTAGCTAGTCAACCACGATTAGATAGTGAATCATGCATTTTTACATAAATGGCATTGACTTAGTCATTAGTTATAATCATAGTAAGGCATACCATAGTCTGTAGTCGAACATGCATAACCAAGAATACTTATCTCAATAACCTAGAATGGCTAACAACTGAGGGGAGGACTTTAACTCCCCACCCAACCGTAGGCCAGCTATACTACTAACTTTCTTGCAGCCGACCGACCCTTAGTTGGATTCAGAGTTTGAGGAATTAATTGCTTAAGGGACTTGGGACCAATAATTAGTTAGGAAGGTATCCAAAAGGAGATGTTCACTATCTAGATGGTTTGTAAACTATGCCTAGGAAATGAGCACCACAATGACTCTCTCTATCTTTGAAAAATCAATCACAAGGATTCACCCAAATTTTAGTCAAGGATTTTCAAACTCTAGGAGCATGATATTAGTTAAAGTGTGGTTTTTCAGCACGAAGGCAAGCACCAAGTTAATCGATATCTCCATTGATCATTCTCAACCAAATACAACATCGATACACACACTTGGCCACACTAGAATGCAGTGAATGATGTCCTGATCACACCATAATGACTTGCTACAACATTGTTTCTCTTGAGCACTCCCTCTCCTGCGCATATGCTTCTCTTTCACTCTCCTGCACACAACTTCTTTCACCTCCCACCTCCCCTATGTTCTCTGCTTGCACCCTCTTCTCTATGCGTTCCTCTCTTGCATCTTGACCTCCTCAACATGTCCCATGAGAACAGGGATAGTATGGGCTTGTCCTTCGCTCAAGCAGTGCATACAAAACTTGAATGCTTACATTAGCAAGGCCATAACTTTGTTAGGGAGATATGAGGTAAAATAAATGAAGTGGCTTTGGTTTACACTCAACACATGCAACTCCTTCTCGGGTTCTGAATCCATGTCAAATCATCCAACTTAGTCATATTTCAGTTTTTCATATAATGTCACATAAAGCAATATACATAATGACATTTACATGAAGTAGAAAAACAATTCCACATTTCAACATGTCTAAATAAATTATATGAGGTCTAAAAACATAAATATAAAATTACAACCCTTTAAATTCACTGTAACATAAAATTTCCGAATTTATAATTTTGAGCCTATCAATGGTAGTATTTAAACCTTAAACCATTGTCACCAAACTAACCCATAATATTTAAACCTTAAACCATTGTCACCCAACTAACCCATAAAACTAGTCTCGACATTAAGGGTACAAACTTATATTATCCAAAAGATATTACGCTTCCCTAAATGACCTCTAGATTTTATTTTTAATATAAGTTATATTCTAAAATTGATATAAAAGTTACCGCTATGAAATTTGGGTATTTAAAAGACATGCAAATCACACTTTGAGTAAACTAACCATTCAACAAGTGATAACTGGTTGAAAACCATATCGTAAACCCCATAAAATACAATTAGTAGATTTCATATAATATTAAAAGAAATCATTTTATTTCCAGTAAAATACCATTGCAGTATGCAAGCGCGTAGCAAATGCTATTGTGTTCATCACGTGTCTGTTATCATAGTGTCGGACATGTATACATTTCGATATCATACAGTAACTCCATTTGCAGTAGCGAGAAGGAATCACAAAATTTGACATGGTTGTATAAGGCCAAAACAAATTGACATTGACTTCATTACCAACATTCCGACTTTCAACGTCGTTGAGAGGCTAAAAAATTGGCATTGACATGGGATTCCTTACCTAACAGTCCCCCAGAAAATCAGATTCGAGATATTCTGAGGGGCTAAAAAATTGGCATTGACATGGGATTCCTTACCTAACAGTCCCCCCGAAAATCAGAGTCGAGATATTCTGACATGCGGACGGACTTACCAGTCGAAAAAGTTGTCATTGACTTGGGATTACTTAACTAACAGTCCTCCAGAAAATCAGATTCGAGATATTCCAACATGCGGACGGACTGATAATTGGAGGTTCCAGTTGTGCCAACAAAAGCAGGGTATAAGAATTTGAATTGACATCTCTCTCCCGAATTGCAGATGAGTAGTATTCTTCCAGCGGGCAGCTGCAGGTATGAATTTGAGTGGGTGAATCTGTCTAGAATTTGTGGATGAGTCAGTTGTAGTGTCTAATCACCTTTCCTCTTCTTCCATCCATGTCATGAACTTCAATTCTTTAGAGATGCCGTAGTTAAGTGTGCAATAGTATCTACCTTTCTCTAGTAGCGGGCCATTTTGGGCACATGATTTTTGGTGCCTCAGCCATATCAGATCACCCCGTCACAATTTTATAGTTTCTCTTCTTTGATATTTTGCCCGGTGTAGAGATTAATCCGTCATGTTTTTATATAAAACTATAACGCTATCTTATTTTGACAATCACATAATTGGCACGGACTTTAATTTAGTTTTACCCACAATTTAAATCCTGAATGTTTTGAGTTTTCAACCTATGAACCACATATGTGGCACGAGCTTTATTCAGTTTTACACACAATTTAAATCCTGAATGTTTTGACTTTTCAACCTATGAAATCGCATATATTGATGTAATATACTTCTAAGCTTGTGATCAAAATTAATAAATCTGTGTGCTAATAAATCTATCTATCATAGTTAATAAATCTATATATCTTATTACCATCTATCGCATACTAATTGTGGTCAAACCTAATTAATCTATCAATTTTGAATTGAACGAATCTTATCACATAATTTGTTCATGTGCTTGATTGTAATAAAACCTAATAAATCTATCGATTCTAAATTCAACAAATCTTATCACATAATTTATTCATGTGCTGGTTGAAAAGATATTTTCGTAACTTTTTTATTTGTTTTCATGTGCTGATTGAAAAGTTTTCTGTTTTTCTTTCCTGAAATTACTCGCCCGTTCTATGGTTAATTTCATTGCACTAATTTTCTTTTCTCGCTCACTAATTTATTCAGTCATCATCAGTGGAAGGAAGGATCAGTATCATTGTAATATGGATTTGGACTGGCTGAGTTCTTAGCCTCAGTCCTAAATTTTTAATGGGGAAGAACAATATAGGATAACTATTTGATATTATTTGGACAACACTAGTGTACATCTATCTCAATTCCAGATCTACTATAGACCAAAAGGATGAAATTTTTTGAGATGAAAATCGAGATTTGATGAGGAGTTGAGGTAAATCTAGATTAGATTATTTGTTATTTATAGTTAATTATAATTATAAATATATATAATTATTAATTTTATGTTTTTTCTACCTTATTTATTTTATCTTATTCATTTTATTTTTATTTAGAATATCCCTATTATAACGGATCAAATGTTTACATAGGAGTTAAGTTATGAACCTCAAATATAAATAATTTTTTTAATAAAAAATGAATGAGGTAATGAGAAATTTTGGATAGAATATAATATTACTATATTATATGTTACCCAATATTTGTTACCAATTGAGTTTGTTTATTTTTAAACTTCGAATTTAAAGAAAAAGTACAACAAGAAGTGGGCAAGTTGAGGGGGAAATATTGGGTAAAATGTAATATTATAGTATTATACTTTACCCAATATAACCTAGTATAAAGTGGATGGATGTAACAAAAATATTAGATGACATGTAATAATTGCATTTTTCATAATACTTCTCCTTTAAATAAGTTATATTCCACATGACTACTATTGATTCTTAAAACAATGAGTCAATACCATGGGTCATTTTATTTTTTTATTATTTTATTTTATAGGGTTAATTTTATTTTGTTATTTTGATATTGCACCCAAAGACACTCTACAACCCATTATGGGGGTAGATCTCACCCAGTATGGGGTGGATAAACATGTAAACATAAATGTAAATATTTAATATGTAATGTTTAACATTTAACATTTTTATCCTATTTAAAAATTAATATAATTATTATTATGTATAAACACAATATAAATTTAAAATGTAAAGAGGATTATAACACTAAGAAAAGAGGTATGGTAAATAATAGAAATATAAATAAACTAGAGGTATGGTAAATAAATAAAACCTCTTTTTATATTTACTCCATAAACCTTTTTATATTTAAGAAAACTCAGAAAATAGGTTTTATTTATGTGAAGTCTATGGGCCAAATAAATAAATCAATAGAAAAGGGGTATAAGGATGTATGGTAAATAAATAAAATTATATCAAATAGGATTAGAAATAAATATCTAATTATATACCAACCCTATGGGCCAAATTATTATTAATAACATGAAAATATATATATTATTATCCTTAATATTAATATTAAAGGATTATTATTATTATTATTATTATTATTATTATTATTATTATTATTATTATTAAATCTAATATTCATATTACTATATTATGTTATTAATATTATTAAATTTAATAATTAATGATTAATACAATACTAAATTGGTTATATTATAATATATATTAAGTCTAGATATATATGGGAGGGAAGATCAAAGACATAGAGTGATACACATGGAGAGATAAGGGGAGTGACAAGTGAGAGATAGAGCTAAACTGAAGGAGAGGGGAGAGGAGGAATGAACATAGAGAGAGAGAGAGGGAGAAAAGTGAGCGAGGTAGTGAAGGGTAAGAGAGCGAGAGGGAGAAACAAAAATGGAGGGGGGAGAGAGAGAAGGAGAGAGGGAGGGAGATAATGACAGGGCTGGAGGGCAGAGACAAAGATAGAAAGAGAGATGGGGGAAGAGAGAGGGAGGTAGGAGAAAAAGGAAGAGAGAGGAAGCACGAGAGGGAGGATTTGAAAGAGAGGAGGAGGGAGGGATAGAGAGATGGAAATTGAGGGTGTAACAATTAACTAATATAGCATAAATTTTTGTTTAAATAAAATAGAACAAGAGGTCAATAATTATTGAATTAATTATGCAGTGATAGTACTAGTGCTATGATGTTATTTGTTTAATGCACTACTCCTCCTCCTACTTGGTCCAATGACCCTTTCTTTAGCTCGACACCCATAACTTTAAAGTCATCTAGCTTGGTTGGACGCATGTAAGCCCTTTGGAGGTTTTTTTGAGCTGCGGTTTGAATTTTGTACTAATTGAATGGTACCTCAGACCTCCAAGACCTTTCCCATGCACACTGTGCAGTGGACAGATGGGTGCCTCCTCCACCATCGATATTAGGGTTAACAATCCAATGGTTCCATTGTAAAGTGGTGGTTTTTGATGTAACCACTGTTTCCACCCAGGTTCATTCTGACATTTGGCTGTGGCACTAATGGGGAGACTCTGCAACCCCATCTGGTCAGAGAACCCATCTACAGGTTAGTTCTTCCATTTTCACACAGAGTTGGGTCTGCATAACTAATTCCATATTTCTTTTTTTGGGAATAACCACAAGATTTTTGCTGGGCACTTACCACCCTGTCCACTCATTCCAAATTAACCCTCGATCCTGCAGACCCTGCTAGAGCTCGTTTTTCGACAAGGATTCTGAATCGGACTCGGGGGGTTTCACTCAGTTTATTTCATTACTCCGGCTTCAGAGGTGAGGTCTTTTGTTTACTTAGGTTATTTTATCGTTGTCTCAGATTTAAGATTCTCCTCCAACACTTGTTAATGTGTTTTGTTCTTGATGACAGGTAGCACTTGATGAGGAAAAACTCCAATCTTCGCCAAGGTTTGGTGCAGTGTAGCTTGGTAAGGGCTATGGTTGTTGCCCTAGCATTGAGGAGGTAAGAGAAATCCTTACTCACCAGTTTTCCTTATGCCGAGCTAGGTACCTTGGTACTTCGCCATTTTTTCTATATGTGAGCAAGGTTGTTATGCTATTTTAGGTACTGAGAAGTTTTACAAAGTAGAAAACAATGCATACTCTTCTTTTTATGAGACACCCTATCTCTAGCTATTGCTGCTATGAAACAACAATTCTGTTTTTTTATAGTCGTTTAATGTAGGGTTGAGTTTCTGAGACTTCAGGAGCCACTTGATGTCATCGTATTTGATTTGGGAGGGGTTTCTTACCCTATTAATGGTATATGCATCTTGTCAAATTTAAGGATTATATCTTTATGTTTTCACACAGTTGAATTGTCGACCTCCTACGAGGGTTTTAAATCTCTTTGCTCCTTAAAGAAAACAACCCATGTAATATAGAGGCCTCACTCTTCTTTCCATTAATTTATATAATGAAGTGGGTTGTATTGAAAATGCTTTCACTGTAACTTAGAATTATAGATCAGTTCTATTAATGCTTTTACAGTTCAATTCCGCTAATTGTTATGGTAACACAATTATGCAGTCATTATTGTTGGTTCCCCTTGATTTGATACAGTTTTTCGTGCATTCGTTGAACTTCTGAATTTGTTACTAGCTTGAGTTCTGCTCTAACAATGTTCCCTTATGGAAAAACATGTCTCTAGCAAATAACCTTCCACAAAGGCTATTAGGGTATAAGTTAATTCCACACACATGCACCTAATTTCCTTCACAGTGTTTTGGATGGTTAGTGTTTCTGGGATAACTCATTATGCCTGTTTACCCCATTGACCAGTTAGAAGAAACATCATGGACAATATTAATGAATTTACCCTTAGTCTGTCATTGTTTCCACCTCATAACTGCTCCCTTAACTGCCCCACATGGACATTGTCGAAGGAGTAAATCTAGGTGAGAACCTGGACTTTTAACCCCAATCAATTTTAGCATGCACTTGTGAGGTTTTCTACTAGCAAGGGTTTCTAATTTTTACAATGGTGTCACATTATCTCAATATTGTTTTTATTTTATATATGAACAACATGATGGCATGAAATTACAGCTTACATTCTTGAAGGCCATGCGCTACCACATACTTTCACTTGCAACCTAATAGATTTGCCACCAAACATTAAGTTCTGGATAGTTATAAATTACTCAGCATTTCTAATTTAGCTTCTCATTATTACGAATACAAATGGATTTACACATGTGCATACATAGATACAATCATTACCTTGGTAATATTCATCACACCTAATCATCAATTCCATAACTTAAAATAAAGAATTATATCAAGCAATACCATTTAATGTAGACATCAGCAAGCAATCTATCATGTAATTGATTCATTACACGCCAACTGTTCATTTCTGGTAGGCCTATATCTTTAAGAGTCGAGTAACATGATTTCCAGCTTAACCAACTATTAGGAACAATAACTTTGAACAATACAAATTCTACTTATCTGAAATTCTTGAAACTAAATGGGTCAATGTGACAAGAATGAGACCATTCCACCCTACTAATGCAACTTCCTATTATGTCTAGATTCCCCCTCGAGCAATCGTTTGACATAGTTGGAGATAACCAACCTAGGTTATCCTTCCATACCTCAAGACACTAGTCGAGTCTGGAATCTCAGAAATCCATTTGAGTGGAACAATTTCCACTGGCCCCAATGAGCTTCGGAAATCATTTATGCAGTTCGTCAATTATCCTTCTTCTTTAGGTGGTTCCCCTTGTGGTATCCAACCCCCTCTTAGTCCCTCAGGAGCCCTTTCATCTCCAGGACTTTTGGAATAAGAAAACTAAGTAATAACTACCTCCAATTGTTTCCCAAACTTCTTTAGCTTATCATGAAATCATGATATCATCATTTTGTTCTAACTCTAACCATTTATCGAATTATATAAAAAAAATTCGTTACTAATTATTATAACTATCTATTTCTTATTCTTTCAAAATTATAAAAGAAAACAAAAATAGAAAATTAACAATAGTAACTTCAGTTTTTACTCTCATATCCGGGGGTGTTACATCTTACCCCCCCTCAAGGTGAACACCGTCCACGGTGTTTAGTCTTCCAGTCACTCCTGGAACAGTCAGGGGTACGCCTCTTGCATAAATTATTTATCCTCCCAAGTGGCTTTCTTCGGGATAAAGTGCTTACATTCCACATTAACTTGGATGATAGCTCCCCTCCGCAACGTTACCTCTCTCTGATCGAGTATGCACAGGGGCTATACTAGGAATTCTCCTTTCGGTTCGACCTACCATCAGCCAATTTTCACACATTTGGTCGAGGATCATATATATATATATATATATATATATATATATATATATATAGATATGATGTGTCAAGGATCATATATATATTTCTTTAAAATTGAAACATGAAATTCATTATGCACTCGAATATGACTAGGTAAAGCGAGTTGATACGCAACTGGTCCTACCCTATCTAAGATTTGAAAGGGGCCACAGAACTGAGAGGCCAATTTTGCACAATTTCCACAGCTGACAGTACTCCTCTTGGGTTTAGTTCTCACATAGACATGGTCTCCTACCTGAAACTCCCGGTAGATCCTCTTCTTATCGGCATAAGCCTTTTGCGTGTCTTGTGCAACCTGTTATAACTCTGGTAGTTCTTTTGAAGTAAAAAGAAAGAAAAACCGAAGGTAACCACAAACTGCTTTTGGAGATCAAGACCTAGCCTTCCTGATGCTCATAGAGGGCTCTCTCTTTAAAATTTAACTTTGTTTTAGTTAAGATGCTTTTAGCTAGTTATGATTGTTCAAGGGCTTTTTTATTTGTATTTAAGACTGGGTGGTGGGATCACTTAGACACATGGATAGAATGATGTCTTTTAAACCATTGGTCTATGGAGTCAAATAGTGAGGGAGCATAACTAGACTAACTCGCTAAAGGGAATGTCCAAACGGAAAGAGAGCAAAGTGTTTTTCAGATCTTTTAGATAGAGTGGTGAAAGGTTCTCACTAGGGGTGGGAGAGCAATTAAGGGTTCTCAGACCTAATAATGAATGATGAATGAAGAGATAATCGAGATCAAAGGAAAATTAAGAATCCTCTAACCTGGATATTCAAGAAATCAATCTAAACTAAAGAGAAATAAAGAATTTTTTAATTTAGGTATCAACAGAAAACATTTAAATGTATAACTGTTAAGACAGAGTGTAATTAAACAAGTTCTGAAGTATTATTCCAGTTATAACATTTATATTTGGAAAAACATTAAAGATTATGAATAACATGAGAGAAATAACAATAACACATGAGAATACTTGTCTGAAATTCTCTTAACACATGAATCCTTTGAAATGTGTGATCTTTATTTATCAATCCATCTTGCTGGCTCAACAAATGATACAATAACCCTCTGGGTTTTCTTATCAAAAAATCTATAGAAATGTCTAATAAAATCCACACTACATACTTCGAATATGAAGTATTTATACATAATTATTTAAAAAATATCCCAAACTGACTTGGGATTTATTTTAGGGAAAAAATATGTAATTCTAAAAATGTAATGCCACCTTTCTAAGTGATTGCTTTCTACCACTATTATATCTGATTTACTTTTATTTTTAGCTGATTGATCTTTTTGTTGTCATCTGATGGTCCTCGACTTATCTTATCTTACTGATACTCTTTGACTGGGACAACTTCCTATTTACTTTCTGCATTTTGTCTTTACCAAACTATGTTAATTGCTGAACTTACTTTGAATTAAAGTAAGTCAGTTAGCTGCTCCCATCTTTCTTTAGTTGGTAACTAAATGTTCTTCAACCTCCTGAAGACCTCGTCAACCTTTCTGTACTTAGAAAATGTAGGCTTATTTACAAACAACGGTTTTACCTCGTGGTGGAGGTAAAACAAGTTTCCCAAAGCTTGGTAAAGAACTTTACCAGAGGGCATCCCTTGTTTTGCTGTGTTATGGATGGCTACATTGTTGACTTGAGTTCTGGCCACTTCCCTGAGCTTTTTGTTGTAGTCCTCTTGTGTCATCAATTTATCATTAATTACCAAAGGACTTGGTAAACCTTTCTGCATCAAAGTGTCAAATTTGAATTTAAATCTATCAATAGAAAGCTGCATAGTCTTACACTTGTCTTCCAAGTTGTGCATCAAATTCCTTTTAGTAAGAACTCTTCTTACTTCAAGGATTGTCCCTGTCCTGTCACTAATATCCAATTCTTCAAGTTGATATTTGATCTTGGAATTCAAAAAGTAAATGATCTTGGTTGCCTCTTATGGCATCCCTTCTAGCTCTATTTTAATCTTTCGAATTGCCTCTGTGGCATCTTTAACCAAATCAATCTGCTCAAAAATTACCTGAATTGATGGCCAAATATCATTGACAGAGTCAATGATATTGGCCCACAATTTTTCTTTTGCCTATCCCAATGGCTCACCTAGAGTCATTTCTTTCTCTAGATTCTTTATCCTCTCAGTTAATCTTGCTACCTTGTGTTGTTCTTCCTTATTCATAATTTGGGCAAGTTTACAGCCTATCTCCAAACTGTTTACTTTCTCTTCTAGTTTCCTGATTTCATTGGCTTTGAGGAACATCTATTCCATGGCTTTAGCCAACTTATTGGCTTCTTCACCTGTAGAATCTGTTGTGGTCGACCCTGTTGCTAAAGTAGATGGTGTTGTTGCAGGTAATGCAGTGGCCAATGGAACTGTAGGAGCCAATTTCTCAGCCAATGTTGATGGTACTACTGTGGTGACAGTTGGGATGACTGTGGCTACATTTTCCTGAAGGCTGGCCTCCTTGGTCAACTTGTCCATTTCTTTTTCCATTTCTTTCAATTGGGTGTTCAACTGCAACACTAAGTCAAGCATTTCCTCCTGGGTAGTTTGGCACTCTAGGACTTGTTTTGTTGGAGGGTGTTGTTACTGAGGAAGTTTGAGCTATTTTTTAAGGGTTGCAATTTCTTCATTCTTATTTTTTATCAATTTCGTAGTAGCCTTTATGTCCTTTGGGTCATGTCTCAACTCAATGATCATGTCTTCCAAGCACTTAATCCTTGTGTCTTTAGCACTGGAGGAGGCCTTCTCAATTTAAACTATACAATGGTATTATTCAAGGACTCTTGTAATCTGTATGCATCCATGGCCTCACCAGTCAAGGTGGAGTATATCATCTCTCCAGTTTGTTTATGAAACTCTATTTGGTCCACAGGATGGATGTCCTTTGCCAATACTTCAAATGTGGCCTTCTTATAATCTACTATAGACTTGGGTTGTGGCACTGTTGGATGCACATATGACATTTTCATCTTTCGCTCCTCAATATCAAATGCAGTCATTAGTCTGCTCTGGTTAGGAGCTGAATGTTTGAAATACTGAGCATATTACTCAGCTTTCAATTTTTCATTTCTCTTTTTAATATCCTTATATCTATCCTTTATTGTTTTTTCTTTGTCAGCTAGTTTGACAAAGGAGGAAACCTCTGCAGACTTCTGCTTTTATATCAACTGTGTGTTAGAGGTGGTGGGTTCATTCGTTTCCTCTACCTCTTTCCCTTTCTGAACTGCTGTGTATGGCCATGATTCTGACTATCGCTAATAGTGGTTTTTACTTTATTCCATCTCCCTCACTCTGTTCTTCCTGTTTAGATACAGGATTCAATTTTCCCCTTTTTCTTTGGTTTTCTTTCTCATCCACTATTTCCATTTGGGAACTAGAAGTCTCTTCTATGATCTTTGTGTTTTTCTCCTTATTCAAGGGTGTTTGCAATGCGGAGGGAGCATCCATCCTGTGGCCTTGATCTGGGACCCGCGGGAACTCACTCAGGTCAATATGTTGCTCAATATCATACAGAGAATTTTCAACATCAACAATTGTGCTATCTTTATCTACTAACGTATTTTCCAGCGATTCAGTTTGGTTGGAATATTTTTCAATTTCACACACTGAATAATGTGCATAAGGAGCTACTTTAACCCTAGTTCTAATTTTTGTTATTACTCCATGAGGGTCATACTGCAACATAAAACTCTTGTCAAACTTCAACTCCTATAACATATTGTCTGCCTTTATTCCAGCTTGTATATTGTTGCAAATAAAGGGGCCCAATTCACTTTTGACTCTGAATCGGGCCTTCTTCTTTGCACCCACGAAGTGGACATCATCTCAGTTGATGATTTTCCTGAAATATTCCAAGGCAAAAATTCTTAAGGGAAGATACTTTGGCAATTTATATGGAGGCAGTTGGCAGCCACAGACTCTGATCTCTGTGTGATCCTGGTACAAGTACCAGTCTCCCACTCTACTATTTTTAGCCAGCTGAAGGACCTTTTTGATCTGAGGACTAATCCTAGGTTGGACAGTTCTTGTCAACATATTCATCATTGGGTAGGAAAACGAATCTATGAAGTCCTTATAATTAGTAACAATGGAATATCTCTGGACAATAGGTGTCCAATAGAGTACAAACCTCTGTTTTCCTCTACTGTCACCTTTTATGATCTTCATGGGGAATTTATTAGTCTAGTAGTACAAGAACAAAAAATACAATACTATAGAGAACTTAAAAACCCTTTCAGTGGGAAATCCGATGAGTTGTTCATGTATTTTGTCTACAATAAACTGAGCATAGTCAAACTTGATGGTAGTAGGTTTGCCAACGGTAAAAAGGGACAGGAATGCAAAAGTGACTTCATCTATATGTTCATCTCTCTTGTATCCAAGGATGGAAGATATCATGGTGATAATATGCCTAGTAGTTTGTGAAAATATGGGGGCTATGTATAGAGGAGTAAAATTTGGTGTATGCTCTTTTGCAACTATGAAGTCCTTGAACACTTACATGGCTTTACCCTCATCAATAGAATTATGGATTTCTAGTAGTCCTCCAATGGACAAAGGAGCTAAATTTGGGCTGGGATGGACCTGTAACATCTGATTGATGGATTTTGGAGTGATAGTGAAGAGCAGCTGTTGATTGGGGGCTACTACAGCTCTCTAGCTGGGGATGTAACAGGTCTTACAATAATGGATAATGTCTGGGAGACCATGGACTTCTGGGAATGAGTAGAGGGGGAGATTTGACTCCCAGAGGTAAATATCATCAGCATGGTTTAAAAATTTGTCTTTGCTCCAGAAGTGGAGCTTCATTCTTTTAGAGGCTGAAGATGTGTCTTTAATCTGAAAATCCCTATCAGCTAAGGGTAGTTGATCTTGGTCAAGGTGGGGGGTTGTGATAGGCCTAACATTCAGGGAAATGTGGGTAGTCATTGTGTGGAAAATGGTGGTAGAAGTCAGAAATTGAATTGGCGGGGTTCGACCAATGGTCTAGGTTTTGTAGGTTTTTCAAGGGTCTCGGTGCAAATTTCCTAATTCACGTGTAGGATAGCTAAGTTAAGTTAATTCAATGTTGATTAATTGAACTTTTTTACGTTAACAAGGGTAAATGTGGTGTATTTTTAAAGAATTCCTTAAATCAGAGGTTGGTGTTGTGAATTTAGTTGAGGGTCTTAGGTTACAAGTGACAAGTAGTGGCTCTGGACGAGTGCTGAAGGCAAGATGGAATCTGGTAGTTGTTTGGCGGTTTTTAGACTTTAGTCGTGAAAGAAAGCTCAGGTTGTGAATGTACAGATGATTGAAAAAATCATCAAAATTGAATTTGCAGGGCTTTATTGGGCGAAAACTAAGAAAAGTGGGAAAAAATGGTTATGAACAATAACTCGTATTGAGAGGGTGGTTTTGCCCCTCATCACACCACTTTTGGGGGAAGGGTGGTAAAAATCAGAGGGGATGCTAAATGCTGTGATGGTGACATGTTCCAAACTAGGTCCGGGCAAACCCACCCATTTTGGGCGCTATCGGTCTGTTAAATCTCGGAAGTTGAATGCATGCGAAATGGAGTGATAATTGTTAGATTAGATGGGTGTTGATCGGATGGTGATTGTGCTGAAAAAATGTGCGAAGGGGATTTGGGGAAAGGTTAGGGAGGGGCCGCCTAACCAAACATACTTAAGCGTGTTTAATTAACTTTAATTCACAGATTAACTCAAATGATCCATCGGGCGGGTTTTTTCAAGGTGGAAGGGTTTTTCAACTTAGGATAAGTTGATTTATGGGGTTTTAGATTAGAAAAAGTGGAAAATAACTTTTCACAAAGGGGGAAAAATGGTTTTTACCCTAGGAAAAGGGATTTATGGAACATAATGATGACTTTAGAAAGGGGGAAAGGATTTTAAAGGGAATATCTAGGGGAAAAATATGGGATAATGAAGTAAGGGTAAAAGTGGAGGGGAAAAGGGGTATTTTAAGGGATGATGGGGAAATTAATAAGCATGAAAGGGAGAAGTTTGTGAAAGGAGGGGGAGTTAGTTAAATTCATCTTATGATCCTACTTTTTCCATTGATAACCACTCTTGCACACTTGAAACACATAGTTAAGCATGACAATAGTGCTTATGCTCCAAATGACTTTTATTTCTGCAACCTTTCTTTACCTACCCTTTTACCTAACCTAACATTTTTTCTTCACTTTGGTGGGTGCAGTTAAGCTAGCAAACCATTTTCTTTCATTTTCTTTTATAAAAAAAACTATCTACTTCTAACCTTATATCTTCCAAGGGCTCAGATTAAACTGATGAGCCTCTTTTATTTTCTCTAGCTATCTAATGATCTTCCAAGATTAAGCGGTTTGGTCAGATTTTATTCTCTAACTATAAACATAAAAATTCAAAGAATGAAATAGTCAAGATTAAGCATTTTGACTACCATGTGTTGTGGCATGTATGACAAGCTGCACACAACCATTATTTAAGACAGTAAAGTAAAAATTAGTGGTACTTGGACTTGCACAATTTCATGATCTGTTTTTGTTTAGAGTTCATATTCTTTCATTTTTTGTATTTTTTTTTATCTTCTATTATTTTTATTCTCCTCTAATATTTATTTTACGACATACCCTCTTTACATTTTTTAATTTTAATATGGAAACATTTGCAGAAAGCAAAGGTATGTACAATATTCAAGAATTAACCTCAGCCAATTCAAAATTATGAATCCTATCACTATAGGACTCTAATAGTGGCTCGACATGGGGATGGAATTTTTGGGTGAAATGCCAAGAACTATGAAGATAAGTAGCCTTTTGAATTGTGACTATAGTTACCTTGTGAACTGTGCTTCTGTGATTCCTGGTTTATTGATACTTATGACAATAAATCCTCCAAAGCTCGGGCCTTCTCTCCAGGCTTCAAATTCAAAGGATTACCATCCAATCCAATCTACAATCTGCAAAATGATGCAAAGTAAAATGAACTATTGTGAATTAGTGGAAAAATAATGCTTCAGCATCCTACCATTAGCAAGTCGTCCTGGTAGATCTGATCCATCTATGTTTGTCAAGAACAAGGCATTGTTGCATCTGTAGCCATAAATGACATAAGGCCCCTACCACAGAAAATCAATTTTTCCATGCTTGTCTTTGTCTTATCTCCTTGAATCCCACTTAAGGACTTTGTATCCTATGTGAAAGTCATCTGCTTTAGTCCTTTTATCAAAGACTTTCTTGATCGTTTCCTGGATTACCTATGATTTTACATATACTTCTTGTCTGGTCTGCTGCAGGTGTATGGTCTGATTTGTTCATCTCTGAATATCATTTGGTTTAACCTATAATTCCTGGAGGATCTTCATGACTATCACTCCCAAAGATGATGGAAAAACTGCATCCATCCCATAAACCAACTAATAGGGTGATTTTCCAATAGACTTCTTAGTAGTCAGTCTATCTGCCCATAAGGCATTGAGTAACTTCTTGTTCCATGTCTTTTTGTTATCTTCCAATAAATTTTTGATAATATTTACCAGACTTTTGTTGGATGCCTATGCTAGTCTATTACCTTGAGGGTAATAGGTTGTGGATTGGCCAAGGGTGATGTGGTATTTGTTACAAAAATCTATGATTCTTTTGGATTTAAAGGCTACTGCATTGTTAGTAATGAGTCTCTAGGGACATCCAAATATTGATAGGATATTACTCCCTAGGAAGGTGATTATGACAGTGTCTGTGGTTTTCCTAGAAGGTATGGCCTCCATCCATTTGGTAAAATTGTCTTTGGCTGTTAGAATCCACTTGTGCTGAGCTGGGGAGGCTGGGTGTATTTCTCCAATGAAGTCTAACCCCCATTGTTGAAATGGAATCTCAATGGAAATTGGTTTAAGAGGCAAGGGTAAAATTTTTCTGTTTCCCTAAAAAATATGCCATTTATGACAGTAGGTCACATGTTTTTTAACACCTACAAACAATGTAGGCCAATAGAAACCAGTCCTTAGAATTTTGTTAGTAGCACTCTTCCAGTACAAGATTCCTCCACAATCCCATGCATGAAACTCTTGTAAAATCTTGTCAGCTTCATCTTTTAATAAACATGTTAAAAGAATACCACTACTATCCTTCCAAAACAATGCATTACCTACAACACAATATCTTAATGACTTCATTTTTAAGAATCTTGCTTAAGTTCTTGTCAATACAGGAGCAGCCTGTAAGTTTAGTAATACAAATGTAATATCTGCATACCAGGGTGAATCAGTAAAAGGTTCATTGATATGTGGAGTCGCCATCTCCTCCTGATCATCGACGACACTAATGAAGTTGATATCAAGGGCCTAACAATTTGATTCAGCCATGAGTTTGGCTAAACCTTGGCCTTTGATGAGCTTGGTGGGCTTTATCTCTATATCACGTTCCAATATTGTGGCAATCCATTTGCCTCTTTTTCCTTCAGACCCATTTTGAGTCAAAATTTCCTTAACTATAGAGCTTGGAACATAAGCAATAATGTGAGAGTACATAATGTATACTCTTAAATCTTTGATAGCCTTAACCAAAGCTAAAGCCCGTTTTTCCATGATATTGTATTTGAGTGTGGCACCTCTTAAGGATTTTGTAAAGAATGCTATTGGCTGTTCATATCCTTGATTGTTCTTTTGCAACAAGACTGCTGCAATGGTGTGTTCTAAAGCAAAAGAAAAAAAAAATAAATCTTTGTTAAAGTCAGGACTAATCAGGACTGGAGTCTTGGTTAAAGCTTCCTTAATAGCTTCAAAGGATTGTTTGGCCTCCAATGTCCATTTAATTGTTGATTCCTTTCCTAGCATGTTATTTAATTCACTAATTAATTTAGCTAGATTTGAGATGAATCTCCTAAGAAAATTAATCTTACCTAGAAATGATTGTAACTCTTTAATGTTTCGAGGATGGGAAATGGTCAAAATAGCTTCTATTTAGAAGGGTCTATCATAATCCCATCTTTAGATATGATGTGTCCTAACAGCTTGCGGTCTTCTAGAATGAAAAGCGTCTTTTTAGGATTTAAAGAAATACCAAATTTCTTGCATTTGGTAAATACTCTTTTGAGGTGGTCTAAGTGTTCATTGTTAGATCTAGAGAAGACTGTGATGTCATCCTGGTATACTACTAAGAAATCATGGATTTCCTTGGCAAAAGCTATATCAATAGCTCTTTGAAATGTGGCACCTGCATTCATTAATCCAAAGGGAATCTTTAAATACATGAAGGTACCCCAAGGAGTAGTAAACACAGTTTTGGCTTGGTCCTCAGGTTGGACTAATATTTGGTTATACCCAGAGAATCCATCTAACAGTGAAATCCTAGATGAGCCCACTACCCTTTGAAATATATGGTCCATTTTTGGTAAGGGGTAGTTGTCCTTTAAAGAGACCTTGTTTAAGTTTCTAAAATTTACACAAAGTCTAATTTCACCTGTCTTTTTCCTAGTTGTAACTATTTTTGAGATCTAGTCTGAGTATCCAATGGGTGCTATTATTCTGGCATCAAACATTCTTTTAAACTCTTTCTCTATGGATGGCATAAGAACTGGGTTTATCTTCCTAAGTTTCTGTTTGAAATGTTTGTGATATTCTTTTAAAGGTATTTTGTGTTGGATTATGCTGGTGTCATAAGATTTTAAGTCTTCATAACTCCAGGCAAATACATCCAAGAACTCCTTAAACAAATTGATATATTTGACCTTTCCTCTGGGGTAAGGCTTTATATATCTTAATAAGATTTGGATTATTTTCATTCCCTATATTACACTCTTCTATGTCAGCCCTGAGGGGTTCCATCTTGGGTTTCCTAGCTACATCATTAGAGTCAAACAAATCATCTAAAGGTACTAATCCTTTAGGCAAAAAATTATTTTTAAAATTAAGAATCTCAGGATCATC
The DNA here is from genome assembly GCA_031772625.1 of Pinus tabuliformis. Lineage (NCBI taxonomy): Eukaryota > Viridiplantae > Streptophyta > Pinopsida > Pinales > Pinaceae > Pinus > Pinus tabuliformis. Next base: position 1,002,669,132 of record CM062820.1, read on the forward strand.
ATCCATCATTTCATCTATCTCTACCTTTTCTAAACAATCTGTTTCTACTCTAGTAAATTTAATTGGTTTAGCCACATCGAAAATATTTACATCTAAGTTGCTTTCTATATTATTGTCTATTGTACAGTCAGTATCTATCTTAAAATTTTGAAAATCGCCTTCATTGTTCATGAAATAGTAGATCTGAGAGTCTTGGGAGAAAATCTGCCAATTCTTGAGGTTGTCTAGTATAACAGGCCTATGTTTGACTTCTGCAGTGTACTGGTGGTTTGGCTGAAATGGCAATTTACAAGTACTAGCAAAGGTAGCAAGACTGTGGGCCTGCATGTTTTGTTTTCTGGGAATGGCAGCAAAGTTTGATTCCAGGAGGTCGTTGATCAAGTCTAAGATAGTGTCCCTATATCGGCCAAGCCTAGGGTTGTTGATAGATTATTCACCACTAATCTATTTAATAATTAGCTCTGAGTCTCCCATGATGGAAACTCTTTTAGCTCCCAATTTAACCAATGGTAACCCCAGAATCAGGGCTTCATATTCGGCCATGTTATTGGTACATTTGAAGTTCAATCTGGAAGCATGTCCCTTAGCATGATAATTCTCCATATTATGGATCCACACTCCTGCACTAGTGCCTAACCTATTCAAAGACCCATCAAAGTCTAAATGCTAAAGTGACTCATAGAATATGTTCTCACTATCAGTTGTTCTGTACGTAGGGTCTTTGGCTGTGATTTCATTTTTATCATTTTCTGCATTGTATAAGATGAAAGAGTCCATATCTGAATGCATGGAGTATATGGGAAAGTTTCGTGGCCTTTCCGCACTACTGACCATGTACTTCATCAATGTCTCCCTATATAATTTTCTTGGTTGGCCAAAAATAGATATGGTGGCATAAGATATATCCAACTGCAAAGATCCCAGCAGTTTTGCTCCTCATGAGCGAGATAGTAGCATTCCATATTTTGGTGGGATGTCTGTAACTACAATGTCCATTAGAATGCTCTTTGCAGGGCACTAGACAAGATTCACACATAAGTCCTTGATTAGACCAAGGCATTTAACCTGGTTGGAGTCAAAAGAAAACAAATCCTTATAAGGCCTGGTAATGTCTAGGTTCAGTCTTTCCATTATTGCCTTTGGCATGAGATTATGGGATGCCCCTGAGTCCAACATAGCGTTATGCAAATTTTTTTATCATGGATGTTTAGGCTGATGTAAAATGGGGGAACTCCCCCTTGTTTATGAATACCATTGGCCTCAGGGCCAAATAATAATTTAGGTTGGTCACCATTCAAATTAACAGAATCCTCTCCCTCTCCTATGTTCAAAGTCTTAGTTATCTGTGACCTATAAGATTGATCCTTTACCAGTTTGGTCAAAGGAACTGATATCTCTAATTTAGCTATTTCATTTTTAATGTTGAAAGGGAGGTGAGGTTTGTTTGTTTGATATAGATCTTCCTTAATGTGTGTAGTTTAAGTGTCTTTATTCTATTTCTTAGCAGTAGGCATTTCATTTTGTGTTTCTACTATCTTGCCTTGATTTCTTTTATTTTGATTGTTTTCAATAATTGTCTCTGTTTGGGTTTCAGTGGAGGTTTTATCTACAATCCTAGGGGTTGAAGTTTCCTGTGTTCCCCTGGGGAGAATTTGTAGCACTTTTTTAACTGGAGCTTCTTTTATTATCTTATTCTGGGCTTGGATGGATCTTTTTATCGGAGTCTCGTTATTCTTCTTACTTCTCAAGCTATATTGTTTATGTACCTCATATATAGCTGACTCATATCCCTGTTTAAAATCAAAATATTCACCAGATTCTAATTGCAACTACTGAAGCATATACAACTCCTGTTCTTCTTGAGTAAGAAAAACAATGTCTTTCTTTGTGGTTTCTAGTAAATTAATCTGGGTATCATCCTTTGCTTCTTCGTTCTATGAATCCTCAACATAATTTTCATGGAAGGGGGGCCTAATCTGTTGGTCCGGTGTAGCATTTTTTGCAGGACTAGGATTCTTCCTAAAATTTGGGTTTCTTATTGGGGGTTGTTGTTGTTGATTCTCCCATTGATTTTTCCTTTCCATTTTTTCTAACCTATCCATGATTCTTTCTAAACTCTTAGCTAAAACATCTACTTTTCCATCTAAAGTTGAAGATTCATCGTTAAATGCAACTTTATTTTCATTCCTCATTCATGCTTTCTTAGCTAACAGATTGGCCTCTACACTGACAGCATTGCTCTACATTTTTTCAAGTGTTTCAGGGTTTCTTTCCCTTAGCTAGTATGACATGTCAGCATCAAAACCATTAGGGAACTTAATTAATGCTAGGTTAGGTGGAGGCTTAATGTTGGCTGGAATTGCATTATAGATAATATTAAAGCTAGTTCAATAGTCTTGGACTGACTCATTTGGAGCTCTTATAATATTGTTATATTCAAAAAGTATTTGCAATGGGTTTTTCTTTCTCTCCCATATATCAATTAATAACCTTTGAAAATTAGATAAGTCTGCAATATGGTTGGCAGAAAAGGCTTTGAACCACTTCTTGATAGACCCAGTTAAAGTTTGGGCAAATAGTCTCATTTAGACATCTGCTTCATCTATTTCATGCAATTCAAAAAATTCAGACATCTTTTTCACATGCTGCTAGGCAGTGTACTAACTAGTAGCATCAAACAGGAAAATCTTACTCTGATAATCTGTAGGCATGGGATGGAGTTGGGCAGGCAAAACAAGAGGGGCATATTGGTTTGTGATCGCTGTAATTCTAGTTTGTCTGTGGGGTAAAGTTGTGGTGGTTGAAGAACGGATTGAAACTTATGGAGGTGAACTAGATGATGATGAAGATGATTGATTAATAAGTGGTTTAGGTGATTGGATTGTGGTAGATACAATTGATGAAGTTATGGTAAAGGAAGGGGTATTTACAGTGAGTGAAGACTGTGCAGAAAATTGAGAGGCGGTAGCAGTAAGGGTAGCTAGCTCAACAGATTGTTGAAGGTAAGAACTATCTATATTGCTAATCAATGTAGAGGTCAAGGCTTCTAACTTGTAAAAAGTGTCCAAGACAAATTTATCTAAATCTGGATGGGTAACGATTTTTCATTCAATGAGTTGAGTAAACTCAGGGTCTAAAACTATTTCATGGACATCATTCTTAGATTTGGTTCTAAATAGTGAGAGGTCAAATGACAAATCAAAAGGGACTTCCTCTAAAGTTGAGAACTCCTCATGGAGTGAATTGGCTCTGTCTAGCTGGCTACTAATTGCCTGAGTTTCGTTGTTTTTTGGTTTCCTTAGAATCCTATCTAGGTCATCCACTATAGTTGCAGGGTTTGGATATGGGTTTGCCCTAGTATAGTGAATATTCTTAGGAGTTAGAGTTTTGAGTTTTTAAAACTATTTTTATGAATTTTTTTTTAAATTTACTTCGGATAATGAACTTAAGGGGATCAATATTTAATTTAAAGTTTCCTTAAAGTTTTATGAGATTGAGTATCGAAGTCCCCAGTATGGTCGCCAATTATGATATCACTCTGATAATTATTTTGAAATAAAAAGAAAGAAAAACCAAAGGTAATCACAAAACGGTTTTGGAGATCAGGACCTAGCCTTCCTGATGCTCAAAGAGGGCTCTCTCTTTAAAATTTAACTTTGTTTTAGTTAAGATTCTTTTAATCTAGTTATTATTGTTCAAGCGTTTTTTGATTTGTATTTAAGATTGGGCAGTGAGATCACTTAGACAGATGGACAAAATGATGTCTTTTAAACCATTGGGCTATGAAGTCAAACAGTGAGGGAGCAGAACTGGACTAACTCACTAAATGGAATGTCTAAAGGGTAAGATAGCAAATTGTTTTTTAGATCTTTGAGACAGAGGGGTGAAAGGTTTTCAATAGGGTGGGAGAGCAATTAAGGGTTCTCAGACCTAATAATGAATGATGAATGAAGAGATAATAGAGATCAAAGGGAAATTAAGAATCCTCTAACCTGGATATTCAAGAAATCAATCTAAACCAAAGAGAAATTAAGAATTCTTTAATTTAGATATCAACAGAAAACATTTAAATGTATAACTGTTAAGACATAGTGTAATTAAACAAGTTCTGGAGTACTATTCCAGTTATAGAATTTAGATTTGGAAAAAAATTAAAGGTTATGAACAACTTGAGAAAAGTAACAATAACACATGAGAATACTTGTCTAAAATTCACTTAACACATGAATCCTTTGAAATGTCTGATCTTTATTTATCAATCCAGCTTTCTGGCTCAGCAAATGATACAATAACCCTCTTGGTTTTCTAATAAAAAAGTCTATAGAAATGTCTAGTAGAATCCACACTACATACTTCGAATTCTCAAGTATTTATACAGAATTATTTACAAAATATCCCAAACTACCTTGGGATTCATTTTAGGGAAAAAATATCTAATTCTAAAAATGCAATGCCACCTTTCTAACTGATTTCTTTCTGGCACTATTATATCTGATTTCCTTTTATTTTTAGCTGATTGATCTTTTTGTTGTCATCTAATGCTCTTCAACTTATCTTATCTTACTGATCCTCTTTGACTGGGACAACTGCCTATTTAATTTTTGCATTCTGACTTTACCAAACTATGTTAATTGTTGAACTTACATTGAATTAAAGTAACTGAGTCAGTTGCTCCCATCTTTCTTCAGTTGGTAACTGAATGTTCTTCAACTTCCTGAAGACCTCGTCAGCCTCTGTGTACTTAGCAAATGTAGGCTTATTTACAAACAAGTGTTTTACCTCATGCTTGAGGTAAAACAAGTTTTCCAAAGCTTGGTAAAGAACTTTACCAGAGGGCATCCCTTGTTTTGATGTGTTATGGATGGCTGCATTGTTGACTTGAGTTCTGGCCACGTCCCTGAGCTTTTTATTGCAGTCCTCTTGTGTCATCAATTTATCATTAATTACAAAAGGACTTGGTAAACCTTTGTACATCAAAGTGTCAAATTTGAATTTAAATATATCAATAGAAAGTTGCATAATCTTACACTTGTCTTCCAAGTTGTGCATCAAATTCCTTTTAGTAAGAACTCTTCTTACTTCAAGGATTGTCCCTGTCCTATCACTAATATCCAATTCTTCCAGTTCATATTTGTTCTTGGAATTCAAAAAGTCGATGATCCTGGTTGCCTCTTCTGGCATCCCTTCCAGCTCTATTTTAACCTTTTGAATTTCCTCTGTGGCCTCTTTAACCAGATCAATCTACTAAAAAATTACCTGAATTGATGGCCAAATATCATTGACAAAGTCAATGATATTGGCCCACAGTTTTTATTTTGCCTGTCCCAATGGCTCACCTAGAGTCATTTCTTTCTCTAGATTCTTTATCCTCTCAGTTAATCTTGCTACCTTGTGTTGTTCTTCCTTATTCATAATTTGAGCAAGTTTACAGCTTATCTCTAGGTTGTTTACTTTCTCTTTCAGTTTCCTGATTTCATTGGCTTTGCGGGACATCGCTTCCATGACATTAGCCAAATTATTGACTTCGTCACCTATAGAATCTGATACGGTCGACCCTGTTGCTGAGGTAGATGGTGTTGTTGCAGGAAATGCAGTGGCTCGTGGAACTGTAGGAGCCAATTTCTCAGCCAATGTTGATGGTACTGCTGTGATGACAGTTGGGATGACTGTGGCTACATTTTCCTGGAGGTTGGCGTGCTTGGTCAACTTCTCCATTTATTTTTCCATTTCTTTCATTTGGGTGTTCAACTACGACACTAAGTCAAGCATTTCCTCCTGGGGAGTTTGGCTCTCTAAGACTTGTTTTGTTTGAGGGTGTTGTGACTGAGGCAGTTTGAGCTGTTTTTTCAGGGCTGTAATGTCTTCATTCCTTCTTTTTATCAATTTCTGAGTAGCCTTTATGTCCTTTGGGTCATGGCCCAGCTCAATGATTAGGTCTTCCAAGGATTTAATCCTTGTGTCTTTAGCACTGGAGGAGGCCTTCTCGAGTTTAAATTGTGTAATGGTATTATTCAAGGACTCCTGTAATCTGTATGCATCCATGGCCTTACCAGTCAAGGTGCAGTATATCATCTCTCTAACTTGTGTATGAAACTCTATTTTGTCCACGAGATGGATGTCCTTTGCCAATACTTCAAATGTGGCCTTCTTATAATCTGCTACATACTTGGGTTATGGCATTGTTGGATGCATATATCACATTTTCATCTTTCCCTCCTCAATATCAAATGCAGTCATTAGTCTGCTCTGGTTAGGAGCTGAATGCTTGAAATAATGAGCATATATCTCAGCTTTCAATTTTTCATTTCTCATTTTAATCTCCTTATATCTATCCTTTATGGTTTTTTCTTTGTCAGCTGGTTTGACAAAGGAGGAAACCTCTGCAGACTTCTGCCTTTCTATCAACTGTGTGTTAGAGGTGGTGGGTTCATTCGTTTCCTCTGCCTGTTTCACTTTCTGACCTATTGTGTATGGCCATGATTATGACTATGGTTCTAACTCTGTTCCTTCTGCCTCACTCTATTCTCCCTGTTCAGATACAAGATTCAGTTTTCTCCTTTTTCTTCGGTCTGCTTGCTCATCCACTATTTCCATGTGGGAACTAGAAGTCTCTTCTTTGCTCTTTGGGCTTTTCTCCTTATTCAGGGGTGTTGGCAATGCAGAGGGAGCATCCATCCTTTGGCCTTCATCCAAGACCTGCAGGAACTCACTCAGGTCAATCTATTTCTCAATATCACATAGAGCATTTTCAACATCAACAATTGTGTTATCTTTATCTACAAATGTATTTTCCAACCATTCAGTTTGGTTGGCATATTTTTCAATTTCAGACACTGAATAATGTGCATAAGGATCTAGTTTAACCGTGGTTACCATTTTTTTTATTACTCCACGAGGGTCATACTACCACATAAAACTCTTGGAAAACTTAAACTCCTATAACATATTGTCTCCCTCTGTTCCACCTTGTCTATTGTTGCAAATAAAGGGTCGTAGTTCACTTTCAACTCTGAATTGGGCCTTCTTCTTTGCAACCATGAAGTGGACATCATCTGAGTTGATGATTTGCCTAAAATATTCCAAGGAAAAAATTCTTAAGGGAAGATACTTTGGCAATTTATATGGAGGGAGTTGGCAGCCATAAACTCTAAACTCTATGTGATCCTCGTACAAGTACCAGTCTCCCACTCTACTATTTTTAGCCAACTGAAGGACCTTTTTGATCTGAGGACTAATCCTAGGTTTCATAGTCCCTATCAACATATTCATTACTAGGTAGGCAAAGGAATATATGAAGTCCTTATAATTAGTAACAGTGGAATATCTTTGGACAATAGGTGTCCAATAGAGTACATACCTCTCTTTTCCTCTACTCTCACCTTTTATGATCTTCATGGGGAATTTATCATTTTGGTAGTACAAGAACAAATAATAAATATTGGAGAGAACTTAAGAACCCTTTCAGTGGGCAATCTGATGAGTTGTTCATGCATTTTGTCTGCAATGAACTGATCATAGTCAAACTTGATGGCAGGAGGTTTACGATGGGTGAAAAGGGACAGGAATGCAAAAGTGACTTCATCTACATGTTCATCTATCTTGTATCCAAGGATGGAAGATATCATGGTGATAATATGCCTGGCAGTTTGTGAAAATATGGGGCTATGTATGGAGGAGTAAAACATGGTGTATGTTCTTTTGCAACTATGAAGTCCTTGAACACTTCCTTGGATTTACCCTCATCAATAGAATTATAGAGTTCTAGTAGTCTTACAATGGACAAAGGAGCTAAATGTGAGTTGGGATGGACCTATAACATCTGATTGATGGATTCTGAAGTGATAATGAAGAGCAGCTCTTGATTGGGGGCTACTACAGCTCTCTGGCTAGGGATGTAACAGGTCTGACAATAATGGATAATGTCTGGGAGACAATGGACTTTTGGGAATGAGTAGAGGGGGATATTTGGCTCCCAGAGGTAAGTATGATCAGCATGGTTTAAAAATTTGTCTTTGCTCCAAAAGTGGAGCTTCATTCTTTCATAGGCTGAAGATGTGTCTTTAATTTGAAAATCCCTATCAGCTAAGGGTAGGTGATCTTGGTCAAGTTGGGGGGTTGTGATAGGATTAACATTCAGGGAAATGTGGGTAGTCATTGTGTGGAAAACGAGGGTAAAAGTTAGAAATTGAATTGGCAGGGTTTGACCAGTGGTCTAGTTTTGTAGGTTTTTTAAGGGTCTTGGTGCAAATTGCCTAATTCATAGGTTGGATAGCTAAGTTAAGTTCATTCAAGGAGGAGATTTGAAGAAGGGGAAGCGACTGGGCGGCGCGCTAGGGTTTCTACTCGACCCTGGTTGCTGAAGTTCTTCGTCTGCGGCGGCGGGGCTTTGCCTCTGGTGTTTCCGGGAGCCCACCCACCGCCATCGCTTTGGAGCTTGGATTCTTCGGTCTGAGACAAAGTCTAGTTTTTGAGGCCGGTTAATCGCTGCGTCTGGGTTTTTGGCGGTCTGCGGTCCTGCGATTTCGGACTTGGCTCACCTCTCTCCGGGGGTTTTTTTTTCCCTTGCGATGGGTTTCTTTCTCCTTTCCTCAGCGCGACTCTGTCATTCTTCCTCGTTGGTCGCTTCCCGGGTTGCGGGCCTGCTCTGCTTTCTCTGACAGAGTTCCGGCCTTATACTGTGCACTGAGTTGGGCGGCGATGGAGCGTGCCCATCTACTCCTGGTTTTCGGCAGATAGGGCTGCGTTCCGGCCTTGTGTTTTGAGCGGCGGCGGAGCGTGCCCTTATTTCTTCCAGTCTTCTGCGTTCTTGGTACTTCAGTCTCTCTGTTTTGAGGATCCCTTCCATTTGTTGCTGTGCCGCGGAGCGGGGGCGGGAGTTCTTTCTCTTCTGGGGGCGAGGTGGCTGCCCTAGCTGCCTCTGCCCCCGGATCCAAACGCCTCTGCTCTGGTTGGGGACTGATGGGTTCCCTTGCTGAGGTTTTGGATCCTTTTTTTGGCCTTTAGCTGGCTTACCTCTACAGCTATTGGGAGCGTTGAGGGATCGGAGGTGTGGGGTCTGCCCTGCACCGATTCGTGCCGCTTTCAATGGCTGTATCTGGGGGGTTTCTTCTGGCTTCTTCGGAGATATGGGTGGATTATTTCTTCTGGCTTCTTCAGTTTCGGGAGGAGAGTTTTTGAGGGGGTGGGGGTGGTGGCTACCTTGGCTGCTCCCTTCCATTTCGTGCCTCTACTCCTTGTCTTTGGCGGCCATTTCGAACTTTCTGCTCTTTCTACAGGAGCTTTTTGTTTTATTTTCGTCTATCTTGCTTGTGATGGGTAGGGGTATCCTCCTATTGGGGTTTACATATCCTTTTCTTGCTGCCCTTTTTTGAGGGCTTTTCTGCATTACTTTTCTTGAAGTTTTGTTTTGTAAGTGGTTTATCCACACTACAACATATGCGTTCAGCATCTACAACATGTAATTTTATGAAATTAATGGAAATTACGAACTCTATTTCTTTAGAAAAAAGTTAAGTTCATTCAATGTTAAATTAATTGAAATTTTTTATATTAACAAGGGTAAATGTGGTGTATTTTTGCAGAATACCTGAAACCAGAGGTTGGTGTTGTGAATTTAGTTGAGGGTCTTAGGTTGCAGGCGATAGGTAGTGGCTTTGGACGAGTGCTGAAGGCAAGATGGAATCTGGTAGTTGTTTGGACATTTTTAGACTTCAGGCATGCAAGAAAGCTTAGGTTGTGAATGTATAGATGATCAAAAAAATCATGAAAATGGAGTTTGCATGGATTTTTTGGGTGAAAACTGAGAAAAGTGGGAAAAAATGGTTATGAATAGTGACTGGTATTGTTATAGATCTGATATGAAAATATATGCCAATAGAAATAAACCCAAGAAATAATATGAAATGATTCTTTATTGATCAAAACCCTTAAGGTAGGGCAACACCATACATTCACTCCTTAAGGAAGGAGAACACTCCACAAGCCATATGCCTATTCATACAATAATCCTTGACACCTCTCCATGTGGAGTCTCTAGCCTCTATATAGGCCTCATACATACAATACCATGGGTCATTACCATGGTTCCCTCATACCATCGAGCTAATACCATGGGCCCATTACATTAGTACTAACTACTTGTGGTCCCTTACATGATATGGGTTAACCACCTTATTTATTACTATGGACCATCCCATTATTACATTATTACTTTGGGTACCTCCCTTTGTACCCCATATTATCCCCCCTAGGTATATAACATTCCACCCCCCTTAGCATGTTTCGTCCCCGAAAAATGGGAAGAACACAAATAATAAGATCTACTCAAAAGAGTAGTCCACTGGTACCATGCACGTGTATCTAGCCATCCAAGAGAAAGGTGAACCCTCGATCTCGTTGGTGCCTCGCTCGCTTGAGATGGAAGTTGACCGTGGTAGCTCTTCTGTGTTGATGTGTAGTAGGTGGATCTTCGCTCCTCTCTATCTGTCCTACGAGGGTTGTTGTCCTTGTGGATAATTGGTTGCCATCTTGATGGTTGTTGTCTTGTAGGTTGATGTGGGTGATGATATGTTGATGTTTTAACCCACGATGTCTTTTTCTTTAATTCACCCTTTACTGGAGCCTGATTGTTATGTTGTGGTGCCTACTGTGGTGTCTTATCTTCCAATATTACTTCAACCACTGAGCCCTCATCTGATGTATCAACACCTGTAATATTTTCTGCTTCAACCTCTATTTGTGTTTGATTGTCGATCATCACTGGCTCATCATCTGATATGTCAGTCCCTAGAACATCTTTTGCTTCAGCCTCCTTGGACTCTACCTGTTTATTGATGGAAATATCCTGTAATGTAATTTTCTTCTTTTTATACCAGAGCTTCAAGAATTTCTTCTGCACATTAATATTGATAGTACCCACAGATTCCATCCAAGAATATCTCAAAACAACATCCATATTATCCATCTCTGAAGTATAAAAATCACCATGCAACACATACTTATCCATAGAAGTCTTCAAATCCTTATACACTTGAACGTCCTCATCATCCACCTGTGTGTTTTCAATGTGTTTTGCTGGAACTTGCAAAATTTTTGCCAAATTAACATTGATAAAATTATGCTTGTAGCTAAGATTTATAGGAATAATGATATTCTCTTTCTGAATGAATCCATGAACCTGCAATAATGAGATACCAGCAGAAAATAACCCTTTAGGTTTCTTGGTTTCCTTCTTTCCTGTAAAAATAAAATCTTTGCTAGGCTATGTGTCTGTCCGTGTGAGCTTATCCACAAGATTAGATTTACGGTCAAAGTGGTCACGAATATTTTTTGTGAACATCTCCCAAGTAGTTACCCTTGGATGGCATTTTTGATGACACTGCCACCATTGCAATCTTTCATGGTCCAAGTACATTTTTCCCGCACTCAGTTGAGTCTCATCATCCTAGATGTAATTCAATTTGAAATACTTCTCCATTTGTTTTAGCCATTTGGCTGGATGAGAGCCACTTGTTATATATATAGGCCCGCCATCACAAAAAAATTGACGAAAATTTGAAATGGTCACAATTCCGTCAATATTGCTTAGAATCCCTATTATGACCTATTTTTGAAAATGGAACAACCATTCTGCATATGCCCATGTGATAGAAATCTTGATCCAGGCACTGGAATTTTAGATCTGCGCTGCAACTCTCCCGCCGTCACCAACATTTCTGCAAAAAAGAGCTGATTTTAAATCAGCGATATCTCCCTCATCCAGATTCCAATTCGACTGATTTTTTTTTTGAAATTGGGTATTTTTTCACAAAGAATCCAGATCTACAATTATATTTTGTATATCTTGCACAAAGGCATCCATATCTGCGCCGCAAACTCGCTCCCCCAAAATTTTCTACAACCCCACTGATTTTTAAATCAGCAATATCTCCTTCATCCTGACTCCGATTCGACCGATTTTTTTTTTGAAATCAGGTATATTTTCACAAAGATTCCAGATATACAATTATATTTTGTATATTTTTCCCCAAAACGTATAGATCTGATCTGAAAACTCGTCGCCCCAGAAACTTCTTGCAAAAATTAAAAAAAAATTCTCCACTTTTGCCCAAGAAAGTGCTTTGATACCACTTGTTATAGATCTGGTATGAAAATATATTCCAATAGAAATAAACCCAAAAAATAATATGAAATGATTCTTTATTGATCAAAACCCTTAAGGTAGGGCAACACCGTACATTCACTCCTTAAGGAAGGAGAACACTCCACAAGCCATATGCATGTTGATACAATAATCCTTGACACCTCTCCATGTGGAGTCTCTAGCCTCTATATAGGCCTCATACATACAATACCATGGATCATTACCATGGTTCCTTCATACCATCAAGCCAATACCATGGGCCCATTACATTATTACTAACTACTTGTGGTCCCTTACATGATATGGGTTAACCACCTTATTTATTACTATGGCCCATCCCATTATTACATTATTACCTTGGGTACCTCCCTTTGTACCCCATATTGTCCCCCTTAGGTATATAATAGGTATTGAGAGGGTGGTTTTGCCCCTCATCACACCAATTTTGGGGGAAGTGTGGTAAAACTCGGAGCAGATGAGAAATGTTGTGATGGTGACATGTCGCCAAACTAGGTTCGGGCAAAACCACACATTTCGAGCGCTATCAGGCTGTTAAAGCTCAGAAGTCGAATGCGTGCGAAATGGATTGATAATCGTTAGGTTACATGGGTGTTAATCAGACGGTGATCGAGCTGAAAAGATGCGTGGAGGGGATTGGGGGAAAGGTTAGGGAGGGGCTCACCTTATCAAACATACTTAAGCATGTTTAATTAACTTTAATTTGCAGATTAACTCAAATGATCCATCGGGCAGGTTTTTTCAAGGTGGAAGGGTCTTTCAACTTAGGATAAGTTGATTTATAGGTTTTTAGATTAGAAAAAGGGAAAATAACTTTTCAAAAATGGGGGAAAGGGTTTTTACCCTAGGAAAAGTGATTTATGGAACATAATGATGATTTTAGCAACAGGGAAAGGATTTCAAAGGGAATTTCTAGGAAAAAAATATGGGATAATGAAGTAATGGTAAAAATGGAGGGGAAAAGGGGTATTTTAAGGGATGATGGGGAAATTAATAAGCATGAAAGGGAGAAGCTTGTGAAAGGAGGGGGAGTTAGTTAAACTCATCTTACGAGCATGCTTTTTCCATTGATAACCGCTCTTGTACACTTGAAACACATAGTTAAGAATGACAGTAGTGCTTATGCTCCAAATGACTTGTATTTTGGCAACCTTTCTTTACCTACCCTTTTACCTAACCTAACATTTTTTCTTCACTTTTATGGGCGCACTTAAGCTATAAAACCATTTTCTTTCCTTTTCTTTTATAAAACAAACTATCTACTTCTAACCTTATATCTTCCAAGGGCTCAGATTAAACTAATGAGCCCCTTTTATTTTCTCTACCTATCTAATGATCTGCCAATATTAAGTTGTTTGGTCAGATTTTATTCTCTAACTATAAACATAAAAATTCAAAGCATGAAATAGTCAAGATTAAGCAGATTAACTACCATGGGTTGCGGCATGTTTGACAAGCTGCACACAACCGTTATTTAAGATAGTAAATAAAAAGTAGTGGCAGTTAGACTTGCACACTTTCATGATCTATTTTTGTTTGGGGTTCATATTCTTTAATTTTTTGTATTTCTAGATCTTTTTTTTTTGTTCTCCTTTGATATTTCTTTTAGGACATACCCTCTTTACATTTTTTAATTTTAATATGGAAACATTTGTAGAAAGCAAAGGTATGTACAATATTCAAGAATTAATCTTAGCCAATTCAAAATTATGAATCCTATCACTATAGGACTCTAACACAACCTTCAAGATTTTTCAAACCTTCTTCACGATTCTTTCCATTTCTTCCAACATATTCGTTCCTAGTATTAGTTTATTCTCATGGTTATTCCAATTTTCAGGAATGGTACACCTTCTCCCATAGAGTACTTCAAAGGGAATCATCTTTAATGATTCGTGATACCCATTACTGTAGGAAAATTCTACTAGGTGAAGATATTCCTTCCATTTCCTAGGTTATTGCATGACGTTCATGCGCAACATATCTTCCACCACTTGATTGACCCGTTCAGTCTACCCATTAGTCTGAGGATGATAGGTGGTACTGAAGTGAATTTGAGTGCCCAAACCAGAGAACAATTCTTTCCAAAAAGCAGAAGTGAACTTAACATCACGGTCAGAGATTATGACTCGAGGTATGCCATGCAGCCTAAATATTTCCCTCATGAATATGTCGGCTATCTGAGTGGTTTGGTAGGTGTATTTGATAGGGAAAAAATAATATACCTTTCTTAATTTTTCAACCACCACCATAATTGAATCATTCTATCTTTTTGATCGAGGTAAGCCGGTTATGAAATCCAAACTTATGGTGTCCCAGTTCCACTCCGGAACAGTTAACGGATTCAACAACCCATTAGGATGCTGATGCTCATTTTTAACCTGCTGATTCTCCAAACATTTGGCCAAGTGCTCTACAATGTCCTTCCTCATGCCAAGCTAGTACTAACCTTTCTTAATTGGAGAAAATAATTTTTGATAGCCAGGGTGAGCTGCATATGGACTCCTATGAAATTCATCTAATATATAATTTGTTTCACGGATAACTAGTTAGGAACATATATCCTACCTCTAAACATCAACAAATTTTTAGAGTTAACACTGTACTCATGAGATTTGCCGGTATCCTCCAAATCTCTAGCTTGCTTCCAGAGATATTCATATTTTGGATCCTTCTGAACTTCTTCCTTGATTTGATCAACAAAGTTAACTTCCACCTCACTAAATAAAATTTCATAAACATGATGCAATTTCCTGCTCAATGCATCTGCTACCCGGTTCTCCTTTCCCTTCAGGTGTTTGATTTCAAAGTTGAATTCAATTAAGAATGTAGTCGATCTAGCTTGGCGTGCATTCAAGGTGGGTTGATTAAAGAAATTTGGTAAGCTTCTATGATCTTTTTTGAGTAAGAATATCTTTCCCAGCAAGTAGTGACGCCAGATCTTTAAGGCGTGCATGACAATAGTTAGCTCTAATTCATATGCAAAGTACTTATGTTCATGCTCTTTTAACTTACGGGATTCGTAAGAAACCACTTTATCTTTGTGCATTAGAACTCCGCCCACATATTATTTACAACCATCAATAAAAACTATAAAATCCTCTTCTGGGTCTGCAATTTTTAAGACAGGTGAGTGGTAAGCAATTCTTTCAGCTTTTAAAAACTCTCTTGCCATTCCTTTGTCCATTTCAAATTTGTTCCTTTTTTGTGCAAGGAGGTGATTGGGTATGCTACCATGGAGAGTCCTTTTATAAATCATCTATAGTATCCACCAAGACCCATGAAGGAGCGTATATCCACCACATTCATTGGAACAAGCTAGTTCATGATAGTCTTGATTTTCTCTGGATCTACCACTATACCAGCGGAGGAAATTATATGCCCCAGGTACTGAATCTAGTCCTTGAAGAGGTCACATTTTCTTAACTTGGCGTAAAGATGGTTTTCTCTTAGGCTCTACAATACTTCTCATATATGTTCTTTATGTTCCTCTAAACTCCTGGAGTACACCAAGATATTGTCAATAAAAATGAGGACAAAATTATCTAAAGAGGGGTGAAAAATCCCAATTATCATACTCATAAATGTGGCCAGAGCGTTAGTGAGTTTGAAGGGTAGGACTACAAACTCGTAATGACGGTAATGTGTCTAAAATGTTATTTTATATATGTCCTCATATTTAACATGGATCTGATGATAGCTAGACCCTAAATCAATCTTTGAAAATACCACTAAACCCTCCACTTCGTCAAATAAATCGTCAATTCGGGGTAAGGGATACTTGTTCTTGATAGTTAATTTATTCAATTGCCTATAATCTATGCATAATTGCATAGTGCCATCCTTTTTCCTCACAAATAAAAATGGCCCCCCAAAGGGAACACACTGGGTCTAATGTAGCCCTTATCCAATAATTCTTGAAGCTTCATTTTTAACTCAGTTAACTCTTTAACATTCATACTATAAGGAGCCTTGGAAATAGGAGTTGCTCTGGGGATCAACTCAATAGTAAAATCCAACTTCTGTTTGGGTCGCAGCCCTAGAATGTCTTCTGGGAAAACATCCTTAAATTCTTGAACAATCGGTATGTTGTCCAAAATTGATAGTTTACCTTTAGAGTTAGTGTATGCTACCTGGACTACACAAATTTGACAATATTTTCACATACTTTTCCCTAAATGATGAGTTGTAATGGGTCTTAATTTAACCTCTCTTTTAATAGCCTGAATTTCTACTCTACTGCCATTATCAGTTAGGAAGTTAATGGCCTTGCCCTTATAGTCTACTAAGGTCTAGTGTTGTTCTAACTAGTTCATACCTATCAGCACGTCATAGGATGCTAAGGGCAACATATTTAACCTGTCATTAATTCGTTGTCCCACGATATCAATTACACAGTCATCTATTTTTTCGTTCACTCTTCTCTTAGCTCCGATCACTAACTAGACCAACCAAGGATTTTTGAACTTTATACTTGTTAAATGACATAAATCAATGATTCTCATATTAACATAACTTAGGCTTTCACTTAGATCTATCAAAATGGAAACAAGATGGTTGGAAATCTGACCTTACAGCTCCACCATCGACGGTTGATATTCTTCCTATCTATCGTCTAGTGCCACATTAATCCTTGGTATGTTCCTTGCCAAATCACCAACAGTGGAAGCTTCTTGAACATTTGTAACTGGTTCTGATCTCCCTGGATGGTGACCGTTCTTGTAGTAGTCGGCTTCTCTGCAACCCCAACACTGCAAAAGAGGTTTAGGAATCTAATTAGTTTCCAACTTACTGGATGCTTTGCTTTGTTTTACCTCACCGGGTGGTATATATCTATGTTGATTTTGATTTACAACTCCATCTGATCCTTTCTGACTTGGGTGCCTGGTACTGGCGTTCTTCATGCCTTCGCTAGTTTGGAAATTTCTTTGTCCCTTCTTACGAGTCCTATTTTTTGTACCCTCGACCTTTTGTTTCTTCTCTTGATAGCATATTCAAGCCTTTCTAACTGTGTCACCCATTATTTTGGGATTGTCAAATTCCAACTTCTCCTTCATATAGCTTGGTAAACTAATGATGAAGCACTGGAATTTAGCCTTCTCTTCCCGAATATATGGAACATATCTCAACAAGGAGGTAAACTTAGCTATGAACTCGTCCATAGACTGTTGCCCTAGTTTTAGGTTATGAAAATCTTTTGCCTTGTCATCGTAGAATCACTCAGTCAAGTAGTTATCCTTTAAATGATTCTGGAAGTCCTCCCATGTAACCTCTTTCTCATCAATCTCCCTCATTATTTTAATTTCTTCCCACCACAAGGTGGCCTTACCCTGCAACTGATATATTTATAATCTTGCCTTCAAATTATTGTCATATTCATATATTTGAAAGTATTTGTTCATGTTGATTAACCATGCCTCTGCTGCTTCCTCAACCTCTCCATTATATATCGGTGGTTTGATCTTCTTAAATTCCCCTTGAAGCTTAGTTTTTTGTCTCTTAAATCATTTTTTATCAGATACATTATCAAACTCTCCTTCATGGCTAGTTCACCCTCCCTCTGACTCCAGACGTTCCTCTTGCTGTCTATGCAAATCAGTCTTGTTTTCCTCATCCTGGCTGGGATTATGATTTCTTTAATTCTGCCTATCATACACAATTTTCATAATCTTCTCCTGCTCCAATCATAATATTTCATTGTCTGCTTGTAAATGTAGCATCTCAGCTCATAATTGCTAAACTGTCTCCAGTAATGTAGCGTTGGTGTTCTGATGTGGTTCTCCAAGATGTACCCACACCTTTGGGTTATGCTCGATCGTCCCTCCATAGGGGTCAGATCATGCTCTTAATCGAATGATGTGTCAGCGTTCTTCCTTTGTGCATAACAATCACTTTTGTTATACTATGATCATCCATTCAGGCCTTAATGTGGAAACCTGAAGGCTTTGATACCACCTGTAACAACTAACTAATATAACATAATTTTTTGTTTAAATAAAATACAACATGGGGTCAATAATTACTGAATTAATCATGTAGTGATAGTACTAGTACTATGATGTTATTTTTTTATGTACTACTCCTCCTCCTACTCAGTCCACTGACCCTTTTCTTAGATCGACAACCGTAGCTTTAAAGTCAGCCAGCTTAGTTGGACACGTGTAATCCTTTTGGAGGTTTGGTTTAGCTGTTGTTGGAATTTTGTACTAATTGAATGGTACCTCGGACCTCTGGGACTTTTCCCATGCACACCGTGTAGTGGACAAATGGGTGCCTCCTTCACCATCGGTCTCAGGGTTAACAATCCAACAGTTCCAGTCTAAAGTGGTGGTTTTTGGTGTAACCTCCCTTGGCACCTAGGGTTCATTCCGTCATTTGGTTTTGGTACTAATGGGGAGACTCTGCAACCGCATCCAGTCAGAGAGCCCATCTGCAGGTTAGTGCTTCCATTTTAACATAGAGCTGGGTTTGCTCACCTAATTTTTTTTTTCTCTTTTTGTGAATAACCACATGATTATTATTGGGCCCTTACCACCTTTTCAACTCATTGCAACTTAACCCTCGACCCTCCAGACCCTGTTACAGCTCATTTTCCAACAAGGATTCTGATGCGGTGTAGGGGGTTTCGCTCAATTTATTTCATTACTCCGGATTCAAAGGTGATCTCTTTTGTTTACTTAGGTTATTTTATCATTATCTTAGATTTAAGATTCTCCTCTAGCACTTGCTAATACGTTTTGTTCTTGATTAGGAAAAACTCCAATCTTCACCAAGGTTGGGTGTCGTGTAGCTTGATGTAGGCTACCACTGTAGCCCTAGTGTTGAGGAGGTAAGAGGAATCCTTCCTCGCCAGTTTTCCTTATGTTGAGGTAGGTACCTTGGTACTGACCCATTATTTCTATATGTGAGAAAGGTTATTCTACTATTTTAGTTACTGAGAAGGTTCGCAGAGCAGCAAGCGGTGCATACTGTTCTTTTTCTAAGACCCTCTGTCTCTAGTTATTGCTACTATCAAACAACAATTTTGCTTTTGTTATAGTTGTTTAATGTAGGGTTGAGTTTCTGAGACTTCAAGAGGCACGTGATGCCGTCTTATTTGATTTGGGAGGGGTTTCTTACCCCATTAATGGTGTATGCATCTTGTCTAATTTAAGGATTATATATTTATGTTTTTACACAGTTGAATTGTCGACCTCCTATGAGGATTTTAAATCTCTTTGTTGCTTAAACACAACAACATGTGTAATACATTGGCCTCGCTCTGCTTTCCATTAATTTATATAATGCAATGGGTTATATTGAAAATCCATTCATGGTTACTCAAATTTATAGATCGGTTTTGTTAATTCTTTTACCATTCAGTTCCACTAATCGTTATGGTGACATAGTTATGTAGTCATTATTGTTGTTTCCCCTTGATTTGATAAAAAAATTTGAGCATTTACTGAGCTTCCAAATTTGTTACTGGGTTGAGTTCTACTAGAACAACATTCCTTTATGGAACAACCTATCTCCAGCTAATAACCTTCCACAGAGACTATTATGGTATAAGTTAATTCGACACATATGAACACCTAATTTCCTTCACAATATTATCGATGGTCAGCAATTCTAGGATAACCCATTATGCCTCTTTACCCTATTGACCAGTTAGAATAAACATCATGACTAATATTAGCAAATTTACACTTAATATATCATCGTTTCCACCTCAGGTCTATTCCCTTAACAGTACCACAAGGACCTGGTCGAAGGAGTAAATGTGGGTGAGAACGTTGCCTTTTAACCCCAATCGATACCTGTATGCACTTGTGGGGTTTTCTACTGGCAAGGGTTTCTAATTTTTACAAAGGTTTCACAATATCTCAATATTATTTTTATTTTCTATATGAACAGGGTGATGGCATGAAATTATAGCCGGGATTCTTGAAGGCCATGTGCTACCATGTACTTTCACTTGCAACCAAATCTATTTGCCATCGCACTTTAAGTTCTAGGTAGTTAAAAATTACTCAACACTTCTGCTTTAGTTTCTCATTGTTATGAATAGAAATGGAATTACCTAGGTGCATACATAGATACAATCATTACCCTGGTAATATTCATCACACCCAATCATCAAGTCCATAACTTAAAATAAAGAATTATATCAAGTGATTCCATTTAATGTATACAACAAGAAGCAAACTATCCTTTAGTTGATTCATTACACAACGAGTGTTCATTTCTGGCAGGCCTATATCTTTATGAGTCGAGTAACATGATTTCCAACTTAACCAACTGTTAGGAACAATAACTTTAAACAATATAAATTCTACTTATCTACAACTCTTGAAATTGACTGGGTCAGTGTGTCCAGAATGAGACCGTTCCACCCTACCAACGGAACTGGCTATTATGTCCAGATTCCCACCTGAGAAATCGTTTGACACAGTTGGAGATAAACAACCTAGGTTATCCTTCCAAACCTCAAGACACTAGTCGAGTGTGGAATCTTAGAAACCCATCTGAGTGGAATAATTTCCACTCACCCCAACCAGCTCCAGAAATCATTTCTGCAGTTCTTCAATTATCCTTGTTTTTCATGTGGTTCCCCTTCTGGTAGCCAACCCCCTCTTATTCCCTCATGAGCCCTTTTATCTCTAGGACTTTTGGAGGAAGGAAACTGAATAATAACTGCCTCCAAATGTTTCCAAAATTCTTTAGCTTATCATGAAATCATGATATCATCATTATGTTCTAACTCTAACCATTTCCCAAATTACATAAAATAAATTCATTACTAATTATTATAACTATTTGTTTCTTATTCTTTTCAAAATTATAAAAGAAAACAAAAGTAAAACATTAACAACAGTAACTTCAGTTTTTACTCTCATATCCGGGGGTGTTACAGAAGTGGAGAGAGGGAGGGACAAAGAAAGACATAGAGAGTAAGAGGTGGAGAGAGATGGAGTGACAAGGGAGAGATGGAGAGAGTGTGTGTATTTTTAGTGGTGAGATAAAGAGACAAATAAGGAGAGATGGAGACAGGGGGGAGAAAAGGAGAGAGAAGGATAGAGGGAGGGATATAGTAACATAGTTCAAGAAAGAGAGAGAAAGAGGATTAGAGGGCAAGAAGAGAGAGAGAGAGAGAGAGATGTAGGAGAGAAAGGTAAAGATGAAGGACGAGAGAGATGAGGAGAGAAGGGGCGACAAAGGAGGAGAGAGGGAGGGATACAGAGATGGAGTTGGAGGGGGAGAGAGGGAGGGAAAAAGAAATACATAGGGAGAGAAGTGGAGAGAGAGGGAGTAACAAGGGAGAGATGGAGAGAGAGTGTATATGTTTGGGAGTGAGAAAAAGAGACAAAGAAGGAGAGATAGATAAAAGGGGGGAGAGAGGGGGAGAGCACGAGAGAGGGAGGGATATAGTAACAATGTTGGAGGGTGGAAAGAGCGAGAGAGAGAGAGATAGAGAGAGGATGGTAGAGAGAGGATGTGAGAGAGTGGAGAGATGGAGGAAAAAAGAGATGAAGTTGGAGGGGGAGAGAGAGGTAGTTAAGAAGAAATATAGAGAGAGAAAGGTGGAGAGAGAGAGAGGGAGTGATAAGGAATATGGAGAGAGAGGGAGAGAGGACAACTGGAGGAAAGAGAGAGGAGCGGGGTAGACGGAGAAAAGGGGAAGAGAGGGAGAGGAGGAGGGAGGGATAAATAAATAGATTGGAGAAAGAGAGTGTATGTTTTGGGGGTGATATAGAGAGACAAAGGGAGATATATATATTGATGTAATGTGAAGAGAGGGAAGAATAGAGAGATGGAGAGAGGGAGTGAGCAAAAGAGAGATTGATAAATATGGAGTGAGAGAGTGTGCATGTTTGGGTGATTTCTAATCCTATTTTATTTCTTGCACTAAATGAATTGATTACATTGTAGATATTGGTTTCTAATCCTATTTTCTTACTTGCAATATATGCATTGATTTGAGTGTAGATGTTTATTTCTAATCCTATTTGATTGCTTCCATTAGATGCATTGATTTCAGTGTAGATGTTGACTTCTGATTTGATGTATTTATAGGTATGATGGTATATTAATTTTAAAGTGATTAGATTAACAATGTACATTGATTTCAGTGTAAGCACAAAAAATTATTGGCAATGTGCATTGATTTTTGTGTTATAGTGATTCAACTTATTAATATTGGAGAGAAAGAGAGACAAGGTATGATGCTTACTACAATAGCTCGAGCTAAATATTTAAATGGTTTACGATTTCAATTGCCCTTCTCATATAATCAATATGAAAAGATGAAAAAAATAACAAGGGTAAGAATAAGAATAGTAGAAGAAAATAGTTTGAGATTGATCACAATGAAGACTATTTGTAATTGACTACATTCTTATTATTCACATTTTCTGTCATTCAACACTATTACATTGTCACTTTGCATTCAAAATCTTTATTTCATCATTTTTTGTCATTAAAGTTATTAACAATATTTATCGTCTCAATAAACTGAGGTAACTAAGCAAATTTAAAATTAAAATGACCATATTAAAGTGAGACATATTTAGCATATTCAAAATGATTATATTAATATCCGATGTATTTACATATTATTGATAAAATTAATCATATCTTTGATAGATTTTCCTTGGCTACACACAACAAAACCAACCTAAATCCATCTTAACTCTAGATCTATCAAGCATCGAGAGGGATCAAATCTCTTGAGGTGCAAAACTTTCCTCAAGTTTTTCACTAAAAAATAAGGTTTACACCTTGAGAGATTTGATCCCTCTTGGCGCTTGATAGATCCAAAGTTCAGATGGATCTATGCTAGTTTTTATTTTAGTTTTACTGAAATAAAATGTTTATATTACATTATCTTACATTATTATGTTATTTTGTTATTTTTATTTTAGTTTTACTAAATCAAAATGCTTACATTACATTATGTTACTTTACACATTTCAAGAATAATATAGACTCTAAATATCAGGTCAATGAAGGAATTACATATATCCCTCATACAATCTTTTTTTTTTTTTTTAATTTCAATAACTTTGTCTCATTATATAAAGTTCGATGTAAAATAAAGGTGAAATTTGAAATATTTTATTTTGAAAAACATGAGAAAAATTTCAACTTTGATGACGGATTGACATCCTTACACATCGGGTCATAGTGGGTTGTATAATGCTCCTATCAATGTAACAAATGCATGCAACCAATTAGTACATTAGAGAATTTTACATAGCATGGATTAGGGGATATAGCACTCCTCTATTCGTCTAGTTGAAGTTCAATATGTGGTATATAGCACTCATTTACCTTCCACATAAAGCTTGGAAGCATATAATTATTAATCGTCATAAAATCCAACTCGATGCACTATAAAGCATAAGTTGATTTGGTTTTCAACATTCTTTCTCATTTTGAATAAAATTACATTAACCAAGGAATTTTTGACCAAATACTTGCGTCACTCATCAAATGATACAAAAAACATCGAACAATGCCTTTGCCAACAAAACTCCTTACTTTAAAGATAGTAAACCAAGTCACTCATTCGTTGAATATTTCCTTCCGGAGGTGCTTCCTCCTATACACCACTTCTGGTGAACTTTTGAAAAACCTGTAACAACTTCTTTACCATCATTTGCATGCTTACCTAGAGTAAGCATGCCAACATGTAACAACTTCTTTACCATCATTTGCATGCTTACCTAGAGTAAGCATGCAAGCATGTAACAACTTCTTTACCATCATTTGCATGCTTATGTAGAGTAAGCATGCTTTGTTAAAAAGGAGACAAAGAATATGCAACAAAGGAATTCTAGTAAAATCAATAATTTTCCTCTAATAAACTACATACTTATGACGTGAAATAATACATAACATAAATTTTTAAATAATAATAAAAAAAAACCAATCAATATCACACATAGTTATACTTTAAAAAAAATTAAGCCGAATAAATAAATTATCTAATCTATCTAATCTTTTTATTATCTTAATAATACTAATTTTATCATTTATGATACAATATATAGAAATTATACAACGTCCAAAACTCTAAATCATCTATTTAATTTATATTACAACTTTATTCTCTCATAAAAAACATAGGAGTTGTCTTTAGTGCAATTTTTTAGACTTTCCGGTGTCGGGTCGAAAAATTTGAGGTGAAATCTTGATTTGTGTTATTTAAATTAGTTTTTTGATTGTATATATGGATTCAACACCCTAGAAAACCCCTAGGGCACTTCGATTGCACATGATTACCCATCAAACTTGTGATTTCAATAAATTCTTGCCGGATTTTAAAGAAATTTTACCGGAAAAACCCACCGTAAAAGCTTGCAAAAAGTTACACTAAAGACAACTCCAAAAACATATAACGTGGAAATAACCATGCAAGGACATATGTGACATAGAGATGTTATATAAAAACATATAAAAACTTACATTATGCCATACTCATACCATAAATTTACATAAACAAATAAATAAATAATAATTAACTCAATAATGAGTAAATCAAATTTATCTTAACTATAAATTTATTAATGCAAGGTCCACCTCCATAAAAATTATTATCAAAATCATTAATCCATGAAAAAAGATAAATAAAAATAATTAACTTCCCGGCACACTCTTATATTTTCATATATATTTTACCATTCAAGTTCTGCATACTCGGTTACATATGGTTTACCATCAAATTTCTACACGGGTTACATATCACGTAGATGAACTAGTTTTCTCCCCAATTAAGTGGTGGAAAAATATAAATAATAACGGATTTGTGTAAGGTAGAGATGGAAATATATATGAAGAGTTTTTTTAAAATTGTTTTAATTTAAGTTTTATTGTTTAAATTTTTTTATATTATTATATTGATAGGTGTGTTTATTTTGTAATATGATTTTTAGAATTTTAATTTAATTGTAAATAATTATTAGATAGAGGGTAGAGGTTTAATTTCTATAGAATATTCAATAATATTTTTGGTAGTATTACTTAATTAAAGGTTAAGATTTATTTTCAAAATAGTTATGTCATTTATGTTTTTTAATTAAGTTGATTAATTAAAAAATATAATATAAATAAGTGTCAAATGAACTTAGTTATGGTTTTTTGAGCATGTGGTATTGATACAACATGGTATCCTAACCAAGCTTATTTAGATTAAAAATCTCCAAAGCAAAGTGAGAATACATTTTCATCCTTAAAAATCTTGTTACATGTTTTTTTAAATATATATATGTTTGATTTTATATTAATTCTTTTTATAAATAATAATAATAATTTAAGATAAAGTTATAGTTTAGATTCCACAATGAGGTGAGTAGTGGCCCCAGAGATCCGGTGGGATCCAAGCCGAGTCCGTAACCTATGATGATGAATGCTATTGAATTAAGGGGATGGCATGGCCACCTCCACACATGCAACTACATCCGTAGAGATAATACTTGGACTTTGGCAATTGTAGTAATTCTAATTTCAGATGGGTAGTAAAACTTGGAGTTTGGCCATTGTAGTAATTCTAATTTGAGATGGGCAGTAAATCAAGCATAATTTGAATATGGTAATTTCTATTTATGTTTGCAAGGCAACAATGAGGTTGATTTGCTAGTTTCACATGCCAGTGAAAAGGAGGATGAGCAATTGCATGTGGAGGATTAATTGCACTAAAAAAGCTTCAGAGTTGGGGTGTGGCATGCGGTCCCTATTTTCTGGGTATGTTAACTACACACGTTATAATATCCTTGAAGATTATTCTATGCTTATTTCCCTTCAGAATTGAGAATTCAAGTTTTATTCTCAGTATGACTCTGGACCTGTTGAAATATTTCTTTCTATGACGTACTTCTTAGGATTCTATAGCAAGAATTTTATGTTTGCATGTTGTTCATCCCACTATCATCGTGAGTATGGAATGAGGAGCATATTTCTATGTTTGTAGCTTAAATTTCATAGAAAGTCATCTCAATGGTTGGAATTATCCTCTCTTAAGTCATATACATGTCACTAAAATCATATCTATGGTTTATTTCTATGGGTTGGAA
Organism: Pinus tabuliformis; assembly: GCA_031772625.1. Classification (NCBI taxonomy): domain Eukaryota; kingdom Viridiplantae; phylum Streptophyta; class Pinopsida; order Pinales; family Pinaceae; genus Pinus; species Pinus tabuliformis. The sequence goes on from CM062820.1 coordinate 1,002,695,346, forward strand.
GGACTTAGTTGTGGTCTTTGGTTGAATGTTGGTATTTTCCATAATCTCTAGGTCCATTTGCCCCTCTTCCTTTGCATATGTCACCTTGCTTTTTGTATTTTTATCCCTGTAATTGAGGTAGTTGGCCATCCTGAGGGTTCTCCCACTCAGAAGGTGAGCGTGGCTCACTAAGTTCTCTGTCATTCAACTGAGTATCACACTATTGTGGTCTGTCAATTTTGGGGAGAGGAAATAGGTTTATTTTCTTGGAGTGGAGTTTTGAGTCTTGATATAATTAACCACAATATATGGAATTCCTAGTCTTACTATCGGGCAAGGTGGGCTATGGATTTTTTTACACTATACCTCCGATTTTAAATGTCCTTCATGATAATTAAGCCTAAAACTAAAATTATTGGTTACTATGATACAATGATTACATGTTGTTGCTCAAACTTTAGAGCTTTGTGCTCCCCTAGAAATTTCAACCTCATTTTTGTGTCTAAAGAAAAAATACCTTCATCTGATAGCCATAACAAATTCATAAGAGCAAACATGTCACCAAAGATTAAATTCATTCAATTTATGATCATGGAAATACCCGCCTCATGGAGGGGTCACGAAAAAAGAACTATCCGTAGGTCCAGGGGTCGCGACCATGGTTGAGGTCACACCCAGGGCTAAGAAGAAACACATATATCGTGACACCACATTTGCAGAGTCTAGAAACATGATCCAAGGTTGGGAAGACTTTGTAACTAGTTAGAGGGGCCCCATAACTCATGTGCAACTAATCAGTAAATTTGGGGATTTAGCCATGGACCTAGGCCACACAAGAGGGAGGTGTACTCCGTATATTCTGACCATATTTCTCTATTGGTGACTTAGCCTTGCTGCTAAGAGATTTGATAGGGAGGAGACATGCACAACCAAACACACTTAACAACATGGCTATAATGATGAGTGAACAACAACAAGTGAGATTTTCCAAGATTCAGTTAGACCACAAGATGACTCCAATTGAGAGGCATATTCTATGCATTGCTGCTCTGCTTGACCAGACTCAAGTGTAAGGGACATGACTCTTTTTGATTCATCTAATGAGTAGTGTTTTTTATTATATTTTGGTTTCTTTATTCTTCAAAAGGAATAATGATAGTTGTCTTCATGACGTTGCATTTCTTTTTGTAATTTTGACACTTGTGTAAACATATAAATTTTGAACTTGATATGCAGCACCAAATGGTAAAAAAACCTAGTTTTCCACTAGTGAGGTTGAGAAAAACTAGAGTGCATGGACTGATCATGTAACATCTTCAGATTAATAAAAGGAAACACCGATAACTTCAAAAAAAGAAGTTATAGTTTAGATCATTTTTATGACTTTCTTTTAGCTTTAGCAATGTGATTTATATCATGAAGTAATTGTTTTGATACTTATCATGGATTTATTCTTATTGAAATTTAGGTATGACTGTTAGTGTAAGTAAAATCACATAGAAAGAAGATGTTTTCAATAAAAAAATATTATAATTTTTATGAAAGTAAAAAAGTGAAAATGATTTTCTTATAAAATGGTGAAAACGATTATAATTTTGTGTAATAGGGTTTTCAAGATATTTATTTAATTGTTAACCAATGTGTATCAATTTAACTTTGGATAGATTTGATTCATGTTTGTTCTTTGTAAATATGGAGTTCAATGGATATTGATTTGGAGCTAGTAATAAAATGTTTCATCTATAACATATATTTTCCTTTTTTATATAATATATACATAGATGCAATTAAAATATTTTATTTGATTTACATTCTCCATCTTAAAATGTTAATACATTCCCTCTCATATTGAGAAGTAAAAAACATTATCCACAAGATATAATACTTCCCTCATATGTTGTATTAAAAAGGACCAATTAACTGAATAAGATCTAATGTTCAAATATTTTACTCAACATGCATATTGAAATATTTGATTTACTTTATATCTCTATATAAGGTTGAAGTAAAATTAAGGTTGAAATTGAAATATTTTAATTATGGAATATATTAATTTTTTTCTTTTCATTACTCCTTTCTAATTTGTTAATGTAGGTATTATTTTATAATGCAATTTAACTAATAAATTATTAAATTGCCTTTTTAAGGACATTTTTTTGGTTAATTTAACCGAAATCTCACACAAATTTTTAAAATATCAATGTGCTAAATTAATTTATACATTAAAAAATATATTTTGAACAACAAAAAATCACAATATTTCTTGAAATTCTATTAATGGATTACAATGTAAAAGTTATTTTATCTATATATGTTGGACTACTTATTTTATTATTGTGTAAAAACGTTAGACTACTCCTTATTTTATTATTTTAGGGGACAGGATATCACATCTCCCTCATAGTGACTATGTGGAATAATTATTAGGTGGATGGTGGGTTGACTATGCATTGTTTTGTTAATTTTAAATGCAACATTATAGGACAACATATCACATTTCGCTCATAGCTACTTAGCGAAATAATTATTAGGTGGAACTTAATTATCGATAATTATTATGTTGATGGTAGGGATTTAATCTCTACAAAATATTTTATAACATTCTTAGTAGTATTCAAAAATAAAAAATTGATATTTGTCTTCAAATTAGTTAAGCATAATTTTCCTCTTAATTAATTTGATTAGTTAAAACAAATTACATATGAACAAGTTCCATTTGAAATAAGTTAGTATTTTTTTGGCATGTGTTATTCATAATCCATTTGATTTATATGTTTGAGCCAATTATTAGGTGTATGGTAGGTTACATCTAAGACTTTTGTGATCCATAATATAGATATAAGTCTTTCAGATTAATTATATTGATAGGATTTGGTCAACTTTTAGAACCAGCTAATGTGGTCCATCCTCAAAACAAGGATGGATGGACCATATTAGTTTGTTTGAAACTTCGACCAAATCCTATGAATGTGATTAATCCGAAAGACTTATATCTATATGTATGGTAGGTATTTAACTTCCATGGAATATTCTAGACCATTCTTAATAGTATTGATGAATCAAAAGTTGAGTTTTATCTCCAAAGTACTTATGCCATTTTTAAATTTTTAATTAAATTGATTAATTTAAAAAGAAATGTGATATGAATAAGTGCCATATGAAATGAGTTATAGTTTATTGGACATACTGTATGGATAAGTCATGGTATTAACCCATCGTATTGTAAAGAAACTTATTTATAAATTAAAAATCATTGTACATGAATATTTATCCTCAATATGTATTTTTAAATGTATATATGTTTCATTTATATATTATTTCTTTATATAATCAATAACAATGATAAGAATAGTCCATGGGGAATAGAATAAATGATGACAGGGTGTTCTACTAAGGCACTTTGTTGTGTAAAAGTTACAAGTTTAAAATATTATGGGAAAAAATATAGCGATGTTAAAGGTTGGTGTGGCCTAGGTTGAGAGCGATTCCAAATGATTTTGAGAGCATATTAATTCTAATTTTTTTATTTAAATTTTTAACGTATCATTAAGTATTATGATGACTATGATGAAGTGGTTACTATCAACATTTATTGTACAATTAATTTGTACGGTTTGGATACTTTCATTCTCATCTAGTAGATGATAATTATTGGATATTATGTGCAAATTATTTAGAAAATTCCATGTCATTTGAAATGTCTTATTTATAATTATTTAGAATTTTACCAAATATTTTAGGTCATAGGTATTCACATGTAGTTCAATCCAAGAAGTATGAATTTTTAGCCATTTGTTTTGTAACTTACTTCAAAAGTATGATTTCAACTTAAAAAAAAGAGTTGCACAGCAACAAGTGCCTTCCTTGGGTAGGTTGGCATCGGAATTGGATGGTTGGCTTTGGAGATTTCACTTGTTAGCTTTATTCTGCACCCTGAAATTTATGATAAGCTAATATGTGTACCAATAACAAATCCTAAGTCATAAGGATTGCGATGTATCCCATAACTTGCAAATCCTTGAATGATATGTAATCCATGACCTCCTACTTCAAGCTTAAACAAAAAATTTCACCCATTTATGGAGGTTAAGATAGGGATCTTCTCCTTTCAAGCTACTGCAAGTGTAAAAAACTCAAAATTTTAACATTTTTTAGCTGTATGATATGTAAAATTTCAGCAACAGAGCTTCTAAAGTCTGAGTCGTTGCTTCCTAGTAAATATTATTTTAGTTTCAACGTTCTTGCTCACTAACCCCCTACAAGTTATTCTTGTATATAAGATGCATATCGACTTAATGGGTACATTTCACAACTTCACTATCTTTGCTCTCTACCTGGGTGCTACCATTGTCCAATGTAAAATTGCACCTTCTCATCTATAACAAACAACCAAATCTTAGTTCACCCCTTATATGCCCTTTTTGATTATCATACTATAGATCTTTCATATGTACTAACCTCAATGAAAATCAAAAGTTCATCTTCTGTATATAGCGGTTGTTTGAGGTTCTCTTTCAAATATTTGTTTACAACTTAAAATTCTAGTCACGCTTTTAATCAAATCCTCTTAGAATATTTTTTATAGGATGTCTTTCTATGATACATTTGGCTGATAATGATGATCATCATATCAATTCGGATGAGCCTCATGGGTTTTCTTCCATTGTTACATAGGTATATCATGCAACCTATAAAGAGGTGTAGAATATCAACTAAGACCATGAGTAGATTCTTTGATGGATGAGACTCTATGGAAAGTTTGTGATCCAAATACAAATATTCCACGAGCACTAGCAATAGTAGCGTAAGGAGAAAATACCAAAGGGAGAGGGGAATAAATAAATGAAGACAAATTTATTGAAAGTATTCCACCAAGGTACAAGTACCGTCCTCATATAGAATCACATCTAAATCCACTGGATCTAGAATGGATGATGCCCTGTGTCATGATTCATTGTTGGTAATTAAAAACATCATAAATTATAACAAGGGAGCGACTGTCATAGCAGTAGTCCCTGCCGGGGTGCTAGAAGCATGAACAGTGCCTGGATATATTGATGACCTGGAAAGGACCGAGACTACACAGAAAACAATACAATCAAACAAGAAAGTGAATAGCATCAGAACGAGGCCCTCAACAAAGGAAACTATTCCAAGTTCATTCTTTTCAGTTCCAAGGACATAACCAAGAATAGTTAATTGAAAAAAGGAAATGTATTCTTGATTTGTGGTAGTTTATATTTATGTTGTGAGGTTTTGTTGCTTATAGAGCAAGGAGAGATCTATGACTCGGGAGGTTACATCTTAGCTCATGTATATTACGAGCTGAGTTTGGTGAGGTGAGTAGGATACAGTGGGCTTAACTATTGTTTTATATTGTAGGCATGGGACGTGAACTGGGCTTCTGTAGGACCGGGAATTTGGTCTAGATTGGGCCTAACTACTTCCAAGGACATATGCCATTAACATTTTTGAGCAGATACCAAGAAGTCTATATATGAAAAACATTGCATCACTAATGAAATTAGTAGTTAACAAAAGGGAAATGCATATACATTTGAAGGTACAGAGGTTAACGGTGCGAAAACAGTGCAGAGAAATCCTAAACAATGTTAAACCGCAATATTGTGTAAGCCCAAGAGATTCTTTGACACGACCATAGCTATCTAGTAGATTCTTATTTGGCAATATGTTATCATTGTTGCATATGTCATTGCATTTGCCTCTTGTATATATGAATTGCTTCATTTGGTGATAAGTAAGCATATGACAGTTGGTCAATTGTTGTAAATGAGATGCTATTTCAAAAGATTGTTGATTTTCTAGTACATGCTTATGACAAAATATGTTATCATTGTTATGTACATCACTGCATTTGCTTTTTGTACGTATGAATTGCTTCATTTTGTGATAATTGAGCCTACAATTCTTAGTTGGTCGCATTTGTTCTAAATGAGATGCTATCTCCAATTCAATATTATTGTTAAAATGTACTTGAGATACAGATTGTTGTTTTTTTAGTATATGCTTATGACACAATTGATTACAATCCTCTTTTGCTTCCATGTACACTTGTTGAGAATTGCGATCATATTGTTTTTGTTTCATTGTGTGGTAGTGAATATGTAATGTATCTATTTTGAATGAAATGATGTTAACAAGATGATTGCATCTTGAATAAGCAGACCTGTAACTGAGAAAGTTATTAGCAACAGAGGACCATAGTTGGATGTTCACTTTGAATATGACAGATATCCATTGCAAATCAGAATGGTCCACCCTTTACCTACCCTTTCTCATATGGCATTGCCATATTTATGAGATATTGTTGCCAGTTGTTATTCATTGCATAGTGTATCACATCAACTATTAGGTATTGTTCTAAACAATGCAATGCTTGTTGATTCTTATGCATAAGTGTATTGCAAAAAGATTGGACAATGTAGAGTCGCAAACACTGTGCATCAAATTTTGTTGCTACTAAATAGCAAATTGCATTAAAGGGACTGTCACCGCAATTAGATGTCATTTGTTTTGCCATCGTTAATTCATTTAAAAGCAGATGATGTGCAATATGCATCCAATGGCATTGAATATCTTTGCAAATAGATGACAGGTAGATATTAGATTGTTTAGAAATGCATATTGGGAACTTTTGGTAAAGCAATGATTCATAATGCATCATGGAAGAGGATGCAATATGGAATTGTATTTTCATGTTGATTAAAAAGAAAATATCTTGTTTGCCTTGTTAATGACCAAACTCCAATTGATATATTTAGCCATTTAGCTAACCAACGTATGCAAAAGGTATCCCCCCATAGCCCTCGTTCAGATTCCTTTATATTTGTAGATGTAGAACAATGCATTTTATGAAGATATGTACCAATATCATTAATTCCATGTAACTCGTATAGGAAGTCAGATGCTAGTTCATATTCATATGACTCTATTGCTTCAACATCATTATTGTTTAAGCAAAAAAGAAAATGTTCTATTAACCCATTTCGTAGTTGATTTGAAGCATAACGAAAATGTAGAAGCACTTCGAATGAGTCAAACAGACAATCGACTACAGTATATGAAAATGCATCTAGTCTATAGAGACCATTTCTTTTTAATACACAATCAATGTTGTTAGGAACAATGCATTGTAATATGAATTTGTAATTGTAAGCATCTATTATTTCTTCCATCATTTCCAATTGCTTACCAGATTTCCTCGTGCAATTGTCTTTGCTAAAACTCAATTACTTCAGCAATTTTTCCTATTGCTCTTATATATAAATTTGCAAAAAATATTAATGAGATGAGAAAAAACTAAAGATGATTGTTTCCAACAAAATAGATCTATTAAACCAATAGGCTCTTGCATTATGTTGCCAAACAAATATCAAATCTCTAGTAACAAGTCATTTTTAGAAATGACAAAGGATTTGAAAATGAAAAAATCGCTTTGGAAAGAAATATAACTTGATAAAGAAAGCAGTGGAAAGACATAATGAAAATGACAAGTAGTGCTTATCTGTATAACAAAATGAATGCATTAAAAATGCTTAGAAAAACTGGAAGAAGGGAAAAACAAATTGTTAACATATTTATGTGACCTTGAAAATGACAGGGTTGCTTAAGAATGCTCCCCCTCACTCCACAATAGTCAAAGAGGTCAATCAATACCCTAATGAAGATACAGAAGAGGATACAACAATGGATATTGCTGTTGTAAACTCTATTTCAGAACAATGTATTCTTACATCATCTGAACTGAGCATGTTAGACTGGGATGGAAAAGTTGCAACCGAGTCCTTTGTCAAGCCTCAGTCAGTGGATTGGCAGAATCACTACAACTTTCATGTTAGTATTGACGACCCTTAATTTCAAATGATATTTAGTTTGCCAATACAATTGTTTGATGGACTTTGCCATCTTTTTTATGATTGTGGAAAGTCCACAGTGGTCAAAGTGATCAACGAATCTTGAGCTTGCATACAATGAGTCATCCATTGATTGGTATAACTGTTGGCACAATTACAGTATGCAACAAAGGTTATTCTCAAATTACAACTACATTTATTGAAAAAGCCATTCCCCGGAATCGAGCAAATCAAAAGTTGTAGTTTTCTTTAAAGACAATGGAAATGCCAAATAACAACTTGTTTCAAGATTAGGGTCTCAAGTATGCCTTTACTTTGATCCTCACCAAGGTATTTCTTATGGTGAAGTTTTCATTTAATTTTTGAGCACAATTTGAGATTTTCACATAAGAAAATGGGGAAGAAGACATGATAGGGAGATCAAGCTGCATGCAGAGTTTAGGCGGAGCTATGAAGAAATCAGAATGTGGTTGCTGAAATATCAATGGTATGTTATGTGTGACCATAATAACAACATCACATTAATATTCAAAACTACACCAACGACAACAATAAGATGACTAAAGATGACTAAAATGTTAAAATCAAATCGAATTTTCAAAATTTTGAGCCCAATTCAACAGAATTTGGTAACTCTGGTTTATCTTCATCCTGGATAGCTGATTTATGGATACAAGAGAATGGAGATAGAACATCAGTGGAAAACAAGATGTGAGTAGCCCACAAGAAAGGACTATTTCTCTGTTATTTAATGAAAATTATAGCATTGAAATCAAACAAAATTTTCAAAATTTTCAGCCCATTTCAACAGAATTTGGTAACTCTGTTTACCTTCATCATGGATGGCTGGCTTATGGATACTAGAGAATGGAGACAGAACATCACTAGAAAATAAGGTGCAGTCATCCCATAAGAAAGCATTCTGTATGAGAAGGCGTTGGCACTGTTAACCAGATTGTTGTTAACCAGATATGGATGCCACATAGAAACTAATATAAACAGATATGAAATGAACAGAACCTGGGGTGGGAATGGACATTCAAGGGATCATATCTATATAAAAAAAGTGAGAGACGAGTGGGGCAAAATCTCTGTGAAATGACAGAGATCAATAGAATTAGATCTGAGAAGGATAGTGGATCTCAAAGGAACCAGGATGATCAAAATAAAAAAACTTAGAGCTGTGTGAGAGCCAATCTTCAAGAACCCAGAGCTCGATCTGATATCTGCAGAGTATAAGCGTTTCCCCTAAACACAACCCAGATTCATGTAGAAATGTTTTGGGTAGTGCGTTGTCAAAGATAACGAAAACAAATGCGAAGAGCAAGCAAGTAGTAGGCCACAGTAAAAGTTGGGGTTTGCATACCACTAGGAATTTGCAAATAGAAACCTTCATTGCTTTATAATTGCTCTATGAAAGGATAGATCTAATATAATTAAGAGCATTAAGAGGGAAATGTTAGATTTTATTTGTGAAAACTTTTAGTTTTATTCGGATGAATAATGAAACATTTCTTGAGTTTATTTTGCAAATGCACTTCCATTGTGATATAACCTCATTGTGTAAATAGAAAATTTACATATACTTTATTATTATAACAGATTGGATATATATTATTATAAAAGTGAGCATTGATAAATGAAAAAAAATTATATATAATATATATATATATATATATATATATATATATATATATATATATATATATTGAAGAATTAGAGTCTGGAATTTTATTCAGAGTGTTCATTTTTTGTAGATCTTTAAAATTACAACTGGAAAATCATCAGAACCGAATGATCACTTAATGATTGAGAGGAGGAGACCTAAAGATGCATAAATAAAATGAACGAGAAAGAAAGCTTCAAAAAAAGTAAAAAAACTAGAATTAATTATTAATATTAATAGGATGGTCCTCAAACTACTCCTCTTTACAATTGAATAAGGATGTCAAAAACTACAAATCTTTGCAAATTCCATGCTGGTTGTAAATTGCTTCAATAACGCTCAACGATGTAAACCTTCATTGCTTTATAATTGCTCTATGAAAAGATAGATCTAATATACTTAAGAGTATTAAGAGGGCAATGTTAGATTTTATTTGTGAAAACTTTTAGTTTTATTCGGATGAATAATGAACCATTTGCTGAGTTTATTTTGCAAATGCACTTCCATTGTGATATAACCTCATTGTGTAAATAGAAAATTTACATATACTTTATTATTATAATAGATTGGATATATATTATTATAACAGTGAGCATTGATAAATGAATTTTTTTTATAATATATATATATATATATATAGAGAGAGAGAGAGAGAGAGAGAGATAGTGAAGAATTAGAGTTTGGAATTTTATTCAAAGTGTTCATTTTAGTAGATTTTTAAAATCAGAACTGGAACATCATCAGAACTGAATGATGACTTAATGATTGAGAGGAGGAGACCTAAAGATGCATAAATAAAATGAACGAGAAAGAAAGCTTCCAAAAAAATAAAAAAAACTAGAATTAATTATTAATATTAATAGGATGGTCCTCAAACTACTTCCCTTTAGAATTGAAGAAGGATGTCAAAAACTACAAATCTTTGCAAATTCCATGATGGTTGTAAATTGCTTCAATAACGCTCAGCGATGTCAATTGCTTAATGAAGTTCACATGCTGAAATCTATGTTTGACACAGTCTCTGCTTGCCACATCTATCTACAGGATTCATAACACAGGGGCTGATCACTTCCTCTCCAAAGCTGGAGCATGTATGGACATGGGTTTCTGGCAAATTTCTCAAAAATTAGAGGATGACATCTCTCTTTTCCAACACCATTCTTTTTAGGCGGCTCATCCCCCCATCAGCAATAATGCATCTACAATATTTTGTTTTTTCTTTGGACAAATGAGCACTCACAGTTTTATTTAATCATGAAATAGATTATAGACAAATGCTCTGTAAAGTTAGGCTTTAACCTTCAATCTCCCCCTCCCTTAAATAGTTCTTCTTACTAAGCCTTCCACGAATATATATTCCCCTGCCTAGCATAGATGTAGCCCTCACTTACTGCTTTACAAATGTGAATAGCAAGCAAGTAGTAGGCCGTAGTAAAAGTTGGCGTTTTCAAAGCCAAAATCAAACCTAGTGCTATAGTAAAAGTTGGGATTTTCAAAGCCAAAATCAAACCTTTTTCAAAGGACAAAGCATAAGGTTAATCATGACCAGAAATCTATAAGAAAACGACCTAAAACGAAACAAAAATAATATGACCACATTAATGGGAAATATATGAAAATAACCTAAATGTAGTAGTCTAAGAAGATCCAGAATGAAAACTCTTCAATACAGCGGAACTTAATTAACTTAATTTAGCCAGGAAAGAATGAGGCTCTGGGTTAAAATCAAGCAACTTTATTTGGCATTTTTTTGCAAAGAGCCTAGTGAGGGAGCTTTGATCCTTACTATAGAAGCAGCCAGACCAAAATCAATAGGTAGTATTGCAACAATAAGTGTTGTACATGAAGGCAAAATCTACCCAATAAGGGGAGATGGACTTGTTTGTGAAATATCAAGTGTTGTACATGAAGACCAAATCTACCCAATAAGGGGAGATGGAGTTGTTTGTGAATTATAGAAAAGAGAGAATTTCCCCAATTTAAATGTTGATGGGTATTGTTAGCCCTTTGTCAGCTGGGGTACGTAGACTTTTTTCACCAAAGGTATTTCTCTCACAATCTATTTAAGGCTATCCTCCATTCCTACATCGTATTGCAATAAGGTCATTTGATCTTCTTAAAATCCTGCAAAGGGCATTTCCCAGGAAGTCCAGGGATTCTTGGTTTGTCTGGGATGCCAAGGAGAATTCCAGACTACCCATATGCATACGCCGAGTGTAATCTATTCTCATGAATTGGTCAAATGATTTCAGTTATTGCTTATCTTCGGATATGTTCACCCTTGCGGAGGACTTTCAAAAATTGATATACAGAATATGGTAAAATTAGCGGAGATGTATTCTCAAAAAGATCAAGAGAGAAAGAAATTCATGGAATTATGGATGAGGCAAACCCAAACCCTGTAAGGACAGTTGCTTTGACTATGTTCATGGAGCAATAACTTGCAGGGGAACCCTTTGGACGTGAAGACTCTCTCATGGATTATAGCGACTATTTTTCATCACCCTTGAATCCGATGATGAACAGGGGGTCATGGATCAATTGTGATTCACTCAACCAGGCACAACTAACACCTCAATGATAAATAGTTGCACAATTCAAGCTATAAAATAAAAATTCATAATATGCCATTAACATTTTTGAGTAGATACCAAGCAACTTATATATGCAAAAAATTGCATCACTAATGAAATCAGTACTTAACAGATGTGAAATGCATATACATTTGAAGGATTACTGCAAAAACGGTGCGAAAACGATGCAGAGAAATCCTAAACAGTGTTAAACCACAAGATTGTCTAAGCCTAAGAAATTCTTTGATCCCAAAAAAAGTCACGACAATACCTATAAAATAAAGATGGACCTCAAAGGTTGTCAAATTAAACTGGACCTCAAAAGTTGTAGCAGTTCACTACTCTGAAACTGTAATGTATAATGATAAAGACAAACTGTAATGTATCAAGCTAAAGACAGAGCTTTTAAAAAAAAGACCTCTAATAGCTGCAAAAAAAAGAAACTGGAAGACACCTGTAACACATGCAAAAAAAATGTATAATACAAAAATATATTTCAACACGTAAAACCCTGTGGGCCCACAATTTTATCACCTGCCTACCTCTCATCTTTCTTGCATACCCAAGGTCTCTACTTCCATCTCTCTTGCATGTCCAACGTGTCTACTTCCTAGCTAACCAACTCATTAAGAAAAACCTCAGATGCAGCTAACCCCAGAGAAGTATCTTAGATTCGAAAGGCCCTTGATTTAGCAAGGAAAGACAGGAAAAAATCTGCCTGTTGTTGCACTCTTGACAATACAGATCGAACTCCCACAGAATGAGATAAAGAGGGCCTGTCAGACATGGAATGACAGAGTGAGATAAAGAGGGCCTGTCAGACATGGAATGAGATAAAGAGGGCCTATCAAACATGGCTTCGTTGTGTTTGCCTACCAATGGCTCTGGGTTTCAAGCCCAGGCTTGGCTTCCTTTCAGCCCCAGAATTGCCTTCGCAGAGCTCAGGGTAACCTGCCTTTCTAGAACCTGCTTTTCTTGGAAGATCAAGAACAAACAAGAGGGACTGGGTTTCAAGCCCAAGCTTGGCTTCCTTTCAGGCCTAGAATCGCCTTCACAGAGTTCAGGGTTTTGCCTCAGGTAATACCTGGCCTTCTTTCTGAGTGAGGTTAGTTCCTGAGTTGCGGATACATCTTCTTTCTGCCTTATGAACCATGCCCTAAATGCTATGATTTATGCAAAACATGCATGCGAAGATCCAACTTTGAAGCCAAAATGGGTACATAGTGGAATGTAATGCTCTATACACCTCTGGTAAAGTTATGCAAAATAACAGGGAAATCCAGAGATAAAGAGGGCATGTCAAACATGGCTTCATCATGTTTGTTTACCTATTCTTCTCGTTTGGGCATTGTAACAAATCAGGCCCAGAATCAAGCCCATGGTTTTGCGTCTGACTCTCTTCGTACCTTGGCTGGGCTGTTGTAGCTTGGTCATCTAAAGATCATAGGCTTGACTTATCTACAGGAAGCCTTCAAGAGACAGTTGATTCAACGCATTCCTAATGAGAAGAAGAATTTTCCAATGGAGAAGAGCAGTGCAATTAGAAATTAACAAGAAGGGGGGTTTTGGTTCGAAAAAGCATAAATATGGCAAATATATCTACGTGAGTGGGATTTCTCTCTTTCATCTTTCCCAATCTATTTATTTATTAAAGCGATCATAGGAATTCTCTCCCTACGAAATCGATATTGTGAGGTAATCAGTTGTTTGAGCCGCGCCCCTTTTCTCTTTAATAAGAAAGCTTGTTGTGGATGAATAGTTGTTGTTGACGTCTAAACACTTTCAATAATTCCTTTACAATCTCGGGCGGGGACTAAAAAATAGGCAAATACCATTGCTAGCACTACCATGGGGAACAAATACCTTTGTAGCTGCGATTGATACGAAACCATCCGAATAAGGAAATAGGGGTTTGAAGTATATCAACCTTTATGGTTCCAGAAATGGTAAAGTTGTGCAGAAAACAAGAGGTAAGTGAGCAGAAATTACCAGAACAAAGATACCCTCCACAAACCCCTTCCATTTTGCATGCTAGACCTTACATGGAATTTGATCTCCAGCTGAAACCCATCCCCACCAGCAAGCAGTCCACTTTCCTTCGCAAACCCTGAAACTGAAATTCCTCAAACCTTGAAACTGAAATTCCTCCACCCTCCTTCGCAAACTCCTCCCTGACTGAAACTCCTCCTCTCCTCCTTGACTAAAATTGAAACTCTCCTCCTTGACACCTGAAACTAAAACTCTCCTGAAACTCTCTTCTTTGCTCCTGAAACTCTCTCCTTTGCAGGACACCAGTAACCAGTAGGTCTTACAGCACGTCTCTTAGTCTCAGTGATAGAGGAAGGATGCCACTTGGATACATGTGGGCAAACGTGGAGGATTGTGGACAACTGTCAGACATCTGGCATCACATCAACAACAATACAAGGGAAACAAATTTTGAACTCTACCTACTGAACTTTGGATATAATAAAATGTTTCTATATAATATCTTGAATAATGAAACTTTGGATATCTTACGTGAACCCTTGCACATTTTACCTTTGAAAAATGGAACTTTGGATATATTACTGAACCCTTGTACATTTTATTTGGAACTTTGGTTATTCTATTTTGCCTAGAAAATAAATAGATCGAAAACTGTGAAATTAGCAATAAGAGGTCCAATACAAAAGCTTGGTTAACTTGTGATGAAACGAAATAGCCAACAAAAAAGTTTGGTTAAAATTTGGTAAGAGGTTTGTTCAAGGCAAACTAATATGAATTTAACAATTGATCGATCGCTATAGTCCCATGCTGGAGGCAGGGACTAATAAGAAGAGGATCCAAACTCAAACCTAGATGGATGGTGGACTATGGTTTTGGAATTGGGTTTCCACTATGTTTTTCAATTGCTTATTATTGGCATCGCTTATGGGATTCTCTCCATTGTTCATGGTTGCTAAAATGATTTTATTTCCTTGCCCCATTTATTTAACATTGTGTGACATGGTACATTGCTACTATAATTCTCCTCTAATCATTTCGAGTGAAGCCTTTTGTCACATTGAATTTTTTTGAGTATACCAACTAACACTGAAATACAATGTGTCCATTTACTTAAACAAGCATTTACAGTTGTAATGTTGGAGGATTTGTGTTCATGAGTTTCAATGAGCGAATAAAAAATATAAATATTTTTATCGTTTTGTTATCTTAAATTGAATGACAAGCTCTGGAATATTTATGAGACAACAATATTAGAAGAGCATTAAATGTGTTTCAAACATGTAGAAAATGGCCAAGATGATGATCATGTCCTTTCCAACTCATATCAATGAATTAAAGGTAACTTTCATAGAACCAGTATTCAATTTTATGTTTTCTTATTTTCTATTAGGGTCTGTAAACTTCTACATTATATGTTGATAATATGGTAAAACATATTCACTTCAGGTTTGGGTTAGTTGGTTGTCTTGTTTATTTCTTAGCTACGTAGACCCTCCATGGTTAGTCTCTTCTTTATAATATCTCTTAGAATATATACCTCAGTGGATTACCTTTGACCTTTAAGGCAAAGATACCCATTCTTATTTGCATGTAGGACAAAATATATTCCTGGTTGAACCTTGAGCCTTGAGCACCTGCACCTCATTAAAGGGTTTCACTATTTCCGCTAGACCATTTCTCGTGTACCATTGGTTTGTGTGCCACTAGATCGAGTTAGACCATTGAATCTTAGGCAATATGTTAGAAATAAGTAGTAGTGGGCTAGATGTCTTTGATGGTTCAGTGAAATAGTTAAGTGGGTTGGGGGAAGAACATGGGAAAGGGAGACACTTCACCTTTAGATGGACTTGCACACTCCTCTATAAGCTTCACCTTGTCCCTTCCTTGAACAAATTGTGCCCATGCTTTAATAAGAATCTATGTTTCTTTCTTGAAGATTATTTTCTCATAAAATAACCAAAAAATAAGAAAATAAATAGAAAATCAATAAACATAATAAAATAAACAAAAACTTAACTAGGTTTGGAAGAAAGAAAATCAAAATAGTGAATGCAGTCATCAATTAATCATGCTTTAAATGCTTGGGAATCATTATTTTATTTTGGACAGAACTAGAGCCAAACGACATGTTTTCCTTCTTTGCCTATAGCTAATATGAAATTGAGTGAACTTTTATACTCTTATCTAAGTTTATGAAATTTCCTGCGCTGCAAATTTTCTACTCTATCTAAGTTTAGGAAAAACCCACCTCTGCAAGGTATACCTATCACATATGTAAATAATCACATCACAAAATTATCCATATCATATGCACCAATAAAAAAAAATTCATACTTTAATAGAGTACATCTCCATTCTTCTATTGACTAAAGGGTAAATGAATAGTTTCATTACCACCATAACCCACAAAGCCTATTCTTACATAGGTATTGAGTATAGGATGAGATTTTTTTAATTAAAAGCACTTTGGTCTATTCCCACCTTTATCATACTATGTGCTATAAATTATCATAGTCTACATAGGGGTTTACCATTGTTAACTTTATAATTTTATCCATCTTAATAACCCTAAGTCTAGGGCACGACCATGACAACCAAGATGGCGTTAATAATGAATATTAAATTATTTTCCACTTGCCCCTATGATAGTACGACCTCTCGCCTCCTCCATTCATCGAGCTCCACCTCAACCCCCATCACATGGCCTTCACACTCCCCCAGACAAGTTTGCTTTTTGAGGTTGGGTATAGTAGTTTAACATTGTATCTCTGTTGTGTGTGGATCTATGACTCTCTTTGATTAAAGTGGTTCTAACCCTAACTAGGCTCAATTGGGTTGTGAAATGAGTTCATTCTTTTGTTTCCTCCTAGGATTTGTGGAGGTGATATCAGGCTCTTCCGCTACGTTTCTCGGGGTGATTTCAACCCTTCTTGGTTGCTACTCTAGTGCCCTTCTGGTAGCCATTTCCATCTCAGGTAATCTTCTCCCTTTTAATATCATTTTGCTCACGTTACCTTGTATTTTGTGCTGCTTATTTATGTTGGCTATGCCTCATTTTGGTGCCTTAAAGCCTTTGTAGCCTTTACTGGTATGCTTTTGTTACACATTTGAGCTCCGATGTCAACCCCTGTTCCTCCTTTGTGTTGGCTTTAGCTACTGACCCTCCGCATGCCCTACTTGTTTTCTTCGAGTTGGATGTAGATGCCACCTCTTTCTGTCTAACTACCCGTTCAGAAGGACCATACTACATCAGTAGAATTTCGTCGGCTACTAACCAGTGAAGGTGATATATAGTTTTTAATAGTTATCAGACCCTACCCTTAGGTTTTCACTCGTGTATATTTGTTTCAACATACCTTCTATAACCAAAATTATGCCCAGGGTTTGATGTGTGTTTTTTGTCGCAGGTAGTCCGTGATTACCTAGTGTGGCAATTTCATTAATGCAAGTAATTTCTTGCTAATGGTGTCATTATTTTTTTTGGGTTTATTTATTTCCTTCAATTTTAACTATACTCAACATCCTAATCCTTTACTGTCCTAGAAATGTTGACAGGTATTCAGTTTTGATGCAATTCCCTTGTCGTGGCTTTGCTTGCACTTGCCAATAACATTTTCTCACCAAGTCTTTACACTACTACAGGTGGGTACCTCATGCATCACTCACTAGGTTGTCTGTAATGGTTTGGTTGTCTCTTGTTTCTAGGCCTTGCTCAGTTTGGAACCCAATTTCAGTCAGGGAATTACCCCTGTGTGCCTTCACTGTCCTGTTTCGTGTGATTCTTCGTCACTGTAAATTTATGTGTTTTGCAGTGTATGAAATAGGATTGTAGCCCAGAGATGCTTCGAAAGGGTTAATAGAGGTGGAAAAATATCGACCCCCTCACTGTAACTATGATTTTCCTCAGTTGTTCATTTTTCTCTTGTTTAGTCGGGCTGTCACTATTTTAGATTGTAATTTCTACCCTTTAAAATTTAATCAGTGTTGCTTTTATTCGAGTTCCAATTTAACAAACTGTCAAAATTCTATAATTCATTTATGATCTTTAAATTTATAATTCCAATGTTTCTTTTCTATTGGACTCAATTACACGAACTGTTCTAATGCTATATGATGAAATTATAATCATTTTCCTAATTTGTCTTCCTTTTTCTCTAAGTGTTAATTAACGTATAATTTTTTTGTAGCTTTTACAAAAGAATTTGGGTATTTGTGTACAATATTTCATTTTAACACAATGTGGCTACATGTTAATGATGATTCCTTGTATTCTATTAAGTTTCATATCTTCAAGAAATGAACTGTAATTATGCATGTGTATATATCGCTCATGTTGTTTAATCTACGGTCTTCATATTAATACACCAGTTTTGATGACTCCTGGTCCCTTTTCGGTTTACGGGTGTATTCAGTCTTATGTTTACTATTGAATGATATTTACCTTTGTTAACATTCTAAATGCCTGCATAGAAAGCAGAGTATTCTTGGATGACTAGATTATTTTAGATCTTTTGGAATCTGAGTCTTCATGATTCTCTGTGGATCTCATAATCATGTTATATTTTTCTGCTTCTTAATTTTGGTATTGACTTAGATTTTTTCTCAAAAGAGTTCAATGTTGCTCATAAATTGTTACACAAATTCTTTGGTTAAATAATTATTCCTAAGATAATCCACTGCTTCCTAGTTACATATCTTGTTGTTTGAAGAGTTATAAATTACTGTCTATGTATTAAGTACTTACTTCCCTTCCAATACATAAGGAAATTTACACACTTCTAAGTACTACCCCTTTGAATCCAGGGAATGAATATGTTAAATTCCTGAATATCTAATTCTAGTTTTTTTAAGAATCATGTAGCATAGATGTAGAACCACCTCTATATTGTGTGTTAGACTTACTTCTATCACCGAAGTCTTGCTTGCACTAAAAACAATATACCCTCAAGAAACCAACTAATACGACGTAAGGTCAGGCTTTCATAAGACTTGCCTCCTTAGTTTCTTGTTCTAACACTACTCTTATGCCTAAGTCGTAGCCAAGTAGAGTTCATTTCGTATTAATCTTTTTACCCCATGTTGACACCAACTTTAATTATTATCTTCCTACCTTAACCACCATGGTATGGCCTATCCTTCCTAATCACCAGAATGTTCCTTGCTTTCTCACCCAGAATTATCATAACAGACAGATCAATAGTTTGGTGTAAACAATTCTATGCTTAATTCCATTCACAACTATTGCCTCCAAATTTTTTAATTCTTTATCTGGTTATTATAAAAAGAATACATAATCTTTCTTTTTCCATTTCGTTTACATGTATCCTCTAGGTACACATAAATTGGTATTCCTCTGTTACATATAAAGAAAGGCTCAAGAAATAAACTCATTAATCAAATTTGTTTATGCACATCTATATGTACACAGAAACTAGTACCAATTTCTACTATTTAACTCCATTATAGTAATGGTTCAACCATCATTTCATTCTGTTCACCAAATTAATATTATTGCTTTCATAAACTGATATATATCTACAACATACAGATCTTGTTCAATTCTTTCTCATAATTCCAAATGTGTAAATAAAAACAATTCACTTTAAAATGACTGTAGTAAAGCAACCTCTAACCATCGCCTTGTCTGGAAAATTCAAATTCGGAAATGCTATTACTCCCAACCTTGAACCATAACCTCTGGTTCCCCCCACGCCGAGAAGTTCGTTTCCAGAAATCAAGAACCTCTTACAGATTCTGAATCATGTATTTTATACATTGATTATGAGCATATGTTTCTTTGGAAACGTCCTACCTTTCAAGGTTATGCTTGTCCCTTAGCCTAGGTTGTTTTTTTTGGAGGAAATAATTTTTTTTTCTCTCCCGCAGTTTTGTTCCATCAGTTTCTGTTTCTATTTTCAACTGATTGGATAACAATCTGAATATATATTTTTTTTCCAGATTGGTAAGCTTCTCTTTCCCACATTTTCCATCTTGAACTCTTAATTTTTATTTATTCAAAATATCATTTTACAATTTTGTTTTTTTCTCCTATGGTCTGCTGACTACTTACAACAATAGTCTAAAAATAACCAATAAAAAAATATTTAGAACATTGGAGGGGTAGTACATCTCTCCCCCCTCTCAAAATAACATTTTCCTAGGTGTTTACATTATCCAACTGCTTCTTATTGAAATAACACTGGGTACACTTCCTTCATCGTATCCTACCGGTCCTATGTAGCCTCCGCAAGAGTAAATTTCTTCCAATGCACTTTAACCTGGGTGAAAACTCAATTTCGGAGCATGGCCTCTCTCTCATCCAGAATATTGAGTGGCTTAGGTAGGAATTCTCCTTTGAGTTCCACTTGTATCACATTCCAGTCAACCACATGAGAATTTTCATCGACATATTTATTTATTAAGGATACATGAAAAACATTATGCACTTTCATATTATTGCGTAGAGCTAGATGGTAAGCTATTGGCCTAATTCTATATAAGATTTAGAAAGGACTACAATAATGTGGTGCCAACTTGGAATAGGTTCCTATTCAGAGTGTGATTTTCCTGGGTTTTACCTGAAAAAATACATGGTCCCTAGTGCTGAATTTCTTTTCACTCTTTTCTTGTCTGGACAACTCTTTTTTTGGAATTGAGTTGCTTTGATATTTTGGCGTATCTTCCACACCATATAATTCATTTCCTATAATGCATCCAATTCTAGTAAGATTTTATCTTTTGGTTGATTCCATCTGAAGGACGTATGACATTTCCTATCATACAATGCTTTGAAAGGACTCATTTTAATGTTAGCTTGGTAGCTATTGTTATTGGAAAACTCTGATAAGTGCAGAAGATCTTCCTATTTTGTGGGCTAGTGCATGACATATATTCTTGTTATATGTTCAAGGATCTAATTTGTCCTTTATCTTTGGCCATCGGTTTGTGGTTGATATGTAGTGCTTAAATTCAACTAAGTACCCAAACCCCCAAATAGTGCCTTCTAGAACTTGGAGGTAAAATTAGTGTCTCTATCTGATACAATTGCTTTAGGTACCCCATGTAGACAAAATATGTCTTTCATAAAAATACTAGCAATTTGAGTAGTCCCAAAGGTGGACTATACCAATATAAAGTGAGATGCCTTAGTTAAAACATCTACCACTACCATAATAGAGTCATGCTGACATTTTGTCTGTGGTAATCCGGTAATAAAGTCTATTGAAATGGATTCCCACTTCCACTCAGGTACAAGTAGGGGATTCAACAACTCAGTTAGATGCTGATGTTCTACTTTAACCTGTTGGAATTCCATGCATTTCTTTAGATATTTTGCCACATCTCTTTTCATACTTGGCCAAAATATATTATTTCTTAGTGCAGTGAGCATTTTTTGGTATCTTGGATGGCCTGCATAAGGTCTCTTATGATATTCATCTAGAATTGTCTGCTTCAATGTACTCACACTGGGAATATATCTCCTAGTATGGTATGTGAGAAACTTTTCAACAATCTCTGCATATCTTGGAACTTCCTTTTGTTGTAATTTCTGCTGAATTTCCTGATACTAAGTGTCGTTGAGTATTGACTACTTAATTTCCTCTATAATATATGTACTTACTTTACTAAAAGACGTTTCCAATACCGTATGCACATTTATGCTAAAAGAATCTGCACTTTTTTTTCCCTTCCCTTTGATATGTTTTATTTCAAAGTCAAAATCTCTAAGGAATGGAGACCACATTGCTTGCCTTACATCTAAGTTGGGTTGCCTAAAAAATATTTTAGATTGATGTGATGAGTCACAAAGATAAACGTTTCTCCTAACAAGTCGTGTCTCCACATTTTGAGCACATTTATTACTCTTGCTAGTTCTAAATAATAGACTGCATAATTATGTTCATGTAATTTCAGCTTTCTAGACCCATGGGCTATTACCACATTGTCTTGCATTAATAATCTACCAAGACCCTCCAAACATGCATTTGTACATATTATGAACTATTTATTAGGGTCTGCAATTTTTATTATAGGGGATGTGGTTAACAATTGTTTTAGCTTATCAAATCTTTCTTGAGACTTGGCTGACCATTCAAATTTTATACCTTTTTTCTGCACTGAGGTGATATGATCAGCAAGTTTAGAAAATGATTCTATAAATTTATGATAGTACCCAATAATTCCCATAAATAAATGTGCCACTAATACATCCTTGGTTGTAGGCCAATTCATGATGGCTTTAACCTTCTTCGGATCCACAACCAATCTTTCCTTGGAAATAATATGCCCCAAATATTGTATCATGTCTTTGTAAAACTCACACTTACTAATTTTTGCATACAATTGATGGTCCCTTAATGTTTGTAGCACTATCCTCAAATGCTTCTTCTGTTATTACTCATTTCTTGAATATATTAGAATATCATCTATAAATACTAGTACGAACTTATCAAGGTAGGGATGAAGTATATTATTCATCAGGCACATGAAAGTGTTGGTGTGTTTGCGAGACCGAAGCATAATACCACAAACTCATAATGACCGTATCTAGTTCTAAAGGTTGTCTTATATATATCCTCATTCTTGATACGTAACTGGTGATAACTAGTTCTTAAGTCAATTTTTTAGAATATGGTTGCCTCTCTCACCTAATCGAGTAGATCATCTATTCGAGGCAATGGGTATTTGTTTTTAACTGTTAGATTTTTCAATTGACAGTAGTCCATACACATTCCAAGGGTGTCATTAGTTTTCTTGACAAAGAGTATCGGTGCCCCCCACGGTGACACATTATGCTTGATATACCCCTTATTCGACAGTGCCTCTAACTACATTTTTAATTCCAGTAATTCTAGTGTACTCATCCTATATGATGCTCTAAACACCGGAGCTTCAGCCAAAACCATGTTAATGGTGAAATCTATATCTCTATCTGGGGGTAATCCTAGAATTTTTTGTTGAAAGACATCTTGAAATTCCCTAATCGCTGGTAAACTGTTAAATTTTTATTTTTCAGCTCACCGTTTACTAATTTCCACTTGCACCATATACAATCGACACCATTTCCTAGCAATTCCTTTTAGTTGGAATACTCTAATTTTTCAGACTAATATTGGTTTGAGTTTCCCTTGACTATCCAAATTTGTCCACCCCAATCTACACACTGGATTGTTTTCTCTAAGCGGTTTATAATTGCACCTTGTTTTTCTAAATAGTCCATGCCTATTAGCACATCATAAGACACGAGAGGAAGAATATTTAAATTTGACTCTATAGGATAACACTTTATGTTAATGATATGTTGTTTAATTTGACTGTTGACCCTTCTTTTAGCACCAGTCGCCAACTAGACCAGCCAAGCATTCTAGAATTTTTTTAGTTTTAAAATTACACTTTCCTATAAGTTGGCGGATGATATAAATTAAAAAATACATAGCTTGGTTCATTATAGTACCTTTGATTTCAAATATGGTGGATTCATGCTTAGCTTGTCTGTCTTCCGAAGTTGCTCTTATTCTAGGAATACTCCTAATAATGCCATTTACTCTCATTTCCTCTTAGATCTTCTGAATATTATAGACATATCTTGGGTCATGTGGGAAATCTCTTACTAAGTTTGGCTTACCACACCCCCAACATATTAATGGTTCTCGATATTTTGTGCCACTATTCCTCTTGCTGTTCAATTAAGTGGGTTTTGATCCTCTGTAGGATTGTGCCAGGGGAGGTACATTTCCTCTAACAATCTTCTTCCTTTGATGATCCTTACCAAAACTCTTAAGGTAAGGGGGCTTCTTCCTTCTAAAATTCCCTACCGACTTGCCCTTATCCTTATTTTTCCATGCTTTTCCACCCTCATTTTTGTTTTTAAATTGTTGATAGCACAACCTAGCTTTCCTCACTACTTCATCCATGGTTTTAGGTTGATCAAACTCAATTCTCTCTTTATATGAGGTGTGTAAACAATTTAGGAAACATTGTATTTTTTCCTTTTCCTCTTTAAGGTAAGGTACATATCATAGCAGATTGGTGAAATTTTCCACAAATTCATCAATGGATAATTTCCCTAGTTTTAATTTGTGGAATTCCTTGGCACCATCATCATAATAATGCTCACTAAGATAATGAGACTTAAATTGTTTCTGAAATTCCTCCCAGGATACTGCCTTTTCTTCTAGTAGATGTACACTTTTTACTTCCTCCCACCACAAGGTAGCTTTACCTTGAAGTTGATAGATGGCCAGATGAGCCTTCAAATTAATTTCATTTTCGTACACCTGAAAATATTTAATCATATTTAGTAGCCAAGCCTATGCATCTTCCTCTTTCTCCCCATCAAATGTAGGGGGATTAATATTCCTGAGCTCACCGTGTAACTTGACCTTATCCTTTCCTTTCTGTATCTTTGGGGACATCTAACCTGACTCCCCTCCACTTTTTGAGTTTTCATATTCTACTTCACTATTTTTCCTCTTTGTCTTTCTGACTCAATGCTTCTATGGCTCAATTTTTCTATCCATTCTCTGATCATCCTCTCCTAATTTGTACTGGCCCTAATTCACTGCTCATTACTACTCTGATGCTCCTCCAATTCAACATACAAATAGCCACCCCACATATTCAGTGGAGGGAATATTTTTGTCATTCTGTTGTAGTTCAGTCCACCTAAGTACCTTATGAACCATAAAATCATAATTAGCAGTTTATATTGTTTTTTATTATTCTTCCTAGAATTGTGCCTTCAAATCCTAGTGTAGCAACTGGAGCTCTAATACCATCTGTCAGATACCTCGATAATCACATCACAGAATTATCCATATCATATGCATCAATAAAAATATTTGTGATACTTTAATAGAGTACATCTCCATTATGCTATTGACTAAACGGTAAATGAATAGTTGCATTACCACCATAACCCACAAAGCCTATTCTAACATAGGTATTGAGTATAAGATGAGATTTTTTTAATTAAAAGTTCTTTGTTATATTCCCACCTTAATCATACAAGTGCTATAAATTATCATGGTCTACATAGGGTTTTACCATTATTGACTTTATAATTTTATCAACTTATAAACCCTAAGTCCAAGGTACGACCATGAAAAAATAGATGGAGTTAATAGTGAATATAAAATGATTTTCCACTCACCCCTATGTCAGTACCGCCTCTCGCCTCTTCCATTCATGGAGATCCACCTCAACCCAAATCACATGGCCTTCATGCTCCCCCTGACAAGTTCGGTTTTCTAGTGAGGGTACAGGAGTTTAACTGTGTCAATATGTTGTGTTAGATGTAAAGATCAATTTTCTTGAGATGGTTCTAACTGTAATGAGGCTCAATTCAGTTTCGAAATGAGTTCATTTATATCTTTCTCGGTGGGTTCTTCGAGGTGATACTTGGCTCTTCCACTGTGTTTCTCCAGGAGATTTCAGGCCTTCATGGTCATTACTGTAGCGCCCTTCTGGCAGTCATTTCGATCTCAGATAATATTCTCCCTTTCAATATCGTTCCGCTCACCTTACCCTGTATTTTTTGTCGCTTATTTATGCGAAGGGTTTCACTCTGTGATTGCAGGTTTTTGCTCGGGAAAATGGTGGCCATGTTTCATTTTGCTACCTTAAAGCCTTTGCACCCTCAACCGGTATGCTTTCGATAAAAATTTGAGCTTAGGCATCAACCCCTGTTCCTCCATTGTGTTGGATTCAAAAATTAACCCTCCATATGCCCTGCTTTTTGGCTTGGAGTTGGATGCATATGCCACCTCTTTCTGGTTGGATACCCGTTCAGAAGGACCATACTAGAGGAGTAGGATTTTGCTGGCTAATAACCAGTGAAGGTGAGATACATTTTTCCATCGTTATTAAACCCTAACCTTTGGTTTTAAATCGTATATGTTTGTGTTTCAACATACCTTCTATAACCAGATTTCTACCCAGGGATCGATGTGTGTTTTTGGTCGTAGGTAGTCCGTGAGTACCTAGTGTGGCAATCACTTCAATGAAGGTGATTTCTTGCTAATGGTGTCTTTATTTTTTTCTCGGTTTTTTTTCTTTCGTTCATTTTTAACTGTACTCAGCACCTTAATCATTTACTTTCCTCGATCCTATGACAAGTATTTAGTTTAGATGTAATTCCCTTGTCATGGCATAGTTTGAACATGGAAATAACATTTTCTCACCAAGTCTTTACGCTACTACAGTTGGTTACCTCATGCATTGCTAACTAGTTTATCTATAATGGTTTGGATGTCTCTTGGTGCTTGACCTTGCTCACTTTGGAACCCAATTTTTGCCAGGGAACTACCCATGTGCACCTTCACCAACCTGTTTGGTGTGATGCTTTGTCACTATAATTTTTTGTGTTTTAGGATGTATCAAATAGGAATGTAACCCAAACATGCTACGAAAGGGTTAACATCGGTGAAAATATATCGAACCCCTCACTATAACTAGGGTTTTCCTTGCTCGTTCATTTTTCTCTTGTTTAGTCTAGATGGCACTATTTTTTATTGTAATTTATACCCTTTAAAATTTAATCAATGTTTCTTTTATTCGGGTTCTGATTTAACGCAATGTCGAAATTATATAAATAATTTTTTCTCTTTAAATTTGTAATTCCAATGGCTCTCTTCTTCTGGACTCAATTATGCAAATTGTTCTAATGCTATATGATCAAATTTTAATCGTTTCCCTAATTTCTCTTCCATTTTATCTAAGGGTTAATTAAGGTATACTTTTGTTGTATTTTTAACAAAATAATTTGGGTTTTTATGTTCAATCTTTCACTTCAACACAATATGGCTAAAGGTTAATGATGATTCTCTATCTTCTATTGAATTTCTTGTTTTCAAGACATGAACTGTACTTATGTGTGTGTATATATTGCTCAAGTTATTTAATCTACTGCCTTCATATGAATAGTGTCCCCTTTTCGGTTTCTGGGTGTTTAGCCTTATGTTTACTATTGAATGATATTTACCTTTGTTAACATTCTAAATCCCCATGTAGAAAGAAGAGTATTCTTTGTTGACTGGATTATTTTAGATCTTTTGGAATCCAAGTCTTCCTGATTTTCTGTGGATCTCGGAATCATGTTAGATCATATTCAGTTCAACTAGTTTTTCTTCTGAATTTCAATATTTGACTCAGTTTTGTTTTCTCAAAAGAATTCAATGTTGCTAAGAAAATGTTACACATATTTTTTGGTTAAATAATTATTCGTAATGGTGATAATATACTGCTTCCTAGTTACATATGTTGTTGTTTGAAGAGTTATAAATTAATTTTTGTGTATTAAGTACAAACCTCCCTTCCTATACATAGGGAAATTCACACACTTCTAGGTACCATCCCTTTGACTCTAGGGAATGAATACATTAAATTCCTGAATATATCTAGTTCTAGATTTTGTTAAGATTCCTGTAACATAGATGTAGAACCTCCTCTACCTTGTTCCTTAGAATTAATTCTAGCACAGAAGTCTCTCTTATAGTAAAAACACTATACCCTCGAGAAACCAACTAATATAACCTTACGATGTAAGATAAGGCTTTTATGAGAGCCCCCTCCTTACTTTCTTCTTCTAAAACTATTCTTCTACCTAAGTCCTAGCGAAGTAGAGTTAATTGTGTATTAATATTTCTACCCCACATTAGGAACAACTTTAATTATTGTCTCCCCACCTTAACCAGCATGGTATGGCCTATCCTTCCTAATCACAGAAAGGTTCCTTACATTTTCACCCAGAATTATCATAACAATCAGATCAATAGCTTGTTGTAAACAATTAAATGCTTAATTCCATTCACGACTGTTGCAGCCAAATTTTGTAATTCTTCATCTGATTATTATAAAAATAAGATGTAAGGTTTCTTTTTCCTTTTCATTTACACATATCCTCTAGGTACACAGAAATAAATATTATTCTGTTAGATATACGGAAAGGCTCAAGAAATAAACTCATTAATCAAACTTGTTTATGCACATCAACGTGTACACAAAACTACTACCATTTTCTACTATCTAAATCCATTAAGGTAACAGTTCAACCATCATTTCATTCCATTCACCAAAATAATATTACTGCTTTCATAAACTAATATATATCTACATCATACAGATATTGCTCAATTCTTTCTCATAATTCTAGATGCATAAATAAAAGCAAATCAATTTAAGATGACGGAAGTAAAGAAACCTCTGACCAACTCCGTGGCTGGAAAATGAAAATTGGGAAATGTTATTCCCCCAACCTTGAACCATAACCTTTGGTTCCCCCTGAGCTGAGAATTCCCTTTCCAGAAATCAAGAACCTCTTGTAGATTCTCAATCATGCATTTTGTACATTGATTCTCTCTTTGGCAGTATCCTTCCTTTCAGGGTTCTTCTTATCCCTTAGCCTAGGTTTTTTTTTTTTATTTTAAGGAAAAAATCTATTTTTCTCTCCCATAGATTAAAAATATGTTTTTCTCTCCCACAGATGTGCCCCCTCAGTGTTTATATTCAACTGAGTGGATATTAATCTGAATAAGTATTTTTGCAGATTCGGCAAGCTTCTCTTTCCTAGATTTTCCAGCTTTAACTCGTAACTTTTATTTATTCAAAATATCATTTTAACATTCATTTTTTTTCTCCTGTGGCCCGTTGACCACTTACAACAATAATATAAAAATAACCAATATGAAAATATTTATAGAATAACAAAGGGGTGTTACAATACCAAAATCCTCTATCTAAACATAGGATCTACGTTGTTTTCACCGATAACTACCCATAAATTATATTCTACGTGGCATTTCTTATAGAAATTTGACTGCTCAACATTGAACTGCCTAAGCCACCCATACAGATAACAATTGCATGAAAATGTCATCTAAAATCATGGCAAAGCAATCGAGCTTCCATAGAAATATAGTTATATGAAATAACAGCTTGAGATAAGTTATATCTCTTTCTCATGTGGAGATGGGACTTGAATATTAAAGTCCAATTCAGCCAAATCTAGAAGTCTTTGGTTTATTCTCAACCTATTGAGATACTAATTTCACTGTCTACTAGGTGCCATCACCTTTGATTCTCTTGTCTGCCAAGTGTCATAGATAGTTCAATTTTACTTTATTTTAGTTGATTTCTATTCTAATTATTTATTGTTGATAATTAAATGTAATCTATTTATCTATTTGTAATATTGATAAGAGAAATCTTTTCTCCACGCTTTCCTATCCATTCTTTGTCATGCTATCAAAGCTTCGAGATGCATAAGTCTCCCGAGAGAGCAATAGAGACCAAGAATTTGAGGAGGAGAAGAAGCCTCTATTCTTTTTGAAGAAGGTAGTTGTGTGAAGCTAGTTCGATGAAGAGGATGAAGAATATCATTATCTCCCCTCAGTTGAGAGAGAAGGCAAAGAGAAATTTCAAGTTATTTCTTTAATTTTTTTTTATAATCAACACACCCATCAACAATGAGCAAATACGTTGATCATGGGAAAGTTATAAAATTCCCACTAACAATGTTCCAACAAAGCCCTCCTCCATTGATAAGAGTGTTGGTGACATTCAATGACATTCGAGCAGGAATGAGCTTCTAGTTCACGTTATTCCTCCATGAGACAAGTCGTTGGCTCAACTCCATTCGTGCGTGGGTTCCATGCGGAAGGTCAAGTTCCAAGTTTGTTCTATTTTTATTAAAAAGTAGGCTTTGTCTTATTAAAAAAATGGTCACTTCTCTATATTAATGGAGACCCATTTTTAATGCATTTTGGAATGTGTTTTTTTTATGAAGTGATATTATTTAAAAAAGGAGGGCCTCATTTCACAACGAATATTTTTTGTATAAGTGATTTAAAAAAAAATGGCTTTTGTATTATTTATTTTTATTTTAAATAAATTATTTAAAAAAATATTTTATTTAAATAAAATATTATTTTCTAAAAAAAGGGAAAGAGGAGGACTTCGTTATTGAAAAAAAAGTGTTTCATTTTTTTTTTAAGAGATTTCTTCTTCTAAACCTTGAAAAGGAGATTAAGAAAAAAAGCTCTCATCCACATTTGAAATGGCTTTCTATATATCTTTGCCATAGACCCAAACTCTGCTTCACAAAAATTACATGTTTTGGTCTTTAAGAATGAAGACATTTTTGCAAGCCCAAGAATGCTGGGATACCCTATCAAACAGTTATGTAGAGTTGAACTAAGAGAAAGTAACAACCATTAATAATAATCAAAGGAATGCCACTGCAAAACTAAAAAATAAGACCACAGAGACAAATGTTGGATACAAGGCTGAGTCGATGATTCTATCCTCGAAATGATAATCGGTGCATCAACAACAAAAGAAGCTTGGGATATTTTGAAAGTTGGGTATCAAGGTAATGATACAGTGAAGATAATCAAATAGTAGACATTGAGAGGATAGTTTGAAACCATGAAGATGGATGCCAAAGAGAATGTGGATAATTCCATCACTAGAGTCATGGGAATAGTCAATAATATCAAACTCATTGGTGAAGCCATTACAGATTAGAAGATTCTTGGAAAAGTCCTTCGAAGCCTACCCAAGAAATATGGCATGATTGTAACAACCATTTTGGAATCCAAACATTTTACAACTTTCTCTGTAGAACAGATGATTTGATCACTTCTGGCACAAAAAACAAGACCCAACTTGGAAGAAGACTCCACGAAAAAAGATTTCAAAGCACAACTCTCTTTTGGAAGAGGCAGAGGTAGAGGATATAGAGGTGGTAGCAAACTAGGTAGAGGTAGATCAGAACATGATCACGTAGTAGAGCAATGGAGACCTCCACAAAACAAAATAAAGAGAAGAAAAACATGGAGAAAATATAATGTCCAATGTTATTACTATAAGAAATTTGGGCATTATGAACATGAATGCAGAAATAAATAGTCATATCAACAAAGAGGCAATGTCCATCTCTCCAACAATGAAGGAGAATTGCTGAAACAATGTTTATTTCTTGCCATCTTTCTGAGGACACTAACAATAAGGACTTTTGGTTGCTAGATAGTGGCTGCATCAATAATATGATAGGTAACAATAATATGCTTTGTTATATTTATGCATCCATAACATTAGAAATTACGCTTGGAGATTTTTCTTGTATTAAAGTTGAAGGGAAAGGTATTGTCCCTATTCTTACTAAACATAATAAACAAAAATACATACGTGATGTTTCTTATGTTCCACATCTGAAGCATAATATCATTAGTGTAGGTCTCTTTGTGGAACATGGTTATGATGTAATATTTCAAGGGAACACATGTTATATCTATGAAAAAAATCTCAATAGAAGAATGATAGCAAAGGTTGAAAAACCCATGAATTGGATGTTTCCATTGACTCTTAGAAGTCGAAATATCTCATAGCCTTTAGTCTTCAATGTGTCAAGAATAGATGAGTTTCATCTATGTCATTCTAGGTATGGCCAGATCCCATTCTAGAGTCTAAGTCTCCAAAAAAAATTAATGGTCATTATTCTCCCTACTATGATTGAAAAATATTGTAGTTGGGAAATTTTTGTTCTAAAAAGGGATAGAGGAGATAACATTCCCACAACTTCCTCTAAAGAAAAAAAGCCTTTATAGCTAATCCATACATATTAATGTGGCCCAATCCAAACACAATCCACTAGTGGTATTATTTATCTTCTGACCTTCATTGATGATTATAGTAGGAAGAGATGGGTTTATTTTCTCAAAAACAAATTAGATACATTCTCAAGATTCAAAGAATTCAAAGTAGAAGCAAAAAAATAGAGTGGAAATCCTTTAAAAGTCCTTAGGTCAGAGAGTACAGCTCGAATGACTTCAAATATTTTCGTCAACAAAAAGGAATCATCATGCAGAACACAACAAGGTATACTCCACAGCAGAATGTAGTAGCAGAAAGGAAAAACAAGTCAATCATGAACATGGCCAAATGTATGCTACGTGAAAATAAGTTGTCAAATAATTATTGGGATGAAGCAATTTTAACAATAGTGTATGTTCTCAATAGATCTCCATCAGTCGGTCTCTAAGATACAATACCTCAACCAACATGGGATGGTAAAAAGTTAAATGTATCTCACCTTAGATTTTTTGGATCAGTGGCTTTTTCACATGTTCCTGAGAAGCTAATAAAGAATCTTTATGATGAGGTGGAAGACGTTTTTTCATAGGCTATAGTGAGTAGTAAAAGGCCTATAGTCATTACAATCCACTTACCAAGAAGTTTGTT
Source organism: Pinus tabuliformis (assembly GCA_031772625.1). Classification (NCBI taxonomy): domain Eukaryota; kingdom Viridiplantae; phylum Streptophyta; class Pinopsida; order Pinales; family Pinaceae; genus Pinus; species Pinus tabuliformis. Next base: position 1,002,727,667 of record CM062820.1, read on the forward strand.
TTAAGAAGAGGTGTTAACTTTTTTGAAAATAAATCTTGGTCTAATCATGTTGATGAAGCTTCAAATAAGCTAGTTTATAAGCCACAACTACCAATATTGTATGTTGAAGAAGAGCCATACCATTTTGAAAATGGTATATCTTCAAGCAGTGAATCCACCAGTGATTCAACATCTTCTGAACACAGTCAGAAAACAAGAAGCATCAAATAAATATATGAGAAGGAGCATGAGTTTGACCACTAGAATATGTTTGCATTTCATTCATCTCAATCATTTGATGTAGAAGTTAAGGAAAAAAATTGGGTTGATGCAATCAGCCAAGAACTTTCTACCATATAGAAGAACCAAACATGGGAATTAGTTGATCTCCCAAGAGACAAAACCATAGTTGATGTAAATGGGTATATAATACCAAGCTAAATGAAAAAGGAGAAATTGAGAAACATAAGGCAAGGTTGGTTGCCAAAGGATTCTCACAATAATTTGGTGTCGACTATGGTAAAACCTTTGCTCCAGTAGCAAGGTTAGACACTGTCAGAACCATTTTATCCACAATTGAAATTCTATTAGCTTGATGTAAAATATACCTTCCTAAATGGTATACTACAGGAAGAAGTTTATGTAGAGTAGCCTCCTCATTTTTAATATCAAGTATAGGAGCATAAGGTATATAGATTGAAGAAAGATTTGTATGGTTTGAAACAAGCTCCCAGAGCTTGGTACAGTCACATCGACACCTATCTCATCAAAAGTGTTTTTTGCAGAAGAAACCATGAGCCAACTTTGTATACCAAAGCTCATGAAGGTAAAATTATTATTGTATGCCTTTATGTAGATGATCTTGTTTATACTTGTTTATACTATAAATATGATGTTAGAAGTCATAAAAGAAGCAATGCAAAAAGTGTTTGATATGACAGATCTAGGGGTTGTCAAATACTTATTAGGCCGTGAAATTCATGAATATGCTAATGGAATTTTAGTTGGTCAACAAAAATATGGCACTAACATCAGCCAAAAATTTGGAATGACCAATTATAAACCAGCTGATACACCAATTGCTCAAGGCACCAAACTGAGAAAGAAGATATAACACCACAAGTTGATCCCATGTTGTATAAAAGTCTAGTTGGTAGTTTATTGTATCTAACTATAACTAGACCTGATACCATGTTTGCATCAAGTTTTGTCTCCAGGTTTATGAAATCACCAAATATTACTCATTGGAAGGTTTCAAAAATGATCTTAAGGTATATTGAAGAGACCATAGACTATGGTTTGTTCTATACAGATTATGAAAATTGTTCACTTTCAGGTTATACAGAAATGAATTATGCAGGGAGTTTAGATGATCACAAAGGCACTTGATGGTATGATTTTCATCTTGGAACCAATATCATTTCACGGGCATCCAAGAAACAATCAATTGTTTCAATATATTCTGCAAAGGAGAAATATGGGGCAGAAAATTCAACAGATTTTCAAATAGTGTGGTTGAGAATATTATTGAAGGAGTGCAAATGTTTAGAAGGAGCCAAATCCAATTTATTGTGATAACAATTTAGCAATTTCATTATAAAAAAATCATGTTTTCTAATAAAAGAGAAAGTACATTGACACGAGTTTCCATTTCATCCATGAACTTGTCGATAATGGGGACATAGTACTTATTTTTTTTGGTTCCAAAGATCAACTTGCAAATATTTTTACAAAGCCATTGGGAAAGAATGTATTATAATTTCAAAGAGAGCAATTAAGCATTGTAAGTGGATCTACATGTAACAGTTGATATTAGGAGGGTATGTTGAGATATTAATCTCACTATTTTCTAGGTGTCATCACATTTGATTCTCTCGTCTGCTAAGTGTCATAGACAATTCAATTTTACCTTAGTTTAGTCAATTTCTACTCTAGTCATTTATTGTTGATATTTTCAATGTAATCTATTTAGCTATTTTGAATATTGAGAAGAGGAATCTCTCCTCCACTCTTTCCTCTTCATTATTTGTCACAACCCAAAGTAACCAGATATTATATTATTGGTGTGCCACGAGAATAATTTTTATTTTTCAACATTATTCAAGGTGTAATTTCAAGTCTAATATGTTAGTAAGATAAGTATCTAAGACATGAATTTCCATATATTTTAATAAAGTTCCTGGCCTCCAATCATGGCATACGATAGTCCCACGGGAACTCCAGTGATTACTTCAACTAGAGTACCGTAGTAATCCAAATATAATATTAGGTTTTAATTTATTGCTGACGACAGTCATGCCTTGAAGTTAATTTGTTGATGACCAGAATAAATTGTTGAATTTAACTTGTATGTAGATTTTAGATTATTTTTTAAAATCTCATGTGCCAGAGTGCAATTAAATAGTTGACCTATATTGATTTTGCTTATATTTTAAAATTTGTAATTAGAATAAGAATGGACAATTAAAAAATATCTCTATATAATATCCATATTTTTTTTGCTAAATACCTATGAAACCTTGGTTTAGATTTTTTTTTTTTCCTTCTGTTTTTTTTTAAGGTCTCTCCCTCAACCATGACTTTTTCTCCTGGAAATGAAATATTGGAAGCTTGAAACAGGCATCATGAACCTCACTCATTCAACTCTCTCGTCACTAGCGAAACTCATGCACTGAAACTCTCCATGTTCATCCTAAAATTATCAAAGATACCCCACAATAAAATATTAAGATAACTGAAACAAAATTTACAGAGTAAAATTTGAAAATTTATTGAAATTGTCTATAAAATTTTATTGATATTTACGTTCTTTTATTACAGTTTGTGTATACAAATGAAAATTTACAAGTTTATTTCAATTTGAATTTGTTTTTTATAGTTTGTTTATTCCGTGTCAACTTGAATCCTCTAGTGATAAGGAATACAAAAATACCAACGAGCTCTATGTATTGATGCTGCTTCACTACCTTGAATAAATTGATTCACGAATGAATTGATGGATACCTTCCTTTAATTGATGATTGCATTCTCTTAGTCCACGGGGCTGTCACCAAACCATGGATCCGAAAAATGAATGAATGCCTTCTTTTATTCCACAGAGTTGCTGCCAATCCATGGATTACCAAGTAATGCTAGGATTTTCTAGCATTACTTGATGTCTCGAAAATGACTATGTAAATTTTCACCATATTTTAATATTTTTAAATAGAATACATTTCGTTGGCCTATGCCAAATAAGGTGTCCAACTTTATAACTGGTAGAATAAATGTAGCGTCAAAATTTAATTGGTTTAGAGAAAATAAGTAAAATAAATTTGAATTAAATATTTTGGTGAATATAGAAAGGGTGGAAAAGGGAACACATTCTTTGATTTATGTGCAAAACTAATAAAAACAAAATTATTGATTACTATAGTCCCTATTCCCCCGAAGGGGCAGCGATTAATAATATCACCTCTAAAGTTATTCCCCAAAATCATCTTTAAAATTATTTTTATGAAATCGAGAATTTTTAAGTAATATATGACCTTGGTCATGTAAGAAAACAAATAACTTAGATGTCATTCTAATATATCATTTAAAGACAAAAAAAAAATTATTTATTCTTATTTTAAAAATATTTTCATTTATTTTCCCACGGGACTTAGATTAGATAGTGACAATGTGTTCTAATAAGGGACTCTATGGTTCAAAACTTTGTGGAAAAAAATTCAACCATGCTAAGGGCTGGTGTGGCCCAAGTTGGGTGTGATCTATAGGTGATTTTGATTACTTATATGCCCCTGAGACACGAATTATCAAACCATAGGTTAGCCATGCTAGTCATCTTTGGACTCACATAAACTAGCAAACAAAAGAAAAACATTTTCATTAATTTCATAATATATTATTTTAGTTTGAAAAATCATCTTTTAACACTCTCGTAATAATAATATTAGAATATTAAAATAGCATAATTACCCATTAATGATATTTTTAAAAATAAAAATACAAATTAATCTTAGATAACAATTATTTCCAATTTTTGGTGAATATTTTTTTATCCTCAATAATAAATTTAATTGATTATTTAATTTAGATTATAATTTTTTATTTAGGCCAAATTGTATAGACTTCAAAATTAAAAATTACTTGATAAACATAAAATTCAAAGCAATCTCTCGCTAGCGAGACTTGACCATTAAATCCAAAAATTTACTCTCCGTAGAGAAGTGAGAAGTAACTAAGTACTGGGAGATACATTTTTTAACATACAAAAACACAAAATTTAACCTAAGAGGTAATGTAAAAATCCGGCAATAATGAAGGAAGCATAAATCATAGACATGATAGAAACTAGGAAAGAGGGTTTGAGTCTGTGATAATGAATTGGATGGGCTCTTTGTTATCTCTAGGTGTTCCTCTCATCAATGGGAGGCTGTCGAGTTGAAGTTCAATATGCTCCCTCCTTCAATATACGTCACTCATATGCCAATGCAAATGTTGGAGGGGATGGATAATATTTGCATGATGGTTGTTCCTGTAGAAGAGAAATCAACTATTTTCATATACTAATTAAAATGGCCTCTCATATGCCTTGTCTTTGGAATCGAATCTACCCACTTAGTAAGAATCTTTGTATCTGAGAGGTGAAGTCTATGAGAGGAAGCTTCTCCCTCAGCATGGGAGAGCTCTTGTTGAATGGGTCCGAACGTGAGGTCACAAAAGTGAGAGGTGGTTTCCTTGAGATGATGATGACTGACTGTACTATGATTGTGGGCGTTCTCTTATCAATAGGTGATACCCCTACGAACTCACATCGGTTAACAGGGCATGGAGGAAAGGTTAGAGAATAGGTAAGGATTTAGGAAAGAACATAATAGACTCAAGGATTTAGATAAGTAATATGAGTGCAACGTAAGTCGAGTACCGAGAAGAGAAACACAAAAAAAAAGGGGACCTCGAATGAGATAAGCTAGTTCCATTTGTTTGAAAGGAAGGAAAAAATAAAAGGAAATCCTAGACAAGAAACATAACAAAATAATCCAAAGAAGGAGCCTTGCATTTTGAAACCTTGAAAGGATGAGCATGCAATAGGATGGATTAGGATGAGGGATGAAGGAGAGGAATTATAGTTGAGGAATAGGGTATCCAAAGAATAGGAGAGAGATGGGGCCATGCAGGGAATCACAGAAAAATGAAATCTAATGGGGATGTTCCTAGAGGAAGAAACCAAGAATTAGGGGGGAAGAAATGAAAAGTGAAAATCCAAAGCGTCAAAGAAAACAATGGTCTAACCAACTTGTAGAAGAGTAAATAATATATAATCATAATAATTCTACATAGGACACAAAAATTACAGGTTTCAATGTGTTGTTGCAGATCAGAGTATTAACAGAATCTTGAGGTTAGAAATGGGTTTCAAAATGAAAAATGTACTAACAAAATCAACTTTACGAGAATTTATAGGATTCAATATAATCATGTCATCCAAATGGGAGAATATTTTTGGAGGGAAAGAAGAAAATTACTCTTTTCAATCATATTTTTTGACTTATCCCCTTACAGATTTTCTCAAACATCAAGTGTGTACACATGTCAGATGTAGAATCAGATTTTTCATCTGAAAAGTACACCAAGAAAATTTCAAAATGCATGAAAAAACGTGTTTGAAACATGTCTTTTCATGTATTTTCAATTATTCTTGATGTGGATTCACTCAAAAGTACATAGAGTGGGTGATCATTGGATTTGAAATCTAATTATGCATCAAGTGAGTGTACACACTTGAAATTTGAGTAAACATACAAGGAGATAAATTGAAAATACAATAAAAAATATAGTTTTACCATTATTTCATTATTTTCCTTAAGAGGCTCATTTTAGACCTCAAAATTCCCTTAATTAGTGAATGAACTCCCATGAATTATCGAATCCGAAAATTAGAAAATGGTTTTTAGAAATTAGTATCACATTTGAGCATAGTTGTAGATAACACCACTTGAATATTTTCTCAATCACTCCATGCTCCAAACTCAGAGTCCTCTACCTACTATTTTCCTTAAAAACCGTAACCGTCCTACCCCTGATTTATCCACTTTTACAAGCCCTCTATGTAAATGTGAAACAAAATGTTGCTATGATAAGACTCAACCTCCCATACGACCTTAAGGAAGTGGAGTCGACAACTTCAGACCTTATTGACTTCCCTTAGGTGCTACAGGACCTCCAGAAGTAACCCAACACCTCCAGGAGCCCAACCCCTAAGATAAATCTCTTTTTCACTAACGTAAATACTGAGCTACTCCCCTTCCAAGGCATTCCAACGACTATGGCCCTCCAGTCACACTGATGAGCCTCCCTGAGTGCGATTGTAGCCTTTCTCTTCTAGTGTTATGCTAGCGACTGCAATATTTAAGGCTATTCTCCAGGGCGAAGACCTAGTGACTACCCAAAACTCGATGAAACTTCTAGAATTCATAAAAGACACGAAGGCGTTTATTTTGACAACAAATTTTATCAAGGAATTGACTAGACTATCCCCAACTAGGATCGACGTTCTGTCAAACACTTGGTATACATACAACCTACAAGTCATGAATGCAAGTTTGAGCATAAGGAGCTCGAAACTTATCTGAGGTTTAACAAGAACGATCATGGGTTTCTCACATTAGTTGTCACAACATAAATTAGGTCTTGAATTCATTATTCATTTAGTTACAAGTAAAAGAATGGAAAGATCCATGACTAATAATTGTGAAAAAACCATGCTTATAACTAACATATAACCAAATAAATAACAATGAGAGAAAAACCATTAAAGCCACATAATAACAAGTATATTTACTCATCAAAAGCAAGAGAAACTTATCTCTTATTAAACATAGGAAAACACCAACCATGTTTGGGACTTCCCCATACCACCAAACAATATATTGGCTAAACAAAATATTTATTTTAGCCAATCACCCCCATGTGATATTGCAAGCATGAATGTGGGATATCATGGGATAAACAAATCCATAAATAACCAAGGGAATCCAGAGGTTAAACTACCTCCACCCTCACCATATTGTGATCTCACCTAAATCAGAGTTGAGATCACAAATCCAAACCAAGCTTGGATGCCTCAGAATTTATTCTCCAATACCTTGAGGAATTCTCCCATCTCCACCTTTGAGATTTACCATCTATCTTACCATTACTGGTTAAGGGATTCCTATGCCTTTGAGAATTTTACTAAGACCACCTCAACTAGATCCAAAATCTTTTGTAAATCAAAAAATCAAAATAAGAAACATCCCATCACACCATGGCTATCCGTAAATTGCAAGGCAATGCTAAATACATTGTCAAAACATGGAAAAATCCATGCCAATGACAACAAAAGAACCAAATATGAGCATGCACATACCATGCATGTCAAAGCCAACTAGGAAATCATAATTGCAACCTATTACCTGCAAGTATTCCTACTGAAACTGCTTGATCCAACTTTTCATTGCTTGATCCTTGCTTTCCTTGTCCTTCCATTGCTTTCCTTGTCCTTCCTTTGCTTACTTTCTTTCCTTCTCCTTTTGGTGCTCTTCTCCTCTCTCAGACTAATTCCAAAACTGAACTGACAAATGTCTACCAACTAATTCTCTGAGGGATTTTTATTATTGATGCCTCTAATTTCTTCAATTTTTCATTATTTTCCTTCAATTTTCTCCTCACACGCAACCTGTGACCTTTTACCTCCCTTTTCTCCAAAATTCCTTTATATTCATAAATAAAATGTCAATCTATTCCTCTTTACCTTTTCAAATCCTTTTCCATTTCCTTTACCAATTTCCCTTAGCCATAAACACACCAAGTGATTCCCACTAGGATATTTTTCCCAAACATTCTACTAGGAATAAGTGTCCCTTAACCTTGGTCTTCTTTTTCTTTTATTAACTTTTATTACACAAAATTTTAACCTGGGGAAGTTACAAACCCCTCCCACTTAGGAGAACACCATTGTCGGTGTTCTATGACACCTACAACTATTAAAACTGCTAAAAAGAAAAAAATGCTACCCATGGAGCCTTATAAGCCAGCTCGTTGCAGTATTTATAATGAGGCACATGCTCAAAATTGAAACTATCATGACAAGCATGACAACATGAAACCCATAATGCTTATTGGAGCTTTATAACACAACCCATTGTGATATTTACAATAACAACCATACATGAATATGTAATAAAAATACTACTTTTCCTCAATCAGAAAACAACGAAGCATACATAGCCTGCATTTGATCAACCATCTGCCATGTAGCTTCATTGGGCCCAAAGCTCTTCCATTGCACTTTAACTTGCTTGATTTCATTTTTCTAGAGCATGAGAAGTTTCCTATGTAATATGAACTGAGGTTCTGGTTGGAATTATCCTTACGTTTCCACCTATAATACAGACCAATCAATAAAATGACCAACATCCCTTACATATCTTTTGAATAATGGAACATGGAAAACATCATGAACTTTCGCTGTCAGAGGTAGTGCAAGTCTATACATCACTTGTTCAATCCTCTCAAGGATCTCAAAATACCTGCAATACTATGGTGCCAACTTTCCACATGATCCAATCCTCAAGGAGATATTCTTCATCTTGATGCACAAATACACATGCTCCCCAACCTAGAACTCCTTAAATGCCCTATGTTAGTCTACATAAGTCTTCTTCATGTCTCGTTCTGCCTTTAGATTCTTCTTTATAACTTTCATTTCTTGTTCCATGTCTACGAGCACATCTAGTCTAATAAGTACCCTAATGACTAGATCACTCCAATTGATGGGAGTGTTACAACTCTGCCCATCCAGTGCCTCAAATGAACTCATCCTCAGTGAATCCTCATACTAATTGTTGCAATAAAACTAAACCAATGGAAGGTACTCCTCCCATCTCCTTTTCTGATGCTTCACATACATCCTCAGCATATCCTCCAGTATCCTACTAACCCTCTATGTGTGTCCATCTATCTACAATTGATAAGTTATACTGAAGGCCAACTTTTCCCCAATCCTACAAAAAACTTCTTCCAAAACTTTGAAGTGAACTTAGCATCTCTGTCTCACATAATATTCTTCATAACACCAAGCAATATCACAATCTTCCCGATGAATACTTGACTAGATGAATAACTAGTCTTCACTAGAATGAAGTGAGCTACCTTTCTTAACCTGTCTACCGCAACCATGATAGAATGATGTTGCCTCGATGTCCTCATAAGCCTGTAATGAAGTCCATGGAAATGATTGCCCATTTCCATTATGGAATCAGAATAGGATGAAGCAATCTACTTGGATGATTATACTCTGCTTTCACCTCTTGACAGTCTAAACATCTAGCCATGAACTCTGCCACTTCCTTCTTCAGATTCATCTAGTACTAGAACTTCTTCACTATTGTCAATGTATTCTGATATCCTATGTGACCTGAATATGATTCTATGTCAAACTCACTCAAGATAAGCTTCTTGACTTCTGTGTCATCTGACACATAGATCTTGTCCTTGAATCTCACCAAGTTGTCTATTCTAAGATGCTAGTCGACATCTTGATCACATGTACCCTACTGTCAGCTATGCATAAGTTCCTTGTACCAGTCATCCTATTGTCTTGATTGTAATATATGATCCTATAAATCTGTCCCATATGAGCTCATTATTGCAACATTGTTCAAATGCGCATTCCTACTGAGAGCATATGCAACCCTATTCTTCCTACCCTTGATGTATCTGATCTTGAAGTCAAAATCGGTAATTTTGGCCAACCATCTAGCTTACCTACATTCAAATTCAGTTGCTCCAACAAATATCTCTGCCCAATGTGATTTCTCATCAACACAAACCTCCTACCAAGAAGATAATGTCTCCACATCTTCAAGGCATGAAAAATAGCTGCCAACTCAAGATCATGAGTCATGTATTTATACTCATGCTCATTTACTTTCTTGGACCCGCAGCATATCAGTTGTCCCTCCTACATAAGGACTCCACCAAGCCCTCTGTTGCAATCATCTATACACACTACGAACTCTTAATCTAGATCTGCAGTCTTTAACACTGGAGCATTTGTCAACAACTGCGTCAACTGCTCAAAAATAGCTACACACACCTCTATCAACTCAAACTTATTACCTTTCCTGCTCATTGATATAATAGGATAGGAAATGTGTGAGAATTCCCTAATGAACCTCCTACAATAACTTTCTAACCCCATGAATTATCTAACTCCATCCACATTCTTAGGAGTTTCCCACTCCATTAAATCTTTTACCTTTTATGTATCTACTTTTATTCCTTCCTTGGAAAGGATATGCCCTAAGTAATGCACCTTTGTCTAAAAGAAACTACACTTACTAAGATTGGAATAGAACTCATTCTCTCTTAGTAGTCTCAACATTGTTTCTAGATGCTCGGCATGATCTTCCTCATTCTATGAATATATTAAGATGTCATCAATGAATATAATAACAAACTTGCCCAAATAAGGATGTGACGCACTATTCATCCATCACATAAAAGTAGTTGGAGGATTAGTAAAACCGAATGCAACTACAATAAACTCATAATTCTCACACTTGGTCCTGAAGGAAGGCTTGTAGATGTCATCTTCTTTGATGCATACCTGATGATATCATGATCTCAGATCAATATTCAAGAACACTTATGCTCCCTTCAACTGTTCAAACAAGTCATCAATCCTTGGCAACATACATCTATTCTTGATTGTCACCTTGCTCAACTGCCTGTAATTAATGCACAACCTAATAGTACCATCCTTCTTCTTCACGAACAATACTAGTGCACCCGAAGGAAATACACTTGGCCTAATGTATCCGTTATCAAGAGTTTCCTTCAGCTGCAAATTCAACTCTACTAACTATGGAGTGTTGATCCTGTAAGGTGCCTTTGATGCTGGTGTTGCCCCTAGTACCAACTCAATAGAAAAGTCCACTTCCCTGTGGGGAGGCAACTCTGGAATCTTTGTTGGAAACACATTCTGAAACTATTGTAGTATAAGGTACCTCTGGAAGATTCTACATCCTAAACATCCTTACCCTTTTCAATAGAGATATGGATCGCAAAAATCACACACCCTTTCATGCAACTATGCTCAGCCTGCATAGTTGTGATTATCCTCACTAACGTAGGATTATTCTTCCCCTGCAAGATTCTCTTTTCCCCATTATTATCCTGGCCTTCAATAGCCTTGTTGTGACAATCTACCTTGGTCTTGTGAACATAAAACTAATCCATACCCAAAAGAGTATTATATGATCCCAATGTTAGTACATTCAAACGTGTTGTTGTAGGCATACCATTTAACTCTAATGCAAAAGCTCTTACCTAGTGATGAACTCTCTTCTTAGTACGTGTATCCATTTGCACCAACCAATACTCTACATACACTTATTTTCTCAAGCAAAACTTATCCACTAGGTCAGGATTAACATAACTATAATTATATCCAGGATCAATCAAAATAGAAATAACTTGATCAGAAATCTTACTGTCCATCTCAATAATAGATGCCTAGTGATCTACTTGAATTTTTCCCACAACTGCATAAGTCCAAGGAATACTATTACCAACGTCCACAACTATATGTGCCTCCTAAGAAATATAGATCTAAATCCTACCTCCCTAGTACAATGGACAATCTTTCCTATGATCATATTTTCCACATTTCTAACACTGTAACGGTCCTCCACCATCGCCTCTAGTCTACTACTCTCCAAGATAAGGTCCATGTCCCTTCTCAACTTTATCGAACTTGTTTTTAGGAAACACATTTTCTTTATTGCCTACATGTTGAGGTCTTCCCCACTTCTATGGCCAGTTCTCTTTAACTTTCTCATTTCCCTTCAAGTCACATTTAGGCTCAACTTTGTGCTTTTACTACTAATAATAATGCTTCAATTTCTAGATGGACTCCTCGAGCGATCTAGGCTCGTTAAACTCAATATAGTCTCTGTATGTTGTTGGAAACCCACTCATGAATCTCTATAGATTAGCCTTCTCAGCCTTGAGATAAGGCACATACCTCAACAACTCCAGGAACCTATTAGTGTGCTCATCAACTATCATAAAACTCATATGTAGCTCATAAAATTCCTTGTCTTTGTCATCATAGTACCTCAAACTCATCCCAAGTCTACACGTATTCCCTAATTCCCTTGAATTCTTCACATATTCCCACCATATGTACGCTTTTCCTTTAAGACTAAAGGTGGCTATCTTGACATTCATGTTCTCTGAATAGCTGTGCAATCTGAAGAATTTCTTCATCCCAAACAACCATACCTCTACATATTTTTCCTTCTTCATCTCTCATCTAATGTAGGCGACTTGACATTCTGGAACTCCTCAGGTAGATACTCACCCATCCTATAAGGATGATGATGGTGATGAATGTGATGATGTCTCCTAAATGAGGAACTAGAATGATGCTCATACATAGCATTCCTCCTATCAGGTGTATCTAGTGACTTTCCACCTCTAACTGTATCCCCTTTGTCCAACTTGTATCTGGACCAAGACCTCCTTCCATATGCTCCATTATTTTTCTCTTCCTTCTCTTGAATAATCCTCAACCATCCCTGTTTCTGCAACTCTGACAAGCTCTGAAGAATCGTTGCATTAACCTCTACCTGCTACTCTTGGGCCTCAACCAGCCTATCATTGTCTTCTTTAAAACTTCTAATCTCTACGTTGAAACTCCTCAATGTATCTATTGTACCAGGATAATACTCTTCTCCTTGTTGCCCAGCTTACCTATATGAAGAGTCACGGGAACTGTAGTCTACCATTTTTCTTGTCATCTTTGATTCTCTTCTTCTTCAAAGTGTACCATGTCAGAGAAATTAAATATATTCCAAAAAAAATTCCATACCTCAGTGGTGTTAAGGGGAGGCTTATCTCATTTGCAAGTTCAGTCCACGTTAGCATGCACATGTATAATCATAAGCATGTCCTTATAATCATATCAACACATCAACATCATAAAAACATAACAACATCATTCATGACCATATTAATTATATACCATGACCCCATGAATGACAATCATAAACATGACAATATCAGACTTTACCCAAAGAGAGCTTAACCCTCTTTGATATGACCCTACCCCTCATTTACCCACTTTTACATGCCCTCTAGGTAAATGTGAAACATAGTGATATTATGATAACACTCAACCTCCTATACGAGCTTAAGAAAATGACAACTTGAGACCTTAGTGACTTCGCTCAGGTGCTACAGGACCTCCAGGAGAAACCCAACCCCTCCAAGAGTCCAACCCATGAGTTAACTCTCTTTTTCGCTACTAAATCCCTAGTGACTCCCTTTCCAAGGTATTCCAGCAACTATGGCCCTTCAATCGCACTGAAAATTCCACCTAAGTGATACTATAGACCCTTTTTGCCAGTGCTATGCTAGCAACTGTGAGATTTAAGCCTATTTTCTAGGGCCAAGGCCAAGTCACTACCCAAAACTCCATGAAAGTTCCAGAACTCATAAGAGATATGAAGACAATTATTTTAATAACAAAATTGATCAAGGAATTAACTAGAACTTCCCCAACTAGGAATGACATTTCGTCAAACACTTGGTAGACATACAACCTATAGGTCATGAATGCAAGTCTGAGCATAAGGAGTTGAAAAATTATCTAAGGTTTAATAAGAAGGATCACTTGCTTCTCACATTAGCTCTCACAACATCAATTAGGTTTTACATTCCTTATTCATTCAGTTACAAGTAAAAGCATAGAAAGAGTCATGACTAAGAACTGTCAAATAACCCTACTTATAACCAACATATAACCAAATAAATAACATTGAGAAAAAAACCATTAAAGACACACAATAATAAGTGTATCTACTCATCAAAAGATAGATAAACTTATCTCTTATTAAACATAGGAAAAATCCAACCAGGTTTGGAACTTCCACGTACCACCCAGCCATAGGTTGGTTGAACCAAGTATTTCTTTAAACCAATCACCCTCATGAAATATTGCAAGCATGAATGTGGGATCTCATGGGATAAACCAATCCATAAACAACCAAGGCAATCGAGAGGTTAAACCACCTCCACCCTCACCATACGTGATCTCACCTAAACCGATGCCGAGATCACAAAACCAAACTAAGCTTGGATGCCTCAGAATTTCATCTCCAATACCTTGAAAAATTTTCCTGTCTCCACCCTCAAGCTTTATTGTGTATCCCACCATTACCGATCAAATGATTCCTATGCCTTTGGGAATTTTCCTAAGACCACCTCACCTGGATCCAAAATTTTCTAGCAATCTAAAGATAAAACCGAGAAAAGTCCGATCACACCATCGTTATGTAGAAATGGAAAGGCAAGGCTAAAATCCACTGTTGAAACCCGAAAAAATCCATGCCAATGAAAACAAAAGAACCAAATACAAATATGCACATACCATACATGTCAAAAATAGCTAGAAAATCATACATGCAACCTATTGCCTGCAAGTATTCCTACTGAAGCTACTTGATCCATCTTTTCCTTGCTTGATCCTAGTTTTCCTTGTCCTTCCTTTTCTTTCCTTGTCCTTACTTTGCTTGCTTTCTTTCCTTCTCCTCTTGGTGCTCTTCTCCTCTCTAAGACTAATTCGAAAACTGAACTAACTAAAGGCTACCACCTGATGCTTTGAGGTATTTTTATTACTGATGCCTCTAATTTCTTCAATTTTCCATTATTTTCCTTCAATTTCCTCCTCACATGCAACATCTGACCTTTCACCTCCCTTTTCTCCTAATTTCTTTTATTTTCATAAAAATCTCAATTAATTCCTCTTTTCCTTTTCAAAGCCTTTTCCATTTCCTTTAGCAATTTCCCTTAGCCATAAACAAAACAAGTGATGCCCACTAGGATATTTTTCCCAATCATTCTGCTTGGAATAAGTGTCCCTGACCTTGGTCTTTTTTTTCTTTTATTAATGTTTCTTACATGAAGTTTCAACTGGGAGATGTTACAAAAACAAACCTTAAACACATATGTTGGGTTAGAGCCATGGGTGAAGCCATTTCACTCATTAAAACAACATAATTGAGAATTCAATTGATTCACAAGTGTAATGGAAACCAATTAAGTTCCAAAATTATTACATTCATGGTGTGGTTGGCCAAATTGATGGCAAACATGCTAGATGTTAGCACCATTAATGTTTTCGAGGGTTCTTTCAACATTTTATGGTGCTTTCGCTAAGTGGGATGACAACATCTAATGGTTAGATTTGATGTGTAGTTACACATATTTTCTATCTTTAACTATCAAAATCTATAAAGTTTAAAATGTACATGTCATCATTGACCTTTACTTGATTTTTAAAACTACCAATCTTACAGGTGAAATAAAAATTTACTTGTATCTATTTTGGGGCATATCTATGTCTGTGTGTGAGAGAGAGAGGGAGAGATAGATCCATTTATATATCTATGTGTTTATGCTAGAGAGAGTTATCTCTTACATATATTATTATCATTTTATATCTTATATATAATCAATTCCAAATGGGATGGAAAAAATAAAATAAGTTAGGCACAAGATTAAACTCTAACATAAGCACATATTGTATGGTGCCTGTAGACTTTGAGACAAAGACATGTTGTGATCACAATATGAGACTCGCTATTTTGATTGTGGATATTTGGGCATGTTAGAAAAAACATGCCTTCTTCCTAACTCACATCATACAATCCCACACCATGCACCCTGAACATTAAACTCCTAAGCTTGAAGGTTGAAACTCATGTGCTCACCCATGGTCCATTGTATGTGATATAAAAAATAACCCATTGGGGTAGAGTAATTAGAATGAAGGGATTTTTAGTTGTTCAATAAAACTAATAAAAGTGACAATAGTTATTTGTTTAATTTTGAGAGTTTTATGTAGTTTGTTCGTTTTTAGTATGCTCATATAGATACCAATTTTTATAAAATGAATCATTTTCATGGTTTAGAATTTAAATCATAAATGGATAGTTAAAATTGCTCTATGCATTTGATAAATTCATAATTGAATCTAAACATGACTAGATTGGGCCACTCGAAACTTAAGATGCGAGATAGAGAGATGGGTCCTTACTTGTTAAAAAATGTTGAATTTCTTCAAAACACATACCTTAATAGGCATGCCATAAACCTTAATAGGGATGATGGGTGGAAGTTAAGTAAAAGCTAGACTCAAGCTCTCTCTTCTTGACTCTTCCTCCCTTCCCTCTCCTTTCTCCTTTTTGATTTTTTTGATTCTCCCTTTTCACCTTTTGGCTATATCCCCCTTTTATCTGTATTAATTTTCTTTAACTTCATGTGTTTAAATGAGTATTAAATTTCTGATCAAATTGGTTGACCTAACTAATCCTGAATTTTTAATATTTATCTTGTAAACCTTTAAAATTATCTCAGTCATCCTCCTATTTAAAGGAGTTAAGTTTTCCTCTAACAAATTATGGCCATATTGATAATATCCTTATTAATAGAAATTAATAATATTAAATTATAATGAAATAAAAATACTTTAATCTGAATTATTCCTAACAATAAGTATTTAACTTAATTTATCTTGAATAAGTCAAACCCTAACAAATTATATTATATAAATTGATTATTTTTAGATAACATGATCATAAAAATTGATATTACTAAATAATCAATTTATAATATCGAAATAAAATATTTAATTATTACATAAGAGCTAGTTTCTAACTAAATATTAAAGAATTTAACACATAATATTCTTATTATAGAAATTAATAATATTTTAATTCGAAATATTATCACATGTATCTTGAATAAGTCAAACCCTAACAAATTATATTATAAAAATTAATTATTTTTAGATAATATTATTATAAAATTTGATATTATTAAATAATCTATTTTTAATATCAAAATAAAATATTTAATTATTACATAACATCTAGTTTTTTAACTAGATATTAAACAATTTTTCCTCAGTAACAAATTAACCAACCACTAATTTTCAACGGCTAACTGTGGGCAATGATGTATCCATGCTATATATTCCTTGAGATAAGTTGCTTTCTCGCCTTGTCATGAGGACGAACTACATTAGTTGGTTTGAAACATCGACCAAATCATAACGATGTGATTAATCCGAAAGACTGATATCTACATTATGGATCACAAAAGTCTTAGATCTAGCATTAACACATACCTTATATATATATATATATATATATATATATATATATATATATATACATTGTCAAGTTGCTTGTTTCATTGAGAGATGGCCACAGGCTTAACCTTTGGCTTCAAAAACTGTGACCCAGGGGCATCTATGTCGTCAAAATTACCTTGGGATCGTACCCAACCTGTGCCAGAGCAGCCTTTAACATGAATGGATTTTTTCCCATGAAGTTTTTAACTAATGACCTTCACATCTTGAAGTGATTTAACAACACACCCCATAACCATCTACTCTATGCCTAATGGAGT
Source organism: Pinus tabuliformis (assembly GCA_031772625.1). Lineage (NCBI taxonomy): Eukaryota > Viridiplantae > Streptophyta > Pinopsida > Pinales > Pinaceae > Pinus > Pinus tabuliformis. The sequence goes on from CM062820.1 coordinate 1,002,745,154, forward strand.
CAAATTCCTTGTACATTATTATTTCCTGCTTTTTTTTGTTTGCTAGTTTATGTGAGTTCTATGATGACTAGCACGCCTAACATGCGGCTTGATTTATTGTCAGCGAGGGGCACATACATCGTCAAAATCACCTAGGGATCGTGTCTAACATCAACAAGACTAGCCCTAACATGGTTGGATTTTTTCCCATGGAGTTTCAAACCAGTGCCCTTTACACCATGGAGTACCTTAACATAATACATTCACACTATTTTCTCTATGCCGTGTGAGCTATTACTCATTGAAATATTCAAATCCTTTGAAATCCCTATTTAAATATAAAAATTGGTTCAAATATATTTTATTATTTATAAGATTGTCTTTCAATCCGACTCGTGAGGTTGAAAGTTGAGTAAGCTATTACTCTTTAAAATACATTACAACTAACTAATTTGAACACACAACTTGATAAATTTTGCATAATAATTCAACATCATTTGTAAAAGCTTTGGAATTACATAAACCACAACAATTTTCCATGACTAGTTTCATAGTAATCCACAAAATTCAATATAGAAATCGTCACTATAGATAACCAAGATATTAATGATTTTACTTAATTTAATTTCGTTTTACGATAAAGGTAAAATTAATAAGATAAAACATGAAAATTATATCAACGAATTATTACAAAATAAAATATTAATAAAATAGATAATAATAATATTTAAATAATTGGCATAAGCATAATACATCGTATACAGAAAACTTAAAAAAAAAACTATCATAGAAAAAATTACTTGAATAGTCAGAATGGTCGCTAAATTTATATCTGAGTGGCACCCCAATCCCCACCGTTTGTATCAATGGTCAGCCATCCAAAAATTGATATTATGATATAAAAATAAAGAATTTAAGTATTTAAACAATTATTTATTTCATAAAATTGATTTTTTAATCAATGGTCAGCCATCCAAAAATTGATATTATGATATAAAAATAAAGAATTTAAGTATTTAAACAATTATTTATTTCATAAAATTGATTTTTTAATGTATAATTAGAAAAACACCAATATTAACATTTTTTAAATTAATGAACATTTCTAAAAGAACCGGTTAACAGTGTAGATGGCTTCTTCTCCAACCATTTTAGGAAAAAGTTAAAATCTTTTTGTTAATGAAAATATATTGCCGAAGACTTATATATATGTTTATTCTCTATCTTGAATGTTTATATCGTTAAAATAACATAAATATAAAATAATTGAACATTTATTTAAGTGGGAAGATATAAATTGTTGCTTTAATAAGATTTTTTTTAAGTTTTTTATTTCAATTTAAGGGGATGATATGTTGATTTTTTTTTAAATTGAGAGTCAAGATTTATTCTGGAGGGAACATGCTCAACATATGCTTAATCTTAATGCTTATCAATGAGTAACGACTATAGTGTTTTGCAGAGTTTGTTAGGTTGCATTGAGTTTTAATAAATTTAAAAAATTAGTTTCATGCGACATGGATCCCCGCCCACCAATTTCCTAGGGATTTGAGATTATTCCAATTCTAATAAGTTCCTCCATTATAGCTTCCATATATATATATATATATATATATATATATATATATATATATATATATAGTGAAGTTGCTTGTCTCATGCCATCAAAATTGCCTTTGGCTTCAGAAACTGTGACCCAGGGGCATCTATGACGTCAAAAGTACCTTGGGATCATACCCAACTTGTGCCAGACTAGCCTTTAACATGAATGGATTTTTTCCCACGAATTTTTGAACTAATGACCTTCACATCTTGAAGTGATTTAACAACACACCCCATAACCATCTACTCTATGCCTGATAGAGTCAAATACCTTGTATATTATTATTCCATGATTCTTTTTTGTTTGCTAGGTTATGTGGGTCCTATGATGATTAGCACGCCTAACATGAGGCTTGATTTATTGTCAGCCATGGGCATATACATCGTCAAAATCATCTAGGGATCGTGCCTAACATCAACGAGACTAGTCCCTAACATGGTTGGATTTTTCCCATGGAGTTTCAAACCAGTGTCCTTTACACCATGGAGTGCCTTAACATAATACAGTGCCATTGTTTTCTCTATGCCCTGTGAGCAATTATTGCTTGAAATATTAAAATCCTCCCAAATCCCTATTTAAATGTAAAAATAAGTTCAAATATGTTTTATTATTTATAAAGTTGTCTTTCAATCCAACTCGTAAGGTTGAAATTTGAGTAAGCTATTACTCTTCAAAATACATTAAAACTAACTAATTTGAGCACACACCTTGATAACTTTTTCATAATAATTCAACATCATTTATAAAAGCTTTGGAATTATATATACCACAACTATACATAATTTTCCTAAATCATAAATAATCCACAAAATTCAATATAGAAATAATCACTATAGATAAGTAAGATATTAATGATATTACTTAATTTAATTTTGTTTGATGATAAAGTTAAAATTAATAAGATAAAACATGAAAATTATATCAACGAATTATTACAAAATAAAATATTAATAAAATAGATAATAATAATATTTAAATAATTGACATAAATATAATACATCGCATAAAGCTTAAAAAGAAAAAAAACTATCATCAAAAAAATTTACTTGAAAAGTCAAAATGGTGCCAAATTTATATCTGAGTGGCACCCCAATCCCCACCGTTTGATTAAATGGCCCGCCATCCAAAAATTGATATTATGATATAAAAATAAAGAATTTAAATATTCACACAATTATTTAATTCATAAAATTGATTTTTTAATGTATAATTAGAAAACCACTAATATTAACATTTTTTAAATTAATCAACTTTTCTAAAAGAAACGCTTAACGGTGTAGATGGTTTCTTCTCCAACCATTTTAGGAAAAAATTAAAATCTTTTTGTTGATGAAAATATATTCCCAAAGACATATATATGTTGATTCTCTATCTTGAATATTTATATGGTTAAGATAACATAAATATAAAATAATTGAACATTTATTTAACCGGGAAGATACAAATTGTTTTTCCAAAGGAAAAAACGGTAATCTTTTATTAATGAAATTAATGAAAAGTTACACTAGTAGCTGCAATGGTGCATTTCACAATCTGCCACTTGGGCTCCTTGGTTACACACCGTTAGAAGACTAACGTGCTCAAAGAAGAAGAAAAGAGAAGAGGAAAGAGCAAGAAAAAAGGGGGAAAAACTGAAAATCCGGCATCAGGTTTTTCGCCCCTTTTTCTTTTCGACCTTACGCCACTCTCCCAGAGTGGGCTCGGTCGATGCAATGACTAGCTGTGTTCCTGCATTCTGTGTGCCTGTTTCTTTGTCTGAATCTGAAGTATCTGAGTGGTGTTGCCGCTTGTTGCCTCCCATACTATTCATCTCTGCCTGGCTTTGGTGGTTCTCTACCTGTTGTGGGGCCTTGGTTTCTGATATGTTTTCCTTCTGATTCCCTGTTTCCACTTCCGCTATAGTGGTGTCGTCCTCATCTGTTTCTGATTCTTCAACTTCTGGTGTCGAAGAGGCTTTTCTTTCCGCGGCTCTCTTCTTTACAACCTCATCTATGTTCTGCCAACCTTTTGGCTTCCTTTGTTGTGGCTTGCTCTTGTTGAGGCTTTTGCATGCATTGAACAGATGACCTGTTTGTTGACATCCCCTGCATCTGAAGGCTGTATTCTCATAGTCCAAAGGTTGTTTCCACTGTGAGTTGTTGAAGTTCAGAATGATGCTTTCCGGTAAACCTTGGCTAAGATCTACCTCGACACATATTCTAGCAAAAGTAAAGATTCCTTTTATGTGTCTCTCTGTGTCAATCTTTAACGTTCTACCAAGGGTATTCCCTATAACTAGTAAGGCCTTGGAGTGCCAGAAATGTATCGGAAGATTATGCAACCTTACCCATACAGGCATCCTTGATACCACCATAGTGTTTGCATCGAACTCCGGGAACCATGGAGTAACAAACAGCCCCGCATTGCCCCAAAACCATGGCCCTTCATTGAGGACTTTTTCCTTTTCTTCTGCTTCGAGGAAAGTTACTATGAAGAAACCCTTTGAGCATAGGTGAATTTGGCAATTTTTTGTCCAGACAGTGTGAATCCACTGGTGCAATGCATCGGTTCTAGGCCAGAAACCGTTAAATCTACATATAACAGCATTTTTCTGTAAATCAGAGAAAATGTACTTTACCTCTGGTAGATCCAAAGAGATAGAGGGGCTCTCTGGCATTTGGTCCACGATATACTGTCCTGGAGGTGCATTTACAGCTGTTGATTCTTTCCCCTTTGGAGGCTCTTTCCCTTTGGCTGCATCGCGGTATGAGCTTGTAGGTTTTGAGGTAGATCCCTTAGATCCGCCTCGCAATCGGTGATTAAGTATGATTGTTGAGTCCTTCATAACCCTGTAGTACTGAAGTGTATATTGATCCTGCATGCAAAACCCTGAAAATAAAAGGTTTTGTAATACAGCTGGGATTCCGAGTTTGTCCTGGATCTCTTTTTTCAGTTCCAGAATACTCATCCGCTCCCAGATCTGCATACAAACATGTCTTCCCTCTGTTGATCTGATGAAAATTTGCTTCAGATCCGCTGTGTCTGCCTTGATCAAAACCCGGTTTTCGGAATTGTTTTCTGAATCTGGCGAAAACCCATTTTGCTTCTGCCTGGATCTGGCAGAAACTGGTAGATCCACCCCAGTTCTGCAAAGTCTGGCCCGATCTAGTATGCCGCTTCCCAAATCGGGACTACTATTAGGGCTTCCGCTCATTTGCATGACATAGTCTTCAGAACCTCTGTTGAAAAGCTGCGTCGAGGTGATAAAGGCCCGGATCTGCGCTGTAGAGATCATAGGGTTCTCAGAACACCGTGAAGACAGGTCCCTACTCCTCCCCATACTTAATCTACGGCTTTGCCATTTTAAAATCCGCCCTAGATCTGCAGATCGAGATCGCGGCGTATCAAGACGAGGCTTAGGAGCTGGCCTGCTCCTCTTTTCTCCATAGTCACAAACAAATTTTCCATACCAGAGCATGAACAGCTGCGTCGAAGTGGTATAAGCCCAGATCTGCGCTGCAGAGGGCATAGAAATCTCAAAACGCCGTGGAACCAGGGCCCTACTCCCACCCCCAACTTGATCTACGGCTTTACCTTTTAAGAATCTTCCTCGATCGGCAAATCGAATCCACAGGGTGCCTAAATGGGCCATGAAAGCTAGCAGATGCCTCTTCCCTTCATAGTCGCAAACAGATCTTCCATTCCTGTGCCAAAAATTCTCGTACGATGGCGTATCAAGACGTGACAGGATGAAGACCATTTGTTTTGGGGTATAAAATATCGGACAAAAAGTTCCTGATGCCGCCGTGGAGTAGTCTATCTGCACCCTGAAGGAGGGGAAACGCAGTTTGCTATGGTTCGATGCGTGAAAATCCTTTCCATCCGCAGATTCGATCCAGGACCCAAAGGGGGCTCCGAGCTCAGAGTATCCATCGGCCAGACCTCTAGCCGATCCGTGGCAGATCAGATCTTTTGGGTCCGCGGCGGCGCTGAGAAAGTCTTCTGAAACCCTAAGTCCAAGAAACGCCTCCATCGCTCCAATGATGGCTGTTGTTCAATAGTTTTCTCTATGAACTCACTTCGGGAAGATACAAATTGTTGCTTTAATAAGAATTTTGTTTAAAGTTTTTTATTTTAATTTAGGGGATGATGATATGTTGATTTTTTTTAATTGAGGGTCAAGATTTATTATGGAGGGAATATGCTCAGCATATGTTTAATCTTAATGCTTATCAATGACTAATGACTATAGTGTTTTGCAAATTTTGTTAGGTTGCGTTGACTTTAAATAAATTTAAAAAATTAGGTTCGTGCCACAAGGATCCCCACCCACCAATTTCCTAAGGATTTGAGATTATTCCAATTCTCATAATATCCTCCATGATAAGTTATTATTATTTATAACTTCGATTTATAGATAAGCAAATTTTATTTTGCAAAATTGTCCATTACTTTTAATAAATTTAAGGATTTGGATTCATGTCACTTGGCTCACTATCCACCAACTTACTAGGGATTTCAGATTATTCCAATTCTAGTAATTTACTCCATTATAACTTCCTAATTATTATTTATAATATTCATTTATATATAAGCAAATTTTATTTAGCAAAATGGTCCATTTTACAATAAGATATGTAATCTTTGTTTTCTTAACTTAAAGTTGACCCATAACCCTTTTATACATCATTAGTCAACTAATGTGTGCACTAATTAGTAAGGTATTATTTGTGTTGAAATATTTCTTTTGGTTATATTTATGAAATCTTAAGCCATATTATAATGCGGTTGTACTAGTCCTAACATGCTTAAATTTTTTAAGAAAACTTCTACCATGTTTGGATGATTGTTTATATTGCAATTCAACATGATTATATATATATATATATATATATATATTCCATTTTTATAATTTTAATTTAATTGTTTATAATTATTTTGTATATGGTAGAGATTTATTTTTTTTTAAATATTTTAAATTATTTTCAAGAGTAATCACATAATAAAGGTTGAAATTTATTTCCAAATTATATATATATACTTTAAATTGATTAAATCATAATATTATAACAAAATCTATTTAAAACATAAGACTTTCCATGTTAAAATGAAAAATCTTACTACATATTTTCTAAAATATATAATATATAAACTATGAAAAAAAAAATTATATTTATAAAATTACTTACTATAGTACAAATATTTTATTATTATAAAAAAAATATTAACAATCAAAATACATCGCTAACTAATTTATTTTCGAGATTATCTTTGATTCTAAATATTCTAATATGTATATATTTTTCTACTATGTTGCTAAATCCTTAAATGGTATAAGTATTTATCTTTATAATGTAAATTTTTGTTATGTACATGAAAATTATCTTATTTTGTTTTTCTTACCATTTGTTTATTTATTGTTTATACGCATAGTATTGAAATCAACTATTATTTTTATAATTTTCCCATTTATATTTGTTTGAATGCATTTGTGTACATTGCAACTAATTTATTTTGGAGGTTAGCTTTGATTCTAAATATTCTAATATCTATATCGTTTTCTACTACGTTCATGAATCCTTAAATGGTGTAAGTATCTTTATAATGTAAATTTTTGTTATTTATATGAAAATTATCTTATTTTGATTTTCTTATGATTTGTTTATTTATAGTTTATACACATAGTATTGAAATCAATTATTATTTTAATGTCGTAAGGCGTTTTATTTGAAATGAATACCATTTTGAGTTTATCTGTCTTCACTATCCGCCATTAGATCAAGTGTTAGACGATTAAAATGTTTCCTACGGTTGATCCCATGAAATGAACCTTGAACTTAATCCTTGATTTACTCTGCTCAACTCGCTCAACCGTGGATTTACTCTCTCAGCCAATTTACTCATTAATTTTTTAGTTGGACCGTTTTGTCCCACCCGTTGAACCACCAATTGAACTAACTATCTGTAGACTGTTTAAGTTTAGTTTCCGTTGAACTAAAATGTAAGCCGACTCATTAGGTTTCCGCTGCCTTTCCTTAACTCTCCAGCTCATGGGGAATCTAACCCCGAGGTGATTGTGGGAAACTCCCAGACTCCAGAGATTTGTGAAAGCTCTCGTAAGGGCATATTTCGTGGACGAGTACACTCAGAATTGGTGGCGGAAGGGTTGGAACCACGTCACACGAGACAATGAATGGTTAGAATCTGTCATTGACAACAACTGGGAAACGGTTCATTTGCAGGTACGTGAATGATGGAAAAACTATTTGCGATGCCAAACTCTGGATATTGATGGAATTTTCTGATAAATTCCATAACAGAAAGACAAAAATTGCTCTGTTTTTGCACTCTGTTTTTTGCACAGAAAAACTGAAAATTGTGTTGCAGCAACACAGTTTGGTGTTGCAGCAACTTAGATACTGCTGTAACAGCAACAGAAAAAATTAACTTGCATTTATTAAAAAAATAAACTAACTGTTACAGATTCGTCTTCCTCACATAGAGGGATTTTCACAAAAGATTTATGCTGAAAAGTATCTTCCTCTTGACAGAGGGTTTACAACAGGAACGCTTCAGTTCCACAAACAAATTTCTGCTATCTCAAAAAATTACAGTTTTAGCCACACAGGCTGTTGCTGAAACACACAGTTCCAGTCACACAGTCTGTTACTGAAACACGTTGCTGAAACACGCTTGTAGAATGCATTGTTGCTCCAAAACACAACGAGAGCATCTTCCTCTTAAGAGAGGGATTCACCAAAGACTGTGCTTAAGAGCACCTTCCTCTTGACAGAGGGATTCACCAACATGCCTTCTTCAGAGGCACTTCAATCTGTGTCTATAAACAGTTGCTGTTACAGCTGTTACAACAACGGGAAGACAGTTCTGAAATACACAGACAGTTGCTGTAAGATGTGTTTCAGCATCTCGCAGACAGTTGCTGAAACACGTTTGTAGAATGTATTTTTGTTCCAAAACACAACGAACACAAAGAACTGTTGTTCATTACATCTTCCTCTTGCACATACGCGTTGCAGCGTATTGCCCTGCAAAACTTCACGCTGTTGCGTGCTCCCCTTTGCTCTCTACTGCTGTCCCAATGCTCTGTCTCAGTAACTCTGTCTATCACTGTTGTTTATCACTGCACTGCTGCGCATAAAACAACTTCTTCTAACCTTACGCTGCTGCGCTTCTCTCTTACTTTTCATTCCCTTCACTGCTGTGCAAGAGGGCATCATTCATGTGAGCTCATGCTGCTGCACATTTTTTCTTAAACACACAGAAATTACATTTGAGCGCTGCTGCGCTACATTGCAGAGTGATTAACACTGCTGTGGCTCTACATATATATAGTGCAGGAAGCAGTCATAACTTATCCATCAACCGCTTCAACTCTTTGACAGAGTCTCTGCTGCACATAATGAACAAATCTGATCTTTTGACATTCTGCTATGCTTCTTGAGTCGGTGGTGTTGAAACCCAAGATTGATAAATGCTGCGGCTGGCTCGAGGCTGGTACTTTCCTTCTCGGCCATGCTTCTTCTTTAATGCTGTTGGTGAGCAGTTATTGCGCAAAGCCCAGATCTGATCTTCCTCCTCCTTTGGGAACACAGACAGGCAAAGGGTGAAAGGACAATTATGGCGGTGGCATGAATAAGCCGACTCCTTGTAAGTCCTCTATTGCGGCTCGCTTCTGCTACACAGCAGTTGGAATTAATATTCCAATAGTCCCCTTTTAATTTCAACTGTTGGGTGTTCAATCATACCCACGCTAGTGCTAACGTTGGTCATTCCTTGCACTTAGATTCTTTCTTGGCTGAGTCTTCACGCTGCTGAAGAAGTTGCTGCTGCAAGAAATCTTTCCTTCAGCTTCTTTGACACTTCAAAGAGCCTATACTAGCTCTGATACCATGATGGAATTTTCTGATAAATTCCATAACAGACAGACAAAAATTGCCCTGTTTTTGCACTCTATTTTTTGCACAGAAAAACTGAAAATTGTTTTCTGGAAATTATGTTGCAGCAACACAGTTTGGTGTCGCAGCAACGTAGATACTGGTGTAATAGCAACAGAAAAAATTAACTTGCGTTTATTAAAAAAATAAACTAACTGTTACAGATTTGTCTTCCTCACATAGAGGGATTTTCACAAAAGATTTATGCTGAAAAGCATCTTCCTCTTGACAGAGGGTTTACAATAGGAACGCTTCAGTTCCACAAACCAATTTCTGCTATCTCAGAAAATTACAGTTTTAGCCACACAAGCTGTTGTTGAAACAAAAAGTTCCAGTCACACAGTCTATTGCTGAAACACGTGTTTCAGCATCTGGCAGACAGTTGCTGAAATACGCGTGTAGAATGCATTGCTGCTCCAAAACATAGTGAGAGCATCTTCCTCTTAACAGAGGGATTCACCAAAGACTGTGCTTAAGAGCACCTTCCTCTTGACAAAGGGATTCACCAACATGCCTTCTTCAGAGGCACTTCAATCTGTGTCTACAAACAGTTGCTGTTACAGCTGTTACAGCAACGGGCAGATAGTTCTGAAATACACAGACAGTTGTTGTAACACGTGTTTCAGCATCTGGCAGACAGTTGCTAAAACACGTTTGTAGAATGTATTGCTATTCCAAAACACAACGAACACAAAGAACTGTTGTTCATTACATCTTCCTCTTGCACATACGCGCTGCAGTGTATTGCCGTGCAAAACTTCACACTGTTGCGTGCTCCCATTTGCTCTCTACTGCTGTCCCAGCGCTCTGTCTCAGTAACTCTGTCTATCATTATTGTTTATCACTGCACTTTTGTGCATAAAACAACTTCTTCTAACCTTATGCTGCTGCGCCTCTCTCTTACTTTTCAGTCCCTGCACTGCTGTGCAAAAGGGCATCATTCATGTGAGCTCGTGCTGCTGCACATTCTTTCTTAAACACACAAAAATTACATTTGAGCATTGCTACGCTACATTGCAGAGCGATTAACACTGCTATGGTTCTACATATATATAGTGCAGGAAGCGGTCATAACTTATCCATCAACCGCTTCAACTCTCTGACAGAGTCTCTACTGCACATAATGAACAAATCTGATCTTTTGACATTCTGCTATGCTTCTTGAGTCGGTGGTGTTGAAACCCAAGACTGATAAATGCTGCGGCTGGCTCGAGGCTGGTACTTTCCTTCTCGGCCATGCTTCTTCTTTAATGCTGTTGGTGAGCAGTTATTGCGCAAAGCCCGGATCTGATCTTCCTCCTTCTTTGGGAACACAAACAGGCAAAGGGTGAAAGGACAGTTATGGCGGTGGCGTGAATAAGTCGACTCCTTGTAAGTCCTCTATTGCGGCTCGCTGCTGCTGCACGGCAGTTGGAATTAATATTCCAACAGATATTCCAGTACAATCACGTGAGGTACAGGGCTCAAATTTGACGACGGGTTTTAGGGTGAACAAGAATATCAGCGCTAGGATTTGTATTTCTCTACCATAAATCCTAGAGAGTCTAGCGATACACCATGAATGAATCCCTAAAAGCTGTTGGAGAATCCCTTAAGTACATGAAAAGCCTTCATGTAATGGTGTAATGGAATTCATTTTGAGGTTTTTTTTTTCACATAAGGCTTATTAGACTCGAAACTCTGTCGTGTCATGTAACATCAGTCAAGATTGAACACTGTGGAACTATATATTGTTCTTTTGTAGGTTTAAAAAAAAGTGTAGTTAAATTTTCTTTTTTTCAAAGGATAATTTTGGATAGCTTAAGTTTGCATAGTTTCTCTTGCATATTACGATGCTTGTGAATTTTATGAGAATGGTGGATTGTTGTGATGCTTGTGAATTTTATGAGAATGGTGGATTTGTTGTGTATCATGGATAATGACCTCAGTACCTTTACTTGTTTGGATACACTAAGGTTTAATACTGAGCTTTTCAATCAGTTTTTTCCTTTTTCCCAAATTTACCTCTGCTAAGAAACCCTGATTTTGCCTCTGTTCTTCCCTTTCACGCCGATACTTAACATACAGCTTGTCTCTTTGCTTTCAGTTGGGGCCTTGATCAGAGAATATTATTGAGCACCACATTTTCAATGTAATGTCTAATACTTATCATTCCTTGTGACTATTCAAATGGAATTCGATCTCACTATTACGATTGGAGGGTAGGCTCATAGAAGAAAGTAGTAGGAAGTTATTTTTAGTTTCAAGAATTTTGGAAAGAATTTTATGAACCTGTAGCATTACCGTGCACATTTTTTCCTTCTTTAATCCCCTGTAGGTGAAGATTCTTGAGAGCTTCAGGTAGAGGTCAAAATCAATGAGAAAATGTCCTCTATTGATTGTGGTTATGCATTAACCTAGCTTCAAACTCCATTTATGATATCATTTGAAGAATAATTATTCAATTCAAATGTATGATATCATAATCACTAGTCTTTGAAGGATAATTATTCAACTTGAAGGATAATTATTCAACTCAAATTGAAGTCTATATCTACTTCTGCATTGAAAGAGTAAATTCTGTAATCGGACCTTGCCTTGTGCTCCTGATATTGCTTCACTCCCAACGTTTTTGTCTGCACAACATCTTAACTCTATTGATCGCATTTATTGAGATTGAAATGTTGAGAATATAATTCTCTTCCTTTCACACAATGATTTGATCATGGACTCTTCTGAAACTTTTCGTGAAGTAGAGCTAATTATATGTGTTTCTGCACATATAATTTATAGTTAGACAAACACTTTCAAACCATATGAAATAAATTATTTATTTTTTATTAGTAATATGACAGGAAGGTTTTCACTACGTGCTGTAGATTTCTTTTTTCCATGAGATTTTTTTCCATGAGATTATCGAAATCAAAAAGAAAAGAAAAAAAAAAAGTGGTGTACCGCACAGACAGAGAAACAGACAAACATATTGCAAAGCAACCATACAAAGAAATAAGAGGAAAAATATAATTTCCATTGCAGAATATAAATATAAGAAAACACAAATAGCATAAATTCACTGGCATAGAAGAGAGGCATAAAAGGTGGCATTGTATAAAACTGATGAAAATGGCATGCCAGAAGAAATATCAATGAAAGCTTGATATGAACAATAAAACTAGCTCTGGAATGAAAAACTAGTGACTGAAATCCAAGTTTTATATCAAAAATGGAATGACAATTACAGTTGGAAGGAGGATGGAGTGGCTGGTTTTACCTTAATAGAAATTGAAGCGACTGCTTTTTCATTATCTGAAATTGAGGCAAAAAAGCAGTCTTTTGGAATAATCTCGTCGTGCACAGAAATTGAACATTGCACTGTTGTCTTTATATGGTTTCCATTTGTGCACAGAAATTGAACGTTGCACTGTTGTCTTTATATGGTTTCCTCACATTGAACAGGATGGGCCGCTGTCAGGTTTAATTTGACTGTGGAATCATTACTCATTACATTACCATCAAGTGTAGTTTGAGCATGGGAATCATTACTCGTTACCCATTACTGCAACATTATATACATCATTTGGCTTTAATATAATCTGTTGTGTCTTGAATATGGTGATAAAGTGTTGTCTGCATCGGTACAATCGTCCCTTCCTATTGGTAACTGTCGAGGAGCATAGTAATTTATTTAGCTAACCATTATTTAAATCCTTACTTCATATGCACTTCATCCAGAGGGACCATATTATGATCCGTGGGTAGTAGGGGTATGATATGGAATTTTGGCGTTGTGTAATTATTATATATTTTTTGAAGTTTTGGCATGGTCTAATTATTAGATTTTTTGAAGTTTTGGGTCAAAATTTGATGGAAACAATTTGGTTAGATTTTGATTTATGTTGGTTAAAATAATGTTTTTTTATTATATATGGATTCAACACTTTTAAAAATCTTTAATGTACTTGAATTATGAAGAGTTCAGACCTCAAACTTGTGATTTTAGACAAAATAGAGTGAAAAATAATTAAAAAAAAACGTCCAAAAAAGAGTTCAGACCTCAAACTTGGGATTTTAGACAAACTAGAGTGAAAAAAAATAAAAAAAACCCTCCAAAAAACCTCTCAACAAATAGCATAAACTTGAAATTTTCTATGATACAATTTTCATGAGAAAATAAATTTTCATCCATTATTATAAATTAGAATGGTTACTTGGTGTTCACATTTAAAACTCATAAGAAATAGGATGATACTTCATTATTGATTTGTACCACTACCATAATATGATCCTTTATTTCACATCAAGGAATTACCCTTCTTATTATCATTAATTTGTAACAATCATCTAATAATATTGAGATTTATACTAGATACATTATTCTCCTTTGTGTAAAATTGATACAACACAATAATTAAATTTTAATCAAAATAAGATGGTTAATTAAGAAACTATATTAAAGAGATAAGATTGAGTCTAATAGAGAGTACATTGCCTTGGACCTTATATATATATATAATTTTTTGTTTTACATAAATTATTCATGTTATGTTTTAGATTCAGAGTGCTACAAATATCATCCCAAAATTAGTGTTCTCATTAAATGGATGCCTAATCATCAAGCAAGGACGTTGTCAACCCAACCTCATCCATTAAAGTGCCCATATCGTTACTCCTAGTATCGAGAAGGGACATCACAAGACTAGGGCATGAAATCATCATGGTGAACAGTGTATCATCCCCTTAAGAGGGGCCCCATGTCATCACCATCATCAAACATCCTCGAAACTAGGGCAACATCCATCAACCAGGTGCAATGGTAGCCTATGGACATATTCTCATCTCCAGGGTATGTCTACTCTCAAGGTAACATTCTATCTCTTAGCATTTTTAATTTCTTCTACCCTCTGAGCATGAGATTGAAATTCATAATAGATATTCAATATATTTTCTCATTGGATTTCCCTTTAATGAGATCCTAATGCATAATACATATTCAATACATTCTCTCATTGGATTTCTCTCCAAGCATGAGATCCAAAGGATAGCCAGAGGCACAACAATTCTAAGAGAGTTTGGGGATGGAACTTGTGACCAATGTCTTCACTACCTTTTTATATCACAGTCTCATTATTAGATATTTTAATATAGAAACTTGAAGAACAATGCCATGAAAGCAGAATTCAATTTCATTGTTTGATATTCTAGTAGATGTCTGTGTTTTTGTTCCACATGACTTCGATTTATGTTTATTATTAACTTGTTTTTTAGCAAGAGAAAATAGTTATAAAATGTCATTTAATTTAGGAAAATTTTCTTGCATGTCTTGGACAATTTTCTTTCTGAGCTAATTCCATGCTTGGATCGAAACATTATTTACCAGCTTAAGCTAAAATTAAATTTGGGGTCATGGAGCATTATGAAAGACATTGTCAACCTCCAGAGTGACACCTCAAGTGCTTGATCCCTCCTCCTTGGGATATAACGTCCATAAATTGTTAAACTCATTTGAGTACACTTTTATTGTTCATCTGTCCTTTGTTTCTAACTTGAATTTTAATCTAAATTTTTGTCAATAAATTTTTCAAGTTTTAACTCCCATTGTAGACAATCAAAGTACATTTAACGCGATGCAAAGAAAATGAAAAAAATGGACAAGTATACAATTTAGGTGAAAAAAATTAGTAAAGGAGAGCTATCCTTGGACCCAAATATAGAAAGATAATTATACATGAATATAGTACTAGGACCATAATCCAATCCCTACAAAACTACAACTGGAACCTACAAAGTGAAATAAAGATAGATAAACCAACATCAAAGTCCATTCTTTTCTTCAAGATCCAAGTGATACATATAGTTTTCTCATGAGCATCTAATTTAATTTGTTCTCTAGATGCGAATTCGGTGGCCTGCAAGTAGAGATGAAGTATGGAAGATAAACATACCTCATACACATCTTGCTGAGGAGAAATCGGATCATAAATAGATGGTGGTGAATCGAGATAAGATCATTTTTCCTAGTGAAGGAACCCATTTCCACTAAGGAGATGACAAGTATATTGTTTCCTTGAAAATGTATGACATTTCTGTGATTTAGGATCAATTTTCCTTTGGTGAGGGTAAACATGTCTACTTTACTTTTATTTATATGATGCAATTCTTGTACATGATGGAACTTCAAACTAAATTAAGGGGTTAATGCTACCACTATGTTACTTTGACATTACATCATGCTTATTTTTGTTGCAAACACCTCTCACAAAGGGTAGGGATTTTCTTTGAGGGATTATCAATATCCTAATCAAATTATTTATAATATGTGTTTTTTCATTTCAAACAATATTTAATGTATTATGTGTAGGACATCATCATCACCATCATGCTATAAACACTGCAATCTTGGATGAAAGAGTTGTGAAAGAAATAATTAGAATCAAAATATCCCCTTAACACTACAATCCTGGATGCAAGTTTTGCGAATCAAAATATCCCCTTAACACTTTGAAACTCACTACTCATTTGCAGTGAAATTTGTATCAAGTGATCAGATGTCATGGAGTAAACTTGTAGCTTTAGCCATTTCTTGCTACTGATGTCAAGGAATAACATTTGATGTACATTAAGAAACTTACTCTGGGGAAACATATCCTGTAGTTCCTAAAATCCGAGTGCATATTGCACCATTCCACTTTTCATAAGCAAGTTTGCTAGCCCAAAATCAGACACTTTGACATTTTAATTTTTTTCAATTAGATCTTGTTGGACTTAAAATTCACTGCCTTTTTACTTCTTGAGTTTATTTTCAATTGATTTTTTAAATACCATTAAATGAGATGAATGCCTCATGATAAATGACGAGGAGTGGTTTGAAGGCTAACCCATTGGACGACTTCCTATATTATTGAGAGAGGACATAATCCAATTGGTAGATGCTCTTTAATGACCATTGTGATTGCTGGAATTGCAAGGTTTTTTTGTTCCATGAATGTTACAAATGATATTTATAACATAATACAATTGCAGGTTTAGATGTCCTAGTCCTTATCAATGGACAAACAAATTATTTGTGAAGTCTTTAACATGGTGGAGTGGGATGGTGACTGAATTCTCGGTCATGCTAGCAATATTTGGCCAGAAAAAATGGAAGTCTTGGACATTGTAAAACTATTATAGGTATTCTAATATTAGGCAGAAATCTCTTGATATTGGTCAATGGTGCTCCTAGTGAAATCAAAGAGATGTCTCTCTTGAGTTCAAGTAAAATTGCATAGATTCTAATTTCTATGTGAGCTTGCACAAGGCCAATATAAAACATATGTGAGTTTTTGATGCAAATTTAGATTTGGAAGGATAGGTATCATATTGTTAGCTATCATATTTTTTATGAATTAATGTTATTTTATTTAGCTTATCTAATGTCATCTACTAGTATTTTTCAAAATATATCAAATACTTGCAACTGGAACTTGAAACACCATCTTTGAAGAATAAGAGGAAATCTATGTTAGAAAGGTAAGTGAGTCCTCTTTATCTTCTAATTCTAAATGAAATTTTGTTTACTAATTTTTATTTTCGATGATGTTTTACATGGTAGGACTCTTCTTGAAATTATGCCTTACAACGTTTCCTTTTCAACATTTGGTTCATTTACTAGTTATAATTTTCCCATTTATATTTGTTTCAATGCATTTGTGTAGTTGCTTCGGTGCTCAACCTTGAATTAATAATTATAAGTATTAAAATTTATTATTATTATATATATATATATATATATATATATATATATATATATATATATATATATATATATATATATATATATATATAATTTTAATTATAATAAACAAATATCAATATATATGTTTAGTTAGTTTTAGTGATAAATATTTTAAAACAATAATAATCTTATTCTCACTATATTCACTGATTTTTTCACTTTCACTACTGGGCATAAATAAAAATATGTGGATGTAGATACGAAATGGCATAATTTTATATAAATGTAAAGAGACCAAATTAAGTAAAAAAAATTCTAACCATAGTAAAATATTTTAATAGGGGATCTCCTGAGTGGAAAATCCCAAATAGACTCTACATCGTTTTAGATATGAGCTCCATTGGGTATGTGGGCCCAACAACCACCATATTTCTTTATGATTCATTTTGGACGAAATGAACAAGTGTTAGAAAATAAGTAAAGAATATGATAAATGCAAGTTAAAGAAACTTTATATATAATATGTTATAGACATAACAACAACCAAATAATGTGACATGAATTTTAAAGAAGAACGTTAGAAAACTTCAATTAAAACACATGGATAAAAGGAAAGATTCACTTATCAATCATGATTGAGTCCATCATAAAAAACAAACATGAAAGCATGAAAAACATGCAAATCGAGGTACCATATATGATTAAATAAGAAAACTATTTCGTTAACTAAACACATCTAGTTCATCAACTAAACAGATGGAATCAACAACATATACCATTGAATCCACAAGAGAAAATTTTCAGCATGCTCAACAACACATATGCAAAATTTCTTGCTTGGGCTCAAAGAGGTTCCCAAAATTATGCTGAAATGGAAATAGAATCATCACAAGAAGTACCCATGAAATCCATTTGTGGAGATACAAAGCTACCACTTGAATTCTCAAAAGGATCTATAAGCTCTTAAAGAAAATATGCTCAAAAGAAATCCAAAACTGAAAGTCCCTTACATCTAGCCATGAGTGTATATCTATACAAAGTGAGGTGAATTTTTACCTACCGTGTCCTTTCATATAACCTCATGACTCTTCACCTTCCACTTGAATCTCTATTATAAATTCTATTTTACTTTTAATAAAATACAAATTGTAATGAAAATACAAAAATATAACATTCTCATTCAACCAATTGAATCATGGATAGATCGAGAGGTCCTGCCTATATATCCCTGACCAAATAGGCTTGCCATGCTTTCTATTGAAGGGCAATCACTTGGATCTTATGTTATAGTTCATCTTCATATCTCAGAAGGCATTATAAGGCATCATGTAGCAAGGTTCCTTTTTCATTTTACACTCGGTTCAATAACATTGTGACCTTTGTGTGTAACTTCACATGCTTTATAACATACTGCATGATCACTTCCTTAGTAGCCACTATATAACCTCTTTCAACAACTTGCTTTATCAGAACTAGTATTCCATGAATCTCTTGCTTGACTTTTTCTTGTAATCTTACTTCTCCTAGTGCACCAGTGGAAGGTATTTTATGTACCTTGACTAGATATTTAAGTTAATTGTGTAGTGCCTATCAAGCAGCCACTCATATTGTCCATGTACCTGTTAGAGATTTAAGTTAGTTGTGCAATTCCTATTAAGAAACCACTATCTTTTCCATGTACCTGCTAAAATTCTCATGTGATTACATTTTTATCCTAAGATATACTTTATTTTCTCTATGGTTATTCAATATTTCTTGGCTAACTCTTCAGTCTCATTAGGGATTTTGATGCTCTATTCAGACCTGAGATAAACTGTCGAGGATTCTAGTTTAATTAACATTCCTCTTCCTTTTAACTCACATAACATGAAAATAAATGGATCTATTACTTGATGCAGGGTCATAATTCATTATATACCCAACCCGTAACATCCTCTAGCACTTTAGATTCTTCTAAAATTGATTCCTGCAAATCTTCACCACAAGAGTGTGTGATCAACAAAGTTTGGTTCCTTGCTTGTAGCTAGAGGTTCTTCTACTTTAAAATGGTCAACTCTTCTTTCAAATCATCAACCCCTTGGGATAATTGTTATATATTCTTCTATGTGGCAACTACAAAAGTATTCCTGACAGAAGGTATCACTGCGAGGTTTGTGTTAGTGTCTACCACTATTTCAATTTCAATGGTGGCCGATATGGGAATTTATGGATTCTTGGCCCAACATCTGTGTCTCTCTTGTATGATTTTATTCTCAAATTCATCAAAAGAGAGTCTTGAGATATCCAACACTATTTATTCTTCTTCGACTATAATGCATAATTCCTGGGATGGAAAATGTTTGTTAGTGAGAGGAGTGGGTGGTGGGAGATTAAAGATACGAAATTATATCTATATTTATAGACCTTTTAGCCTATTTAATTTTTATACCTTGTGTTCAAGATCCTTATCCATCAATTCTTGTTCAAGTTTCTTAGCCCATGTTTCTTTTTGCATTTGGGCTTCTTCGATTTCTTTTCTCTTTTACTCTTCCTTGTCCTTTGTATTTTTCTCCTATTTTTTATTCTTTTATTCTTTTTGTAGCCTTTGCATTCTTCTTCTTTATAGCTTCTCATTTCTTCTATTCCTCTTCTTACTTTCTCCTCATATCTTCCTCTTCTTTCTTTCTTCTCGTTTCTTCCTCTTGCTACTTCTTTTTGGCTTACTTATTATCTTGTTGTTTCTTTTCATTTCCTTCTTCTACTCTTGTGGTTGTTTTCTTCTAAGAATAAATTTTGTCACTTCCAAGCTCATTCTCTCCTGTGTGTTATGTTTTAAATGTTCTCCCTTTTCATCTTAAAGATATGATTGTAGAGCCTTCAAAGTATTGTAATAGTTATTTACCTTTTCCTCTTCTTCATTGATACTAAAGTATATATCCAATTGTATTTGATTGCTTTGCAATGTCCCATGGTGATGCCTCTCAAATCATACCTTTGGAAACTTAATTCACCAAGTTTGAAATGCTGCAATTTTTCAACCTCTTCTTCTACTTCTTTGAAATTATTAATGGATTAGGCCTCGATATGTAATAGTAAGATATAAATGGAGCTTTCATGGCTTTGACTAGTGTCTTGGATAAACCTATAGTGAGTTGGTGAGCCACCTCCTACAACACTAATTTTTTCATGATGATTGTTGGAAGAGCATATGGAGGTTTATAGGAACTGTACAGTATGATGTAAGTAGAGTCACCAAGGGAAAACCAAACTGTAATGTCTTATAATGAATATCTAGCACTATCAAACATGCATGGGGGATTTGTGCCAAAAAGTATATGATATATATGAGAGATGAAATACTCAACAATATTCTCTTACACACCCCCCCCCCCCCCCCCCATATCCCATATTCTATAAATTAATATAGTAGATATTCAAAGGCAATTCTTGATCAACACTCCATTTCAAACCTAGTCCTTCAAATTCACACTTTCCACACAGGGCATCCAATAGGTAAAATGCCATATAGAATTTTGAATGCTCCCTTTCTAGTGGATTGTTTGTTTCTTGGGAATTATATTTGATGGAGGATACTAGAATGTATTCCCAGTTGAAGACGATTACTTTGGTGGCATATGCATGAACCAAGGGAACCAAACTTTCCTTAAAGGTTTCTATATTTTTTTACCATACAACTCACATAATGTAGCTGCTAGCATTTGGTAGACATTTCTAAGTGACTTGGTCATATAAACGCCATCTCATATATGCTTGAACTTGGTTGTTAATTTCCACCATGACTTAAAAATTTCTTTGGTTGATTTATCGAGGTATCCAACCACCTTTTATTGAAGGTTTACTGAAGAATGGACAACTTGTAACAATTTTCTATGTCAACTACTATGAACGATGCCACTAGTTCTCCTTGATCACTTTTGATTATAAAATTATCTCCATCTGTATGCTCAAAAATCCATTCTATATTTTTTTCACAAAGCAAGACTCGAGGATTTGTGACAAATTTTTGTAACCAAGACTTCTTTACATTATCATAGACTTGAAAATCTTCATCATCCATGGAATGTCTTTCCTAGAGAACCTTCCATATATATCAGCCCAATTAGTTTTGTTTCCTTTTAGAAGGACTATCCACAAATGATTGTATAATTCTTTATACTCTCCAATAAGCTCTGTCAGATCCTTTTATAGTGGGTGGAGCCATTTCACTAGAAGAAGAGGATATACCGAGACAATTTAAATCAACAATACATGTCATCTTGAAAATATTAATTAGAAAAATAAAATGTTAGATAAAACAAATGCTAATTAACTATTTCAGTGAAATAAAAGATTTAAAAAGTAGTAATGTAGTGGTATGATTTAGAATCCTAGAGAATAAGGCTATTGAAAAATCATGAATGTAGGGGCTAGGAATTATTCTAATCACAAATGAGAACTCTAGTCTTAATCGCAATTCATGATTCTAGTGTAGTCGCAAATCACAAATTGAAAATGTAAGAGGTTCAACTCTCATTGTGATTGTGATTTACGACTCGAGACTAGGGGTATCTCTTATATCGTGAATCATATTATCATAGATGAAAATGAGATGACATGTATGCTAAAATCGTAATAGACAATGTGTGATAGCACAACAATAGTCATGAAACTAAGGGACAACATCAAAAGTAGGTTTGGTTAAGGGTTTCTCCACGATTTTTTATACGAATGAGAGGGTTAAATTTCAATTTGAGATAATGTGAAAGAAAGGTTGTGCTCATGATTTGGTCCCAAAATTGAGCTAATGTTGTGTGGGTTAACTTTAAGGTTGAAACCCTTGAAACCTTGCAAGCAATACATTACGAAAGGGATGAGATGCAAAGGGTTTAGGAAAATGAGAAAAAATGCCCTGAGTATTAGGTAAATATGACGAAACATTCATCGTGGGAGTTATACAATAGTGTAAGACTGACCTTTGGATGATTGAGTTATCATGTAAGGGGATTCATGAGCGTGGAGAGGAGTGGAATCTTGGTATATTAATGGGAAAATAGGGATGGTAAGAGTGAGTAATATTTGAAAGTAGGGGTAGCCAAAATGCTTGGGTAACCCTTGGAATAAGGAAAAATCAAAATCTCCATCTTGACGAAAGGCTCTTTCATCCAACACTAATGTGCACACTGAAATGAAAAGGGGGGTTATTTCTTTATATAGAAGAGACACATTTGTTGCTAGAAGTCACATTGGAAAATCATGGCAATCGATAGTAGAATGGGACAATATTAAGCCGTACTTTTAGAAGGTGATGAGGGATGTAATAATTCGTATGTCACAAGTCACAATTCCACAGGCTAGTTGATAAATTACTGGCGGTTGTATTTGTGATTTGCGACTAGGGGGTTATCTCTATACCTTTCATTTCAGGTCATAAGTCACAACTTCAATGTATAGGTAGAATCACACTACATGCTACAATCACGACTTGTGACTAGCAAACTGAGGCACAAATTTTCAAGCCTTAATCACATATATAATATGCAGAGATATGATGAATTATATTAAAATCAAAACAATTATAAAGTATAAGATGATAAGGAAAGAGACTTAGAAAATTTCAAGTATAGGGCACTATAAAATTTAAAAAAGTGAAAATTTTGGGGTGTTGCAGCAGCTAGAACATGTCCAATGAGAAGAAGTAATTGAAAGTAAGAAATTAATCCATTTATAACAAGATTAATAAGAGGGAAACATCATTTAATTGTTAATATAAAATTAATATATTTCATTCAAAAAATATTAACAATAAAAAAATAATCCAATGCAAGTCATAAAAGAAATATTTCAATAAGGAGTACTAAGTATTGGCTTGTATTTAAAAATATAGTAACTTAAAAACACTTTAATGTGGAAATTATGATCCATAAATTGAATATTTTAATGCCCATGTTAAATAAGACATTTCAATGTCAACTATGTATATATTATATATGAATAATGTGGAAATTATGATCCATAAATTGAATATTTTAATGCCCATGTTAAATAAGACATTTCAATGTCAACTATGTATATATTATATATGAATAAATAAGAGACTTGAATTGAGGGTGAATGGGTATAATTTTAAGGCACTCCTTCTGAAAATTTCACTCATTAAAATCTTTGAATGGGTTTGATGGTGAAAATAAATAAATTCTACAAAATGGATTTTTTACAGTATATTCTATGATTAATATTGTGTAAAATCCGACGATTTTTTTTTAAATTGCAAGTTTAAATTGTGTAGTCTACAAAATCCAAGCGTTCAAAGCTATTTTGAGGGCATTTAATCCCCCCCATCCCCACTCTTGCCCACCCACCCACACACACACACACACATATATCTTAAACAACAAGGAACAAATCTATGTGTTGTATTTATTTCTTTCAGATTATTTATTTATTTTCTTTCTCTAACAAAGGGAAAATATTATCTCTTAGTGCTATATATATATATATATATATATATATGTTTCCATGTTACATAGATATTTCAATGTCAACTATGTATATATTATATATGTAATTAAGAGTTTTCAATTAGTGGTGAATGGGTGTGCTTTAATACACACCTTAAGAAAATGCCATTGCTTAAAATCACTCACTAGGTTAGCTAGAGAAAATAACTAAATAAATAAGCTAAAAAAAAGAAATATTATACTTAAAACATTTCAATTAGTCTCACTATTCTAAGATTAGGCCCTTTTTGTGTAATATTTTTCTGTCAATATTATCTGAAATCCAAGCAATAATTGTTGAAATTTCAAATTTAAATCTTGTAGTTTACAAGATCCAAATGTTCAAGAAGTTTTTTAGGGCATTGAATCTATTTATATATATAACCATTATATTCATCTTAACAAAAGATATAACATGCTCCAGGAGGGAACCCATACCTATGTTGGATTTTTTCTTTTTAGTTTCTTTATTTTCTTTCTTCTACTAACCCAAGGAGGGATTTGTTGCCACTTGGTGGTTATATATATATATATATATATATATATATATATATATATATATATATATATAACTTCCATAGATCTATCTTGGTCCAAGATGGAATGAATCTTTAGAAAAAAAAGAAAATAAATAAATAAAGCAACTGAAAAATATAATTTCTTATTGTTAAAACACTCCAAGTAGTATTATTGTTCGACATTTTGGCATTTTTAAGGTATATTCTTCACTCAATTTTATCTACAATTCAGCAAAAAAAAATGTTGGAATTAAAATTTAAAATATGTAGTATATATAATGAAACTATCCAAGAGGATTTTCAAGACATTGCATCGATTTATGTATTCAAAAATGAAGTATAAACAATAAAAAATTGCACATGGTGTGTGTGTGTGTGTGTGTGAATGTGTGTATATTCATCTTAACTTTGGAAATATGAATAAACTATTTCGATGTGCAAACATCCTTTCAAGTTTGATGCAACCCTAAGTCTGCCACAACCAATATACCTTATTGGGACTCATTTTCCCCTTTATGGCCCCTTTCTGAGCTTTATAGGCACTCATATATATATCGGAAGTGTTCTTTGGCACTTTTCCTTTTAAAATCTAGAATCATGCCTTTTATCGAAAATACAAAGAACCACAGGGAATACATGGGAAATTCCACCCCACTATGCTTAACCGGACTTCAATAAACATTATACCTGTGTTCATAACCCTATCGGGTCCACACATCACCCCTTTACCATTGATTTATCATAATATCGCTATCGCGAACCATCGCAGGCTCATATACATCGGAATATATGAATACACTGAGATACATTGAAAACCACACAAAAGCATTGATATTTACCACTTCTACATTGGCACGCTTATCATATGCGAAAGTCAACGCACCGAGCTTTGGTGACCGTTGATCTGGAGCTATGAGATCTGACGGTCCAGATCAAATCACCTTATTAGCAATCGGCAGTCCCAATGATCTGCACTATCGCGCTATCCCTCTAGCAGAGGTCCTATGCGATATCGCTAATTGCTATCGGCGATCACAATACACCACTTAACACTTTACTGCTCCTGGTCTGAAGTTTCGATGTGATATGTCACAATCGCATATTGCCAGGGTTTAGGATAGGCCTATGACCTACGCCGATCTGATTGAGCGATGCGATATATATAATATTACCCAGACCCGATAAGTCCCAAAAGCGACGTTTATATTATTTCAAATCCATTTTTCCGAATCCACTGAGTGTTTTGTACGATTTCTCTGGGTAAATGGGATTTCCGCTTGACGACCCAAACTACACCAAATTTGCCTTAACCATGGGGATTTCTAGGGAAATGTATGAAAACACAGAGCCAGTACCAAAATCATCTGAATATAGAGAAAAAAAGAAGCAATTGAGGCCTCCATGGGCCATTTATATAATAATGCATGCAACATTGATTTATTCATGATGAATCCATTACAGAGTCTCGACCTTGGGCCAGATTACAACATTAAAGACCTCTGTCTCAAAAGAAATGCAATCCACCCACTATTTCTCAGATTTCATTCTATTCACACTCATTCACTCTCGATTCATTCCTTTCTTTGTAAATACACACATAAACACATAATTACAAGGTGAGGCTCTCTACCCCTCTCTGGCCTAATTATTCTAGTTAGCGGCCTTCTTCTCCTACACAGCCCATAGGCTTACAATGCTCTCGAATCCTCTCTCCCTGTCTCTCCCTTTTTTCAGAAAAGACAGGAAAATACATATATGTCTAAGCTAACCATCTCCTCCACAATTGAAGGAATAAACTATGCCTTTAGAAATCAAATCCTATCCTAATCTAAATAAACTAGACTACTTGGCTTGATCTCCACGCAGGGAGGATCACTTTGCCATTTATTCCCAATTCAGTTCATAATTAGGCAATAATTAATTACTTACATTTATTTTGAAATTAATACAAATTAAACAACCAAGTCTTCCTCCAAACTTGTACTAGCCATAACATGTGACCACTTCCATCACATTGCTGGCTAGGCATAGATGCTCCTACATCAGACTCCCAAAGTTTCAATTAATCATGATCTCTTGATCATGCACTTCTGATCTGTGTCCTCCTGGATCCCATACTTTGTTTGGTAGTCTGTCCTTGGTTACTGTTGTTGTTTGTTGTTCTCCCGGCCTCCATAGTTTATGCTGCATTGCCCCATTAGCTATGTTCTCACTGTCTGCTATTGTCCTTTTCACATATCTTACTGCTGTTTTCTCATCATTACAGTTTATGACAGGCTCCCACATCTTAATTTGTAGTTTTCCATTTCCATCACCTGTGCCTTTCTTTCCAGCAAATTTTCCTTTCTTCTTTTGTCATTTATTTGTTTTATTGGAATGTTGTTGTATTAGTCTCCACAATGCATCCAATTCTTTGTCCACTTCACTTCTCATATGTTGAATACTATTCTCCTGCAACTGATTGTGTTCTTGAATAAGAACATCATAATCCCTGTGCCAATAATTTTCCATATACATTTCTGAAATGTACAAATTCCTTCTCCATTAATCCTCTGCAATAATTCCAATTCCTTCTTCTAGTTTCTCGTTCATGACTTCACTACTTCTTACTTCAAATTCTAGTATATATGCAATTCTACAAATTTCTTGAAAACTCAGAATTTTTCCTGATTGATTAGGTACTTGCAATATTTCTTCTTCTAGTAACTTCATTTCTGCATTCTTAAGGATTATGGCATTATATTCGTCTACATCTAGAATGTCATCTTCAGTCTCTTCTCCATCATTAAATCCATGTAGTATAATAGTAATTTTGTTACTACCATCTCTTTAATTCATTTCTAGTTCAACACTCGCATACTGTAGATTCAGATCATTCCATCTTTCTGAGACATTCTAATCCCATCCTTCATTAATTCGATCTAATCTTTAGAATCAACTCCTTGGTTCAAATTGACTTCACATTTCCTTCTTCCTGCATATAAATCTTCATGAAAGTCAATCAATTCATTAAACACAAATACTTTACCTTGCTTCCTCATTATGCCAACACTTCTGACAACTTCTTCTCCATATTTTTCATTCATGACAACTCCTTCATTCTTATTCAGTTCTGGTTGTATAGTCTGATCCCTTATTCCTTGGTTTTCTTGAAGGTCAATGATCTTCAATAACTGTTTATCATCTACAAGGTCTTCTATATCAACTTTCAGTAGTTATTCTCTTTTGGCTTCAGTCTTCAGTAGTTGTCTAATATCTACATAATTCACTCCAGCTATGTTCAACAACTGCTCTTTCCTCTGCATCACAAGATTATGTGAATTTCCTTCTTCTAAATTCTGAAAAATCATATCTTTTCTTTTCCTTTCCCATATGACAACATTAAACAGTTGCCTTACTTCAGTGTATCCTTCATTTACACACAAAATATTAGTTTCAAAACTATGAGACACCAAGGTCTCCTCAAATAATTTCATCATCAACTCTTCCAGTTGACTTCCACTTCCTGAATACATCATAAGATTGTCCAGTTGGTTTGTATTAGCTTCACCAGTTTTCCTGAGGAAACTCTTTGTTCCATATTCATATGAATGGATCTCTTTCTTTCCAAACATTCCTTTGATCTCAATAATCCATTTGCCATCCTCCTTTTTTCTTATTCTTTGGATGTCATACGATTGGACATCTTCCTTCACTTGACTGTAACTTTTCTCTTTATTCTTCATATGACTGTGAGTAGTCATCTCTTCACCTGTTAATATAACAGTTTCCAATAACTGCTTGTCTTTCCTCAAGTCTATATGACCTGCAAACATACAACAATCATTAATTTTAAAAACACAATACCTTCCATCCTCTTTTGATGCTTCAAGCACCAATCCTCCATCATAGATCTTTTGGATTTCAGTAGATCCTTCTTGCTGTGACTCTATTTCTCTGAGTCTCTCCTTCTCTAACATATCAATATGAATTTGTTCAAGTTCCCAGAACTCGTTCATCATCTTGCCATTCCACCTCTGTTGCAATATCTTCCACTTGACCCTTTTCTTCATTCTCCATCTATATCTTCGGTCTTCACTTGTCTTTCTTTGTACTGCCAAACTAATCTCTTGTTCTTCATGCTGCTGCCAGTTGCTATACTTCTGTAATGTATTGCCTTCCTCAAATTCATTCTCATGTTGCTGATCGACTCCTTTAAATTGCTGGTTCCTTCCATCTTCATCTTGTTGAATTAATACTTTTGTTTCCTTCATGTCTTTGAGGACATAACTTCCTTGTTGCTACTGATTTTCCATTTCACCTTCAAATAATCTCTGCTCAATTTCTCTGATGTCAGGATCATATTTATTAATGATGTCTTCCATACCTCCAGTCACATCATTAACTGAAGAATCTAAACATTTACTTGATCCTATAAATGTTAGAGACAATTCATCCTTATCATGCATAGTAGCCATAATCCTCTCCTTATTAGGTTCTAAAAGCTTCATTTCTCCTTTAGGTTCCTTGAGCAATATTTCCAAGAATTCTAATTCCATGTGAAATCTCTCTAACAGTTCATCACAACTTCCATCCTCAGCTTCATTCTTTTCCTGGCAATCCTCCTGAGTTATCTCGTTTTCTTCACTATCATATTGCAAAGTTCTTTCATCAATTTCATTAAGAAAATTCATTTGTTTACCTTCTTGTAGTATCACTATGGAATTGTCATTAGACTTCTGGTCCATATCAACTTTATCTGACTGTCTTACCCCAAACAGAAATTCATCTATGAAATCTTTCTGCTGCAATAAATCAACACCTTCTTCCTCTAAAAGGCATTCTCCATCATACATCACCTTAAGAGCTTCATTCCTACTTGTGATAGTTTCACCAGACTATCCATCATCCTCTGCATATCCTACAAACATACAAAAACTATGAGAATAAAAATCACAAGCCTCCATTGCCTCATATGCTTCCCTTATCATCATATCTTTTAATTGTTTTGAACTATGCCAATAGTCCATGAGATCTTCAGCTGATCTCTCATTATCCTCTTCACCCAACATTTCACCTTGTTCTGGTCTACAAATGGAAACTTCCATTCCTACTTCTTCTTCTCTGAGTTCCTCTGGTTCCTCTTGAGCACTCAATATATGTTCAATCTTTCTCAATTCTTCTGCTATCTCTAAATTCACTCGTTGATTTCTCTTCTCTTGTAGCATTTTCCACTTTACTCTCCTTCTCATGGTCCGACCATGCTTCTCGTCTTCATCACTTCTCTGCAGCATCTCCATTGATATTCTAATCTGGAAATCTATCTCAGCTCTCTCTCTGTCAAACTCTTCTTGACTCATCCTCATGCCATTTGCTTTGGTATCTTTCCTTCTGCTGTGGTTTCTTTCTGAACCTTTGCTATGACTATCAGTAGTCATATTCTTCTCCTCTCTCTTCATGAGCTCCTCACTCCTCTGAAATAAGCCTCTACAACAGCAATTCCTCCTTACTGGGATCTTACCTCACTAAGCTCTCCTCACTCAGTCTTTTGGTAAGCACGAACCTCTATCTGGAACATCCTCTTGAGCAACACCTTTGCTCCTTCTAAGCTTCTGCAATCTCTCGCTTTCTGTTGAGAACACTTCAGTTGTCCTCTCTGTCCAATCTCTTGTTGGATTCTTCAGGTTCACTGCCACTTCAGAGTGCTTTCCTTGCTCTGCTTTTAAGAACGCATCTGGTTCTTTTCTCACAGCTTCTCTTGTTCTATATTTCTATAGTCTTCACACTTTCTTATGTTGTCACCTATGTTTTGAATGGATTTCCTTTGTCTCTTGCATCTGTAAGTTCTGCTACACATCACCTCTGTGTGCCTTCTATTAGATTAGAACCTGATCCTTCCTCTTGCCTACATAAATACTTTAACACATAACTCTATTTTTAATTCCTTCATACCAAATTTCTCTATTTTGTTTAACCCCAATTATTCAATTACAATTCTGCTCTACTATCAGTTATTTCAATCACAAACCTGCTCTGATACCAAAATGATGCAACCTTAAGGATGCCACAACCAATATACCTTATCAGGACTCATTTTCCCCTTAATGGCCCATTTCTGAGCTTTATACGCACTCATATATATATCAGAAGCATTCTTTGGTGCTTTACCTTTTAAAATCTGGAATCATGCCTTTTATCGAAAATACAAATAACCACAGGGAATACATGGGAAATTCTACCCCACTATGCTTAACTGGACATCAATAAACATTATACCTGCATTCATAACACTATCGAGTCAACACATCACCCCTTTACCATTGGTTTATCATAATATCACTATCGCGAACCATCGCAGGCTCATATACATCAGAATATATGAATACATGAATATACATTGAAAACCACACAAAAGCATTGATATTTACAACTTCTACATTGGCACTTATCGTATGCGAAAGTCAACACACCAAGCTTTGGTGACCGTTGATTTGGAGCTATGAGATCTGACAGTCCACATCAAATCACCTTACCAGCAATCGATAGTCCCAATGGTCTGCACTATTGTGCTATCCCTTTAGCGGAGGTCTGATGTGATATCGCTAATCGCTATCGGCGATCACAATATGCCACTTAACACTTTATTGCTCCCGCTCCGAAGTGCCGATGTGATATGTTGCAATCTCATATCGTCGAGGTTTGGGGACAGGCCTGTGACCTGCACCGATCCAATTGAGAGACACGATATATATAATATTACTTTGACCTGATAAGTCCCAAAAGCAGCATTTATATTATTTCAAATCCATTTTTCCGAATCCGCTGAGTGTTTTGCACGATTTCTTTGTGTAAATGGAATTTCCGCTTGTGGACCCAAACTATACCAAATTTTCCTTAACCATGGTGATTTCTATGACAAATTATGAAAACATAGAGCCAGTACCAAAATCATCCGAATACAGAGAAGAAAATAAGAAATCGAGGCCTCCACGGGCCGTTTATATAATAATGCATGCAACACTGATTTATTCACAATGAATCCATTACAGAGTCTCGGCCTTGGGCCAAATTACAAGATTAAAGACCTTTGTCTCAAAAGAAATGTAATCCACCCACTATTTCTTAGCTTTCGTTCTATTCACACTCTTTCACTCTCGATTCATTCCTTTCTCTGTAAATACACAAATAAACACATAATTACAAGTTGAGGCTCTCTACCCTTCTCTGGCCTGATTATTCTAGTTAGCGGCCTTCTTCTCCTACATAGCCCATAGGATTAAAATGCTCTCGAATCCTCTCTCCCTGTCTCTCCCTTTTTTCAGAAAAGACATCAAAATACATATATGTCTAAGCTAACCATCTCCTCCACAATTGAAGTAATAAACTATGCCTTTAGAAATCAAATCCTATCATAATCTAAACAAACTAGACTACTTGGCTTGATCTCCATGCAGGGAGGATCACTTTGCCATTTATTCCCAATTTAGTTCAGAATTAGGCAATAATTAATTACTTACATTTATTTTGAAACTAATACAAATTAAACAATCAAGTCTTCCTCCAAACTTGCATTAGCCACAACATGTGAACCCTTCCATCACATTGTTGGCTAGGCTTAGATGCTCCTGCATCAAAGTTTTGTGTTCAAGTTCAAGTTCCACCTCAAGAGATTTGAACCCTTTCACCCTTACTACATATGTGGTTAAAATGGATATTGGCATTATATATGAATTTCAAATATCTATAAATAAAAGTACTCTTGTTTTTAATTTGATTAAAACTCTATTAATAGCTATTGTTTCCATCACAAAATGTACCTTAACCACACACCCTCTCAATGCAAAAGCTCATAGACTTAATAATACATATAGTTACATACATTTGGACTTATTAATTTTTATATGTTTTTAAATCTTTAAAATTGAATATATATATCTATATATATATATATATATATATATATATATATATATTGTTGAAAATGTAGGAAGAAAAGCTCAATTTTACTTTTCCTCAGTCAAACTATAGAAAAAATTGAATTTTCACATTAGCAGACAACTTAGATGATGTTAAATTATGTGACATTTAAAAAATAGGTTCAATTTCCCAAGGGAATGACACAAGGAAATAAGAGTTTGGAGGGCTTGAAAAATGGCTAAGTTTTGGTTAGAGTGAGTCAGTGAGGCAAAGCGATAAACTATACACTAGCAGGGTGTTCTCAAGCTTGAGCAAGCATATGTATTTCTTCTTTATTCATTGATTAATGCAATATATATAGTAAGGGGTTTTGAGAAGTTTATTTCCCCTAAATAAATTTTTGTGCATGTGTGATTTTTCCTTTAGGATGTTTATGATTCTTATTCTAGATGGTGAATTAAATTCCGCAGATAGTAGAGTAGCTTCAAGTCTTGTGATTTATCAAATTTCATGAGCAATATTGAATCTACACATTAATTTCTACATGGTATCAGAGCTAGAATCACTGTAGAATAGAGTTTTCTATGTTGGCATTGCAGGAGATTCGAATTGCGAGATCAGGGTTGCAGTTTTGTTTAGGACTGAGAAGATGGATTTAAATGGACTAAGACTCAAGTATTCCCTTTAGGGAAGCTTAAATTATGTTGCATGGAAGGACCACTCAAAGGTAGTACTAGAGGATAATGTGTTGAAGGAATTCATTGATAATGATATTATGAAACCAACAAAATTTGATGTTAAGGATCTAGCATAATGGAAGAAGTGTGTAGCCAAGGTGAGGGGGATCATAATGGAGGAGTATGAGACAATATTGTCTAAAATATCCATAGGAAAGAGACCTTGTATGCAATGTCGTAAGTACTTACAGATTTTTTCGAGAATAATAGTGACCACAGGAAATTGGCACTCGAGGACAAACTTTGAAATATCAAGATGTAGAGGAATGAGACCATTCCACAATACCTGAGAAATTTCAAACAATGTCATGATGAACTTGGTCAAGCTGGTGTTACTGTAGCAGAGAATGAGTTGGTGAGTTTAGCCCTTCTAGGCCTTCCCAAGAGCTAGCATAAATATCAAGATTCAGTGAGTGAGAGGGAGAAACTACCAAATTGGGAATGCCTATGTTTCAATTTGGTATAGGAGGAAATAAGGTAGAATACCAGAGACAAGACTTAATCCAAGGGTGAGGATGAGGATAATTGTGCCTTGGCTAGAAAGGAAAATAAAGGGAAAGGGAAGAAATCCCAATCCAAACCATAATCTAGTCAAGGGGACAAGAAGAAATACTTGTGGATAATCAAGTGCTTTCACTCTCATGGATTCAAGCAGTATGCCATGAAGTTTCCACACAATAAGATAAACAAGAAGACTTTAGGAGGGGAAGTGGGTAAAGCTTTGTCTTCAAATTTCGAGCTTGATTTTACTCGCATTACATGCATGACCAACACGATGATGAGAAACATGTGGTATCTCGACAGTGGTGCCTTGTTCCATATGACGGGGAATAGAAAATTTTGAGTGATTTTGAGGAGAAGGATCTTGAGATGAACATTGATATGGGATATGAGGGAAGTTAAAATGTGAATGGCATTGGTACAACCACATTTCATAGGGAGTTAGGCTCTCCTTTCAGGCTCAATGATGTGATGTTTGTTCCGGGTCTAAACAACAATCTTGTCCCCATTGCAGTTTTGGAAGACCGTGGCTACAATGTGATCTTCAGCAAAGGAAAGGAATTCTTGACACACATAGCCATGAGATAGGTGAATCAGATCAGGGTTCATGTGAAGAACCTCTACAAGTTAGATGTTTAGGATTGTGTTGCATTGAGCACGAAGGTTGATAAGGTAAAAATTTGTGATGTCGGTGAACTTTGGCATAGAAGACTTGGCCATGTGCATCATGGCACTTTGAATATCATGTATTAGATTACCACAGGCCTGCCCAAAGGCACATTAGAGTAGCATGACACATGCAATTTGTGTACCTTGGGGAGATACACAAAAGCCACTTTCCATGATTGGGATACCAGATGATATTCAATCCCTGAAAGGATCCAATCGGATGTTTGTGGACCTTTCTCGACCACCTCCATTTCCTAGCACACGTATTTTAATATCTCTATTGATTACTATTCATGAAAATGCTAGATCTTCTTCATGCAGGATAAGGATGAGACTTTCTTCAAGTTCTTATAGTTCAAGGAACTGGTGGAGAAGAAACGAGCAAGAAGGTGAAGGATCTTAGGAGCGATAGTGGAGGTGATTTTCCGTCAAATGAGTTTAAAAATCTATGTGCAAAAGAAGGAATTTGACAAGAGTAAACAAGACCACACAACCAATAACAGAATGGGGTGGTTGAGAGGAAGAATCAAAGCATTGTGGGAGCAACACAGGCGATGTTGCATGACCAAAGGCTACCTCTGCACTTGTGGGTTGAAGCATGCAACATAGTGATCTATTTGCAAAACAAGAGTCTACATAAGATTCTTGGAATGACCACACCAGAGGAAGCCTTCTCGAGGAGGAAGATCGATGTGTAATACTTCAGGATCTTCTGAGCTTCTGTCTATTTCCATGTCTCCAAAGAATCAATTGATTTTGACATAGCTGACAGCATACTTGGGGGTATTTTTGGGTTACACAGAAACTCCCCACAACTATCGTGTATATTTTGGATCCCTTCAAATGACAATTGTGTGAAAAGATGTCAAATTTAATGAAGACAAATCCATGCAATGCTCTCTTGAGAGGGAGCTTCAGATCCCATTTGAGGAGGAGATTTTAGCTCCAAAGGAGGAGCCATGGGATTTTGTGGAGTAGCCATAAGTTGAGGAGTGGAGACTGGAGACAACTACTCAAGAAGAACAATCCAAATAAGGTAGGAAGAGAACCAAAGAAGATGAGAGACTTTTGCAAGATGTGAGGGAGAATGTGGGTGCTTCTTTAAATAAACGAAGGAAAAGAAGATCATGATATTGGTACACTAGGTACATGGCTCTTCTGAATGAGATAGTATATACTAAGCCATCCTATTTCTTGGAAGGAGTAGAGAAACCAATATGTTTTGATGTAATGTTGGAGGAGTAAAAATCCATTGTGAAGAACAATTTTTTTTGAAGTGGTCCCAAGACCATCAGACAAATCAGTTGTGGGTTTGAGATGGATCTTCAAAGTGAAGGAGGAAGGAGACAAAACCATAGAATGCTACTCGGTTTGAGATTTGTGGCCAAGTGGTACTCTTAGGTGGAGGGGATTGACTATGAGGATATCTTTGTTACTGTAGGAAGGTATTCATCCATCAGATCAATCCTTGCTTTGGTTACATAGATGGGTTGGAATATCCACGAGAGGGATGTGGAAATTGTATTCATCAATTGAGTTATTGAGGAGGAGGTGTATATCGAGCAACTAGAATGCTTCAAGACTTTTGATCAAGAGTCCCATGTGTGCATAATCAAGCGAGAATTGTATGGTCCCAAGAAAGCACCTCGTTCTTGGTACACCATGATTGATAACTATGTCATCAGTTTGGGATTCACCTAAAGTGAAGCAGATGCAAACCTCTATGATATTTGGTCGAAGGTAAATTATTGATTATTTTTTTATAAGTTGATGACTTGGTCCTTACTAGTGATGAGCATCTAATAAGATCTTGCAAGGAGGACCTTGTAAGAGAGTTTGACATGTAGGAAAAAGGTATCATGCACTATTTCCTTAGATTGGAAGTATGGCAAGGTGATGGGGAACTATTTCTCTCAGGAGAAGTATGCCACTGAGATACTTTAGAGCTTCTGCAAGGACAGGTGAAAACCCATGGAGACTCCTCTAGTAACCAACTGGAGGAAAGAGGATGTCACTTCAAGTGAGGAAGTGGATGCGATTTTTTACCAGTAGTTGGTTGGTTCACTCATGTATCTCGTGAACACACAACCAAACATGTGCTATGTATTCAACTAGGTTTTTCAAGCTATGTTTATGGAAAAAAAATTATTTTGGAGTGCAACAAAGCATGTTCTAGGGTACCTCAGAGGCACTACCTAGTTTGTACTTTAGTACAGCCAGATAGAGGGAGTGAAGCTGTGTGGCTTCACAGTTGCAGATTTGGTGTGAATTCCATCAAACCGAAAGAGTAAACCAAGTGGAATTTTTAGCGTTGGATCCACAGTGGTCTCTTGGTACAACAAGAAACAAATATCAATGGCACTCAGCTCAGCAAAACAAAAATACATGGATGCAATTCAAGTAGCATGTGAGTAGATCTGGATGAGAAAGATACATGTTGGCTTGTTTAGTCAGATGATGGATACTGTTGTGATTTATTGTGATAATGAGAGTTGTACCAAACCCTCTTAGATTCCTATTTTTCACAACCAATCCAATCATATTGATATCTGATATCAACATCTACAAGATTGTCTGCAGAGGCAGATTCTATTGTTGCAGTTCATTCCAATAAAGAAACAAGATATTGATATTTTGAGAAAGGCCTTGTCAAGGGGGATGTTTGATTTCCATAGGTGTAGGATAGGGGTGGTTGATAATCCCTTTCTTCTTAAGAGGGAGTGTTGAAAATGTACAAAGAAATTTTTAGTTTGAGTTTGCTTTTGTCAAACTAGAGAAAATTTGAATTTCCACATCGGTAAACAAATTATGTGACGTTAACTTGTGTGGCATGGATTTTTTCACCCAGTTTACTCAATAAATTCGAGTTGGAGGAGTTATAGTTCAGTTATAAATGTTTGATTGCTAATTTGTAGCAATTTATTTTAGGTAATTTGAGTTATTGTTAGCTTAACTAGTTCTAACAGACAGAAGAACTAGCAGAGGTCAAGTTGTCGAAGTGGAACTTCAACCATGCTGAGTGATCAATGAGTTAACTGATCAATCAACCCAAAATAATTGTTGCATGCATAGGATTCAAGTTACCCAGTTGAGATGGATATTCCAAGGTAGTGTACTATTAATTGTAGCATATTTTAATGTGCATAGGTTGTGCATGAAGACAGAGGAAGACCTAAGAAAATTGCACAATTCCAAAGTGTGTAATTCCTTAAAAAAGAGGGGTGAATTCCCAAGGGAACAACACACGAAAATAAGAGCTTGAAAGGCTTGAAAATTGGATATGTGTTGTCTAGAATCAGTCAGACAGGCATATTAATAGACTATACACTTTTAGGGTGTGTTCAAGCTTGAGCAATAATATGTATTTCTTCTCTATTCTCTAATTGATGCGATATAGATAGTAAGCAGTTTTCAGCAGTTGATTTTCACTAGATAAATATTTGTGCATGTGTGATGTTTCCGTTTCCATGTCTATGATTCTTGTTCTAGATGGTGAATTAACTTCTGCATATTAGTACAATAGCTTCATGTCTTTTGGTTTAGAAAATTTCATGAGTAGTATTGAATCTACACACACACACATATATGAAAAAGTGTTTATTGTTGGTATCAAATTATTCATATTGCTTGCAGAGTATGCCCTAAAATTTTTTCTGCTTGGATAAGAGGAAATAGGTTAATAGCCCAAGACTTAGAGGCATCTTATAAGAGTGAAAGCCTGTCCCTTAGGTACTTCGAGGTGACATGGTTTTCCTTGAGTAATAGTGATGAGTCAATCTAAATTTGTGGATAACATCCAATGGTGGTTGTACTTAGTGATGGATGAGTCTAAATTTATGGATAACATCCAATGGTGGTTGTACTTAGTGATGGTTTAACAAACGCGTTATGATATGTTTTTCCATTCTTTCAAAGTAGTGAATTTTCATATATTTATTAATTGAATTAAAATATTATACTTTTAAAATATCATATTTAACTATATATATATATATATATATATATATATATATATATATATATATATATATTATTTTAATAAATATATTTTCTAGTAGTATTTAAGTGTGATTTTTTGAAATGTTCTTCGAATCTAATTTGTCCAGGATCCGAGAGTGAATCACTGAAATCACAAGTTTGACAGGTGAAATCCTCACAATCAAAGTGCCCTAGGGATTTCTGAGGGTGTTGAATCCATATATGTAGTCAAAAAAGTAGTTTAAATAATAGAAATTGAGATTTGACCACATATGTTATTGCCATATTCTAGCCAAAAATCCGTGAGAAACTCCAAAAAATCACACTTAAAAACTACTCCTTATTTTTTACCTTTTACATTAATATTGTATTTTTTTACTAACTAGAAAATATTTTATATGCTAAAATAAAAAAAATAATTACTTACCCAATTAAAATTTACAATATTTATAATAATCTTGAAATAAATTTAAAAATATAACAATATCTATAGATAATAGTTTTATAACGAATTACAACCATTATAAATAACACTTTTTAATTTCATATTTTTTTTACGAATATAATTATGACATAATTATGAGAGAGGTTATTTCGCATAACGAAAGTTCTAAATGAAAAAATAAAATATCTTAAATTTAAATGAAAAAATAAAATATCTTAAATTTATGGTTTAATAGATTAATTGTTGAAATTAATTTTTGTAATTAAAAATACATATTTAGTTTTATTGGTTTTTTCTAAAGTATGATTCTGAAAATCGGTTTGTTTGTTAATCACTATTACTTTAGCATTGAATAATTCAAGTTATAATTTTTTATTTTGAAAAAAAATACTTATTTTCAAAAATTTTGAAAAAAAATATTTTTGAAACATTTCGTTGGAGCACAATTATTGAGAATGTCTTTCCAATTAATCACATTATTAGTTGTAGGTCGACAATTATTGAGAATGTCTTTCCAATTAATCACATTATTAGTTGTAGGTCGACGTTGGAATCATCTAATGTGGTTCGAATCATCTAATGTGTTTCATCCTCATGCAAATATGAAAAACAAATCTATTATTAGGTATAAATAGGAAAGATGCATCAAGTCCCAAACATAAACATTGGAAAATAAGATTAATACATTATATATTTTAAGTTTTAGAATATATATATTAGATGATTAAAAACATAGGAATGTCAATTTAAATAATAATATAAATCATAGAAGTGTGAAATTAAAGGAGCATAATTTTGAAGATCTTATTGCAGTCTTTATGCCATGTGGATAGCTTCCTCTGTTTCTTTTTCCATAATTTCTAAATGTATTCGCAATATTTATGCCATTACTTTTAAATATTTGTGCAATGATTTTCATTGTTAAGCTCCATAAGAAAACCACCTAAAATTAAAATCTAGGAAAATAACCCATAATATACTAAATAACGTATTGACCATGAGCCCACCATAATTTAAGCAACTATTTGTATAAAAAATAAATAGAAACAAGATGGAAATAAATACCAATAAAGATATTTTCATCAGCCCTTTAAACAGTAGAAGTAAAAAAAAATTAATAGTGATTACTATAGTTAAAAATATATTTTTTAAAATTTATTCTCTCTTATATTTAAATAATTATTTTTTATAACTTTTAAATCATGTAGAATTTTAATTATGTGATCGTTTTACCAAACATCTGATATATTGAATCAATAATCTACCTTTTATCTAGTATATTTAATAAATTAAATTTTTTATAACATTTAAATCATGTAGAATTTTAATTATGTGATAGTTTTACGAAACATATGATATGTTGAATCAATAATCTATTTTTTATCTCGGATAAATAAAATGATTGATAATTTTAAAAAAAAAACCATCATATTATTAGTAAATAAAGAATTGATAAAATAAATTCACATAAATATAATGAAATAAATAGGAGTTACACAATGCATGGATATCTTCCGTGTGATAGACAAAATCTCACAACTAGAAAACAAAAAATCAAATCGAAATGCAATTGAGTTAACCTGGTGCAGTCTTATCCAGTCGTTGATACTTTGAATAAGAATACGAAGCAAATATTATATGAAGAAAAGTTTATAAGAATGGTCAAACAATTTTAGGGCTACTAGTGAATAGTTTTGAATGGAAGCGTTAGGATACTGAGGTGAAATAAGAATGATAAAAAATGGGTAAGAAATGTATATTGTTGTAGGAAAAATCATTGAACAAAGTATATATATTATCGATTTTTTTTTATCTAAAATTTTATAGTTTTAATTGCCAGTTGGAAACTATGTCATAACATATTTAGAGAGTTTCAAAAATAGTTTCAATTTTTATTGGATTAAATTATATATATGAGATGAGACAATAAATTCCAACAAAAAAATAACGGCAAATTATTAAAAATATATATAATCACACATTATTAATTAAATTTAAAATTTTTAATTAGGTTAAAATATAACTTGATATCAATTTAATTAATATTTTATTTTTTATATATTTTCACTGAATTAGAAAATTTTCATGGTAAGGTGGGACATAAGGTTTAATGTAAATACTGTATGTATGTGCTGTCATTTCTGGAATGTTTAAAGTATGGAAAAAATATGAAAAAATTAACTATCAAAAATGTTAGATAATTGATAATTATAAATATGTAATTATGATGTTTTTGTTTATAATAAAGAAGTTTAGAAAATAATTTTGGAATACTTTTGGGTGAAAGAGGTGAGGTTTCATATTGGTGAAGAATATTAATTACCAATAATGTCTTAGGAATCTAATCTAGATGATTATATTTATTGTGAAATTATGGAATTGGTCAATTACTTTTTTCCTAAAAGACAAGATGATGTCTTTAGGAGTGGGAAACATAAGCTCATTAATGAGCTAGTAAATACCTACAACTTGTTCATGAGGTGGAGGTAGTTACCAAGCATAAAACAAACCATAGAAGGATAATGGATAAAGCTATATTTGATATTCTTTATTTTCTCTCTCACGCTATGGAAAATAAGAGACTAAAGAGAAGCAAGTGAAAAAAGACAAAGAAATTTACAAAGATGTGCTTGAGGGGTATACTTCAAAAGGAAGTATCAAGGTTGGGAGGAGCCAAATATTCCAATAATAAATTTTCAAACAACTAAGCTCAAGTTGGGGTTGGTACCTAATAAGGAAGTATCAAGGTTGGGAGGAGCCAAATATTCTAATAATAATTTTTCAAACAACTAAGCTCAAATTAGGATTGGTACCTAATATATTAACCTGATAACAAAAGGAAGTAGTTATTTTTTGTTGATAATTTTGTAGAATGCATTGCAAAGAGTACAACTAGAGAGAGAATAGAGTTTTAAACAATTATCCTTTCCTTCATCCAACATATGTGTTTACTCTATAAATTGTATTTTCATACTTTTAAAAGCCTAAATTTTATTGATGTGATAATATGTGTGTGTGTGTGTGTGTGTGCCTACAGAGAAAAATTCACTGTTGAAACAAATAACGTAATATTAAAGTAATATACGTTAAAGATATAGATATATAAATGGCACAGTAGAATTGAGATTCATATGTGGTATGACTAGTAAGACAAATGAAATAGTAGAGATTTGGACCATATTTTCTATCATGAAAAGGAAATAATTATCGAGGATTTATGTTTTTACATTCCATAGTACATAACAATTGCAATGGATGTAAAAAAAAAATTATTTCACACAGGCATATTGTTTGTGAAACATGGAAAAAATAATGAAAATTAAATTCTCAAAAAAAAAATTGATATCTTAATCCTTAAAAATTAACATTTGTATCTGAAATTTCTAATTAAAGAAAAGAAAACAACAATTAGAAATAATTAAAATACTACTAGATACTAACTATTGAGGATAAATTCTATTAGAGTAACAGAAAGTGTAAACAATGTAATCAACTCGAGTTCCATTGAACATACACCACGGAATAAAAGAGAAATTAATTTATTTCATTCAAATAAGTCATGTATTAAGTTATTTAAACAAAAAGATTGTAAATAGCACTTAGGGTAAAAAATATTAACCCTAATATAATTTAAATTCACGTTAAATACAATTCCATTGAACATACACCACAGAATAAAAGAGAAATTAATTTATTTCATTCAAATAAGTCATGTATTAAGTTATTTAAAAGAAAATATTGTAAATAACACTTAGGGTAAAAAATATTAACCCTAATAGAATTTAAATTCATATTAAATACAATTATAGGCATGAGAGGTGAAGGACTATTATATTCCAGAGAACTCGAAGCCTATGACCATAGAAAATTTACAAAAAAAAAAAATATAACAAAGTTATAATGAAGTCATAGACACATGAACAAGGTACAAGAGCATTTGATTTAGTAAGGAATCCAAATCTCTTGCAGGTATGAGAAGAAAATGACCAATTGAAAACATTGAAGGAAAACAAAATAACCCATTCTATATGAAAAATAAATAGCTACACAAATAAAAAGAAAAAATTATATACTATCAATTCTATTTTTTTTAGTTTCAATAACAGCGCAAATAAAGAAAAAAAATCACTATGAGATAATAAATATGTATTTAAGTTGGAACAATTTTATTTCCGCACTCTTCAATGAAACCTATGAAGAGAATTTTAAAGAATTTAGATAGTCATGAAAATAATTATAGGAAAATAAGATAACTGTATCTCCAACACATAATTGGGTATATGAGGAGTGTGATTGAGAGAACAAGAAGCTAGACATTAATAGCAAGATGGGGTTTGTACAACAAATTCACAATCAATATACAATTAGATGCTAACATAGCCATGCTTACATTGAAGAATAAGGCCAAGGAAGTTGTAATAGTTCTAGGGTTAAGACAAAAACCCAAACTTTTATACATTTTAGAAATAATAATAGAAAGAGGAGAAAAGTCATGATATTACTATGAATAATAATTTCAAGCCTTAAAATTAGAAAGGAATGCATAAACCAAATGGGTTCAAACCTTAAAAGAAAATACTGTGAAAAAATGTAATTAGTGATATAGCACCAAAGTATTCAATATAAATATGTGAGTGAGAGAATTACACATGTTTTACTTGGAATATGAAGAATTTGTTGAATCAAAAGATAAAATTAACCCTGAAAACAATCACTCAAATGAGTGTACAACTAAGAGCAAGGCTGCAAATGAAATGGAGCCATAAATATGAAAACCAAATTCTATATCTAAAGAATCTAACGAAAAGGAAAAAATAATTTAAATATTTTCACAAGAAAATTACCAAAAAAATTTATTAAAAAAATAAACTAGGTAACACTTTTAAGCCGTTAGAAAGAGTTCTATTGAAAACCCTCATTAAATAAACATGGTAAATATAATGGAAGGACCTAATAAGAATAATAACTACAACATTATTCTACCAATAGGTAAAACCCTAATAATTTTAGCCATAGAACACCCTGAATGTAATAAAAATGGTGTAACAGTATAAAAGTTTACCTCTAACTTTAAAACCTTGAGCAAATCAACATGCAATTCCGTGTTCGATGGAATTAGCAATAGGAAAAATAGCAAAAGACGAAACAACAGTTCTTCATTGTCATTATTTAAGAA
Organism: Pinus tabuliformis; assembly: GCA_031772625.1. Taxonomy (NCBI): domain Eukaryota; kingdom Viridiplantae; phylum Streptophyta; class Pinopsida; order Pinales; family Pinaceae; genus Pinus; species Pinus tabuliformis. The sequence goes on from CM062820.1 coordinate 1,002,788,759, forward strand.
TACCCTCAAGAACTGTAGTTGCAAAAGAGTAAGCTCCAAAATGCATTGAGGAAATGAAAACAATGACGATAGACGACAGGTAGTCATTACACAACAAGTAAAACCATAAAACTCTCACTACCGTTTATTCTACAGCGCACACGGCCACGGTTGGTTTGGTAGGTCAAGAGGACCATGCGGGGAAACACAATAAAATGACACGTATGCATGTAGAAGGCTTTATAGAAGACTCATATAGACTATATCGAAACGACTATATAAACTCTAGAAGAAATACCACATTGAAACTATGATTGAGAAATGAGAGTATTAATATAATTGGATGCTATATATATAGCATATTAAATGCAATTGATATATGCCAGAAAGTCAAACCTATATATATATATAGCATATTAAATGCAATTGATATATGCCACACATTTATAAGATTAAAATCTGAAGGGTCTCGCTAAGGTAAAAACGATGTCGACGATGTTAAACGATGTTGACGATGGTTTGAACATAAATTTAGTCTAGTTAAAGGAATGTAGTTAGGTATATAATTTAAAATATTATTCTTACACCCCGTAGATTATAAATAAATTCTCAAAAGGAAAATTTTGGTTAGTGGTAAATGTGTTTAGAGTCGATAGACCAAACTCAATGCTACTAAAATAATAGGTTGGTAATATAAGAAATTAAAACACGAATCCGTGAAATGATAGAATCTCATATGAATCTTGTGAAGAGAAAATGCCTTGGTATAGCTTTGTGAACACACAATTTAATATTCCAAAGTTTTTATTATCTAATATATATTAACAACTAGCATTTGCACCAAATGTTACAAAGAAAATGCCGTAAGGTATAAATTCGAAAAGAATAGCGAGATATAGAAAAGATCATTGAATATAAAAATTAGTAAACAAAATATAATAAATTGCTGGGGCAATTCTATTGTTTTTGTAAGCCATAATCACACTCTTCAAGTAAGGTATGAAATCTCTTTTATCAGGAGAAGGACACTGAAAATTTTGAAGAGACATCTATGAAATTTCCTGATGTAGCGAGCCAGACACTGAATTATATAATACAAATACTCTTTCCAGTTAAAAAAATAAGAGCGACAATGTGTGCTCCTGTAGACTTTTGTAACAACCTTGAACAAATTTAATTGAAGAAGACTTTCTGAAGGATGAAATGCAACTTTACAAGGAGTAAGTTGAGGGTAAAACAATAGCATGCCCTTATGACCTATGGCATAAAATTTGCAAAGGAAGAGAATTAATACCAATGCATTACTATCGAGATTTCCCAAATATTTACTGATTTGCAAAAATGAAGGATCACAAGATATGAAACTGATTAACACACCATTAAAATGCAGAACTAACTAAACTATGAATTCAAGAAAATTTATATGTGCTTTAATATCTCAATGCTACTCTGTGTCAAACCAAAAATACAGTGCAAGAAAGACAACGATAACACACGGCACAGAAACAATAATTTACCCTTGAAACTAAATGATAGAAAACCAACAACAATAGAGCTCAGGGAACCCTTGAATTGTGTATAGTTATCAGATGTTGGTTTTTAGCATTCAAATCCTGTTGAAGTTATTGTACTAATGAAGCTCAAAATTTCTGAGTAGGTACAAGAATAGTTTCAGCGAAGCTTGTTAATTAAAGAAAGTGTAATGAGAATGGCTATCTCAGGCTAATTCTCAAGAACAATTTGACATTTGGTTACCAACCTGCAATAGGGAAGCTAGGTCCCCACATGAGTTTTACCTGTTCTTTTGGGCATTGTGTTTCATTCAAGACTCTCATCTAGTGGGAAGTTTCATGCGCCTTTGCTGAATTTGGAGATTATGTTGTTGTCAATTGAGAGGAATGGCGGTTTTGCTTTAGTTTAAGAAGAGTTTTGGGTACCCTTTAGGCTCACTGCTGTGATGCAAATAGATGGGTTAGGGACCTGCATGCAATTAAAACAAGCGTGCATTATGCCCCTGAATTTGAGTGCTATTGTTCCAAAGAATGCTAAAATACCCATTCCGTATTTAGATATAGATGGGATTGTCTTAAAATTAGGGAGGGCAAATGAGTATGATTTATAAATTGATATTACAGTCACTAAAGCAGAGGCTCCGACATTCCTACCGTTGATCAAAAGGTTTTTTGGCAAAATAAGGTATAGGTTAAGCTTAACATTAGTAGTTAATGCATTAGAAGATGACAATGTAGGGAACAATACACTTCAATATGGGGTTGTCCAGGAGACAAATGCTAAGTTGGGTTTTTCATCTCATCACAATACAGTGAAGGAGTCCACTGTTATTGTGGTTACAAACCAGTCTGAAGATATGGGTGTTACAAAAAGCATGGATACCCTTTCTGGATGTTCGGAGAAGGCAAATGATGGGAATGTAAAAAGTAACCTGAAATCCAGTTGGAAAAGTATTCTTACAGCAAACATATTATGTTAGAAAAACTGAAGACATTCTCTCAGGGATTGGATGCTATCAAATTCATAATCAATGAACCACCCATAGTTGGTTGTTCTTTATGCTATCTATAGTTTTGGTTAGCTCTTATAGTTTGCATCATTAATTGGTTAAAATACATGGAATCTGCTGTTTGTTTTTTTTCTTCAACTAATACATAATAATCCCATTTGCCACATTAATGTTGACGTGGACAGTTTAGGTCGGGCAGTGGTGATTCCAAAAATTTTGGCCAATCTTACACAGTTCACACTTGCTCAAGAGCATCAACAGTCATTTATTATCATATGTCCCAACCATAGTATCCAACTATCGAGACCACATTTCATTGATAATGACATAAGAAACCATATGAACATCATTCATTCCATGCATTCTAATTAGTTACATAGACAGGATTATAGACAACATCTCATCAAACTCAGATTTCCTTTGTAGTAAAAACCAATCAGCTACAGAAATGTATTTTTGGTTTCTCCAACTTGTGAAGTTAGTTTTGACACTTTGAATAATCTAGACAAAAGCTTGAAAAAAACTTCAATGAGCAATTCTCTGCTTAGCAGTGAATGTGGGGATATTTATATAAAAAATAGTACAAGGATTTGTAAAAACTGTGGATAGTGGCAACAACTGATATATCTTGACACCATGAACATGTCCTCATGTGCTTCCAAACCACCCGAAAGAAACCACTGAGATTTCTACCTCATTGGACTACTCTTTTAATTAATATAATCGACATCAAGTACCGACCAAATGGGGCTTAATTTGGAAATGACAAATTACCAATCTATACCATACACTAGATTCTTAATTTGCATAGGATGAGATCAAGCTAACAACAATGGTGGTTGGAGATTTTCCAGATTGCCTATTAGTATGAGAACATGTGAAAATGGTCGTGAACTTTCTGGCATTGTAGATGCCATTAGAACTGATGTCTGTGTCCAACATCTACCAGAAAGTCAACATTTCTCCTCCACATTAGCTGCATAAATAAAGTTGAAGAAATGATGAAACTCAGATTTCCTTTGTAGTAAAAATCAATCAGCTACAGGAAGGTATTTTTGGTTCCTCTAGCTTGTAAAGTTAGTCTTGCCACATTGAATAATCTAGACAAAAGATTGAAAAAAACTTCAATGAGAATTTCTCTGCTTAGCACTCAATGTGGGGATATCTATATAAAAAATAGTACAAGGATTTGTAAAAATTGTGGATAATGGCAACAACTGATATATCCCGACACCATGAACATGTCCTCATGTGATTCTAAACCACCTGAAAGAAACCACTGAAATTTCTACCTCGTTTGGCTACTCTTTTAATTAATATAATCGACGCCAGATGAGCCATCTATCTCACAACATTAATGCCAAACATATTTTTTTGGCATACAGAACATGCAAGCCTGCCAGGCCAAGCGAGTTATGAACAGACAAACACAAACACGAGTAAGACTACTGTAAACTAATTCCAAACACCAAAACACCAAAACTCCAGAGGCCAGAGCTAGTGATAGTGATAGTGATGGGACAAATTTGTAATCAACAATTCCTGGAAATAAGTCAAAAAAGCATGCTTAAACACTGCAAAAAAACAGATGGTTATAATCAACAATCGTTATATATTAGGAAAGCCAGAACACTATCCACATTGTAGCAATTTGTTCCATTCCACTGGCCAAGCTCAGGGAACCCTTGAATTGTGTATAGTTATCAGAGATTGGTTTTCAACATTCAAATCCTGTTGAAGTTATTGTGCTAAGGAAGCTCAAAATTTATGAGTAGGTACAAGAATGGTTTCAGCAAAACCTGTTAATTAAAGAAAGTGTAATGAGAATGGCTATCTCAGGCTAATTCTCAAGAACAATTGACATTTGGTTACCAACCTGCAATAGGGAAGCTAGGTCCCCACATGAGTTTTACCTATTCTTTTGGGCATTGTCTTTCATTCAAGACTCACATCTAGTGGGAAGTTTCATGCCCCTTTGCTGAATTTGGAGATTATGTTGTTGTCAATTGATAGGAATGGCAGTTTTGCTTTAGTTTAAGAAGCGTTTTGGGTACCCTTTAGGCTCACTACTGTGATGCAAATGGATGGGTTAGGGACCTACATGCAATTAAAACAAGCGTGCATTATGCCCCTGAATTTGAGTGCTACTGTTCCAAAGAATGCTAATATACCCATTCCGTGTTTAGATATAGATGGGATTGTCTTAAAATTAGGAAGGGCAAATGAGTATGATTTATAAAGTGATATTACAGCCACTGAAGCAGAGGCTCCAACATTCCTTGCATTGATTAAAAATTTTTTTTTGAAAAATACGGTATAGGTTAAGCTTAACATTAGTAGTTAATGCATTAGAAGATGACAATGCAGGGAACAATACACTTCAATATGGGACTGTCTATGAGACAAATGCTAAGTTGGGTTTTTCATCTCTTCACAATACAGTGAAGGAGTCCACTATTATTGCAGGTACAAACCAATCTGAAGATATGGGTCTTGCAAAAGGCATGGATACCCTTTCCGGATGTTCGGAGAAGGAAAATGATGGGAATGTAAATAGTAACTTGAAATCCAGTTGGAAAAGTATTCTTACAGTAAACATATTATGTTAGAAAAACTGAAGACATTCTCTCAGGAATTGGATGCTATTAAATCCATAATCAATGAACCACCTATAGTTGGTTGTTCTTTACGCTATCTGTAGTTTTGGTTAGCTCTTACAGTTTGCATCATTAATTGGTTAAAATACATGGAATCTGCTGTTTGTTTTTCTTCTTCAACTAATACATAATAATCCCATTTGCCACATTAATGATGACGTGGATAGTTTAGGTGGGGTAGTGGTGATTCCTGAAAGTCTAGCCAATCTTACATAGTTCACACTTGCTCAAGAGCATCAATAGTCATTTATTATCCTATGTCCCGACAATAGTATCCAACTATCGAGACCACATTTCATTGATAATCACATAAGCAACCATATGAACATTCATTCCATGCATTCTAATTAGTTACATAGACAGGATTACAGACAACATCTCATCAAACTCAGATTTCCTTAGTAGTAAAAATCAATCAGCTACAGAAAGGTATTTTTGGTTCCTCCAACTTGTGAAGTTAGTTTTGACACTTTGAATAATCCAGACAAAAGCTTGAAAAAAGATTCAATGAGTAGTTCTCTGCTTAGCAGTCAATGTGGGGATATTTAAATAAAAAATAGTACAAGGATTTGTAAAAACCATGGATAGTGGCAAGAACTGATAAATCCTGACACCATGAACATGTCCTCATGTGCTTCCAAACCACCCGAAAGAAACCACTGAAATTTCTACCTCATTGGACTACTCTTTTAATTAATATAATCGACATCAAGTGCCGACCAAATGGGGCTTAATTTGGAAATGACAAATTACCAGTCTATACCATACACTAGATTCTTAATTTGCAGAGGATGAGATCAAGCTAACAACAATGGCGGCTGGAGATTTTCCGGACTCCCTATTAGTATGAGAACATGTGAAAATGGTCATGAACTTTCTCGCATTGTAGATGCCATTAGAAGTTATTTCTGTGTCCAACATCTACCAGAAAGTCAACATTTCTCCTCCACATTACCTGCATAAATAAAGATGAAGAAATGATGAAACTCAGTTTTCCTTTGTAGTAAAAATCAATAAGCTATAGAAAGGTATTTTTGGTTCCTCCATCTTGTAAAGTTAGTTTTGCCACTTTGAAAAATCTCGACAAAAGATTGAAAAAATTTCAATGAGAAGTTCTCTGCTTAGTAGTCAATGTGGGGATATTTATATAAAAAATAGTACAAGGATTTGTAAAAATTGTGGATAATGGGAACAACTGATATATCCTGACACCATGAACATGTCCTTGTGTGATTCCAAACCACCTGAAAGAAACCACTGAAATTTCTACGTCGTTTGACTACTCTTTTAATTAATATAATCGACGCCAGATGAGCCATCGATCTCACAACATCAATGCCAAACATATTTTTTTGGCATACAGAACATACGAGCCTGCCAGGCCGAGCGAGTTATGGAACAGACAAACAAAAACACGAGTAAGACTACTGTAAATTAATTCCAAACACCAAAACTCTAGAGGCTAGAGTTAGTGATAGTGATAGTGATGGGACAAATTTGTAATAAACAATTCCTGGAAATAAGTTAAAAAAGCATGGTTAAACACTGCAAAACATCAGATGGTTATAATTAGCGATCATTATATATTAGGAAAGCCAGAACACTATCCACATTGTAGAAATTTGTTCCATTCCACTGGCCAAGCTTAGGGAACCCTTGAATTGTGTATAGTTATCAGAGGTTGGTTTTCAGCATTCAAATCCTATTGAAGTTATTGTGCTAATGAAGCTCAAAATTTCTGAGTAGGTACAAGAATGGTTTCAGCAAAGCCTATTAATTAAAGAAAGTGTAATGAGAATGGCTATCTCAGGCTAATTCTCAAGAAAAATTTGACATTTGGTTACCAACTTGCAATAGGGAAGCTAGGTCCACACATGAGTTTTACCTGTTCTTTTGGGCATTGTGTTTCATTCAAGGCTCTCAACTAGTGGGAAGTTTCATGCCCCTTTGCTGAATTTGGAGGTTATGTTGTTGTCAATTGATAGGAATGGTGTTTTTTCCTTAGTTTAAGAAGAGTTTTGATACCCTTTAGGCTCACTACTGTGATGCAAATGGATAGGTTAGGGACCTGCATGCAATTAAAACAAGCGTGCATTATGCCCCTGAATTTGAGTGCTACTGTTCCAAAGAATGCTAATATACACATTCCGTATTTAGATATAGATGGGATTGTCTTAAAATTAGGAAGGGAAAATGAGTATGATTTATAAAGTGATATTACAGTCACTGAAGCAGAGGCTCCGACATTCCTAGCATTGATCAAAAAGTTTTTTGGAAAAATACCGAATAGGTTAAGCTTAACATTAGTAGTTAACGCATTAGAAGATGACAATGTAGGGAACAATACACTTCAACATGGGGCTATCCAGGGGACAAATGATAAGTTGGGTCTTTCATCTCATCACAATACAGTGAAGGAGTCCACTGTTATTGCGGTTAGAAACCAATATAAAGATATGGGTCTTGCAAAAGGCATGGATACCCTTTCTGGATGTTCGGAGAAGGCAAATGATGGGAATGTAAACAGTAACCTGAAATCTAGTTGGAAAAGTATTCTTACAGTAAACATATTATGTTAGAAAAACTGAAGACATTCTCTCAGGAATTGGATGCTATCAAACTCATAATCAATGAACCACCTATAGTTGGTTGTTCTTTACGCTATCTGTAGTTTTGGTTAGCTCTTATAGTTTTCATCATTAATTGGTTAAAATACATGGAATCTGTTGTTTGTTTTTCTTCTTCAACTAATACATAATAATCCCATTTGCCACATTAATGATGACGTGGACAGTTTAGGTGGGGCAGTCGTGATTCCAAAAAGTCTGGCCAATCTTACACAGTTCACACTTGCTCAAGAGCATCAACAGTCATTTATTATCATATGTCCCAACCATAGTATCCAACTATCGAGACCACATTTCATTGATAATCACATAAGCAACCATATGAACATCATTCATTCCATGCATTCTAATTAGTTACATAGACAAGATTACAGACAACATCTCATCAAACTCAGATTTCCTTTGTAGTAAAAATCAATTTGCTACAGAAAGGTATTTTTGGTTCCTCCAACTTGTGAAGTTAGTTTTGACACTTTGAATAATCCAGACAAAAGCTTGAAAAAAACTTCAATGAGCAGTTCTCTGCTTAGCAGTCAATGTGGGGATATTTATATAAAAAATAGTACAAGGATTTGTAAAAACTGTGGATAGTGGCAACAACTGATATATCCTGACACCAAGAACATGTCCTCATGTGCTTCCAAACCACCCGAAAGAAACCACTGAAATTTCTACCTCATTGGACTACTCTTTTAATTAATATAATCGACATCGGATGAGCCATAGATCTCACAACATTAATGCCAAATATATTTTTTTGGAATACATAACATGCGGGCCTACCAGGCCGAGTGAGTTATGGAATGGACAAACACGGGTAGGACTATTGTAAATCAATTCCAAACACCAAAACTCCAGAGGTCGGAGTTAGTGATGGGACAGATTTGTAATAAAAAATTCCTGGAAATAAGTCAAAAATCATGCTTAAACGTTGTAAAACGTCAGATGATTATGCTCAGTGATCGTTATATATTGGAAATCCAGAACACTATCCACATTGTAGAAATTTGTTCCATTCCACTGGCCAAGCTCAAGGAACCTTTGAATTGTGTATAGTTATCAGATGTTGGTTTTTAGCATTCAAATCTTGTTGAAGTTATTGTGCTAATCAAGCTCAAAATTTCTGAGTAGGTACAGGAATAGTTTCAGCAAAGCTTGTTAATTAAGGAAAGTGTAATGAGAATGGCTATCTCAGGCTAATTCTCAAGAACAATTTGACATTTGGATACTAACCTGCAGTAAGGAAGCTAGGTCCCCACATGAGTTTTGCATGTTCTTTTGGGCATTGGGTTTCATTCAAGATTGTCATCTAGTGGGAAGTTTCATGCCCCTTTGCTGAATTTGGAGATTATGTTGCTGTGAATTGATAGAAATGGCGGTTTTGTTTTAGTTTAAGAAGTTTTGGGTACCCTTTAGGCTCACTACTGTGATGCAAATGGATGGGCTGGGGAGCTGCATGCAATTAAAACAAGCGTGCATTATGCCCCTGAATTTGAGTGCTACTGTTCAAAAGAATGCTAATATACCCATTGCGTGTTTAGATATAGATGGGCTTGTCTTAAAATTAGGAAGGGAAAATGAGTATGATTTAGAAAGTGATATTACAGTCACTGAAGCAGAGGCTCCACCATTCCTATCGTTGATCAAAAAGTTTTTTGGAAAAATAAGGTATAGGTTAAGCTTAACATTAGTAGTTAATGCATCAGAAGATGACAATGCAGGGAAAAATATACTTCAATGTGGGGCTGTGTAGGAGACAAACGCTAAGTTGGGTTTTTCATCTCATCACAATACAGTGAAGGAGTCGACTGTTACTGTGGTTACAAACCAGTCTGAAGATATGGGTCTTGTAAAAGGCATGGATACCCTTTCGAGATGTTCGGAGAAGGAAAATGATCGGAATGTAAACAGTAACCTGAAATCCAATTGGAAAAAACCTCCAAGGCCTCCAAGAAGAGCTAGGGATGCTTCTAGGGAAAGGTATATGAATAGTATTTCTGATACATCTTTGCAAAGAAAAGCAAGGCTAAAAAGAATCAAATCAGCAAGAAACCGCAACTTTGCAAAGCCTTCTTCAGAAAAAACAAGCTTTTGGGCCTTGTTCGTTATTTTTTCCTTCGGTGTTATTATGATAACTCAAGGTAGTCACTGTTATTTTGCTTCACAATTGTCTCCTTTTTAGTTAAAGATAAATACCTTTATTGCTTAGAGGATCACGACTCTATATTGTTCTTAACCTAAAAGAAAAGAAACTCTAGCCTGCAAGAAGTGTATCCATTAGATTGATGTCATTGCAATGATCATAGAGTTCTGCATGTTGCTTTTGTTTCATCATCTTATTCTAAATGTAAAATGCGATTCTCCATTTTCCTTTTTCCACTCTGGCAATTTGATTTTAAGGTTTTCTGCTGGCAAAACGTCAGGGACCAAACATAACTCCATGCTTATTATGCACCCATCATCTTACTGTGCCTTTGGAATAATTGTTAGAGTAGTTTCCACGAAAATTTTCTGATTTCACTCTCTGTTAGGCATATTCACCAAAGCTTATTCTCTAGTCAATAGTGTGATAGCTTGAAATAGGATTTTGCAATCCTACCAAAATCTTTAGGTAAATTTTGCTATAAGGATTGAAATTTTGCAAGACCTATTTTTACTTCTGTTATGTCAGCTTGATGAATTTGATTAGTGGGAGAAGCTTATGTTTGCTTCTCGAGTTGCTTTTCAGGCATGTTTTCACAAGGCACCGGTACCCTACAAAATTTATCACCAAAATCAGGACAAGCAAGTCAATTGTCTATGCACAATTTCACAAGTCATGTCTCAAATAATGAATCAGCACCGGCCAGTGTAAGCCTCTCCTACCTGCCATTGCTTTAATTCCTCAGAGTATTGAACGACTATTGATTGTAAGGCTACTAATTTCGATGTTGTAGTTTCACCTCATGCTTTATTGGGTACTGATGATGCTTCTCCTAGCTTTGATAACCACACTATCAGAATTGGGTCCTAACTGCTGAGAAAAATGGGATATACAGGTGGAGGACTTGGGAAAAATGGACAGGGTATTTTTGCTCATATTTCCCCTATGATGCAAACATATAAAGCAGGTTTTGGATATGATGTTGCTTCTACCTCCTTGCCTACACCTGGCTTTGCTAAGCACAAGAAAGTTTTGTTTGTTGGTGGTGGTATTTAGACTGAAGAGAAACCTATTGTTGATTATTACTGATTGTGATTCACAAATTGATGAGATGGATGTTCCTAATAGGCAAGAACTTGAGAATGTTGTTGTAGCTTATATTGTCACTCATGTTATGACTAAGTTGTTGTCAGAGCAGCCTACTGCTAACTATGCTGAAATAATTGATGAGGTGGCTATTTCAACTCTTGTTGGAAGTGGTGTTTGTCATTTACAGCTTGAGCCTAAACCCTCTGTTCCTAAAAAGAAAAAATATGAGCCATATCATCACCCTCATAAGACTAAGAGAAGTTTTCCCAGGAATCAGAATTATTAGAATAGTGGAAGGAAATGAAAGCTTCAAACCTAGAGCTTTCCCAACAGGGTATGGTGGGCGTGGGTCGCCAGAAATAAGCTGCCCTGGCTGAAGTGTTTTCCAGCATCATTCATAAAGAAACTAAATGACTTGAGTTTGATTTGAGTTGTTTTGAATGGGGTTTTTTGCTTGATCGGGATCCAAAACAAATCAATTCCACAACATACCATGTTACAGATGGCGGGTATGCACTGAACGTCTAGAAAAATATATCAATGTAAATATGAGGAAGAAACAATTGATGACTCACCCCTTACTTGAACGGATAGAATGGCGTAGACATAGACTGAAAAGGCGGGGAGTAACCCCTGCTATATTCTAGCCTACCCCTTTCGATGAAACAGCTGATAGAGGCCACTGATTATGCTACCAGCTCATTAGTAGATGCCCCACTTAAAAGATTAATAGTATGGAGCCCTCTCTTCTTTTTTGAAAGGTAGGGTAGGTAAGGCTGAAAATTATGCAGGATGAAAATGATTCAACTGACATAATGTAAATGTAATAAAAGATGGACAGATTCCCCATGAAACACATAAATTAATCAAGATGACTTCTGAAAATTTACCTTGAGCAATCACTAAGAAGCAAAAGCCTCCTACTCTGCACCTAGAAATCTGGCCAAACCAGGTTCGATTGGAGATCAATACATAAATAGTGGAAAATGAATAGCATAACAAAAAATAATAACTAGGTAAACCCCAAACTGTACAGTTTTCGGGCTGCAGCAAAGAATGCCTTCCTGCACAAAAGAATGCCCCGCTCTGTAGCAAACGCTAGTATCCCTCCGCGGACGAGTTGGTTAGGGTAACAGGATGGGTAATTAATTTTAATTAACTAATATTACATTAAAGTGTTTTTAAAGATTTTTAAAGGTTTTTAAATTAAATTGGATGGCAGACAACTGTTTAATCGTCTAACAATAGATCTGACGGTTAGGGTTATGACAGAAAGGCAGCTGGGGGAGTTGATTTTAGAGGGAATGCCTTACGGCGTAAATATGTAAATATCTATACTTTTTTAAGGAAATATGTCAAAAGGAAAGGTTAAATGTTTTTTTAAGGAAATATGTCAGAAGGAAAGATTAAATGTTTCTTTACGGTTCATTGATTTCTTATAGTTCATATTCAATGTCAGAAGGAAAGGTTAAATGTTTCTTTATGGCTCATTGATTTCTTATAGCTCATATTCAAAAAAAATATTAGGTTGATTTTTTATAGTTCATATTTGAAAAAAAATTATGTTATAAGGATTCATTAAGTAAGTGAGAATTTTTTTTACAAGAGAAAAATTGGTGATCAATCATGTTTCTGAATATTTTCTTTTTAATACAAATATTTCATAGTAATAAATATTTATATTTTTGTTTCAAAGTTATTTTTTTTATTTGCATCATGTTGAATTTATTTTTAAACATTGCAGTTAAGGAATGACAAAGAAGTGTAGTGATGAAGTCGTAAAAATGAATTTGAGAAGAATGGGGATGAATAAGAGTGTTTGAATTTGAGTACTTTAGCTACACATAGATTACATCTAGAAACAAAAACACAACAAATCATATGGTGAGAAGGAATACAAAAAGAATGATATTGAAGAAGAGAGTTTGAATTTGAGTACTTTAGCTACACATTCATATTATATCTACACCAAATAAGACAATGAATCATAGAAAATGCAAAATATCCAATCAGTCTATATTAAAAAATGAGATTATGAAGTGGGACAAACAATATATTGTCTATATTTTCTTGTTAATACAAATATTTCATAGTAATAAATATTTATATTTTTGTTTCAGAGTTATTTTTTTAGTTGTATCACGTTGAATTTATTTTTAAACATTGCAGTTAAGGAATGACAAAGAAGTGTAGTGATGAAGTCTTAAAAATGAATTTGAGAAGAATGGGGATGAATAAGAGTGTTTGAATTTGAGTACTTTAGCTACACATAGATTACATCTAGAAACAAAAACACAACAAATCATATGGTGAGAAGGAATACGAAAAGAATGATAATGAAGAAGAGAGTTTGAATTTGAGTACTTTAGCTACACATACATATTATATCTACACCAAATAAGAAAATGAATCATAGAAAATGCAAAATATCCAATCAGTCTATATTAAAAAATGAGATTATGAAGTGGGACAAACAACATATGCTCTATGGATATATCGAATAAAATTTTGTGGAATTGACAACAAAAGAAATGTTTATATTTGCATTGACTATTTTCGTTTTATTTTTTCTTGAATAATATCATGTCTGGTTACATGTACATTATTCTCAATCATTTTGGTTTGTAAAGTATATATTTTTATCTATCTAATTTTACTTTAGATGTATTATTAGTTGAGATTTATTTATAGTTTTTCCAACTGTATGTGAGATGAATAAAATTTTTTTAACTTTTATTTTGGTAAATAATTTTTATTTTTACTAATTCATATTTTTATTGTTTATTTTTATAATTTATATATATATATAATAAATTAATGTTTGTCTTTTTAAATTATAGTAATTTGTTTTTATTTTAATACATAATTGTTTAACTAAACACAATTAGTTAAAGTTTTCAACCTTCTTGTATGATTCTTTAAGTATCTCTATAACCCATACAACAACTATATAAAATTGTACTTGTTACTATTTTTTTCATTTACTATTTATAGAATAGATAATCTTCTTCTGGATTATTTAACTAACACTATAGCTAAAACAACAACCATATAAAATTGTTATTGTTACTATTTTTTTTTCATTTATTGTGTATATAATATAGGGCATTCACATTCATGGTTATATGTTTCTCTACATAAGAGCTTTAATAATAACAATGATATTACCTAAGAAGAAAATGTCACTATTATATGAAATTATTCTACTTTTATCCCAAGTATTTTTATGATTTTTTAATAGCATAACACCATCCACATAAATCAACAATAACAAAGCATAACTTCTTATACACATACTTCCTTTAGTGTTTATGATTCAATTTTCTAACTAATTTATATATAATTCTATAAGTGAAATAGAGGAGACATTCTTATTTCATACCTATTGTACTCTTGATTTTCATTGATCTTTCTAATTTTATCATTTTTTGGAATCCTCAATTTTACAATGAAATTTTTATATAATTAGAAAGTAGTTATTCTCCAATCTACTTGAATTCCTACTTTCTCCATTATTTTTCAAAGGTATTGGAGAATGTATCATAATTTTTAGAAAAACAAAAGAAGCATTAATAAATATCGTTTCTTCATCTCTCTTTCAAAACATCTACAAGTTATGAGATGGTCAATGGTTGAATTCTTAGGCCAAAAAATACCTAAGAAAAATCCCTCACAATTTTCACAGTATTAGTCCTTGCTTAGGCAAAAGTCTAGCATCATGTTAAGTTCTATTCCAAACTGATCAACGCTATCTAATTGTACTAAATAATTCATAATTCAACATCCATTTATTTGTATATGCACATATGATTTGAAAAAGTGATAGCAGAGTTACTACTTAGTAACTAAAATACAATATTTATTTTTTGAAATATAAATTGTCAAACTTTATCATATAAATATTGTGCTTTGCGAGACAATTTCATTGGATAATCATTTTTTGTTAGCTTACATCTATGAAAAATATATTTAATCTTCTCCATATTATACTAATATCAGTCTAAATATTTCACTATATAGTTCATATGTTTCGTGTTAGTAGCTTTTATATACAAATTGTGTAACAACATAATCCCTAATTTCAATGATGTTGATTAAATTGTCTTGCACCATTTATTTAAAATAAAAAAAAGATATTAATAATATGGTAAAAATGGGAATAATATGATAAAATCATCAAATATGTGTCATGTAACATTGCAATTTTAATCCTAACAACAAAGATATTTTGAAATTGCAATATTTAATAATGTAGTGTTATATTCATTTTTATAAAAAAATATGTTCTTGATGATGATGATGGTGGTGGTGGTTAACGTCCATTGAGACCGAATTGGTCTATCGGACCTATAATTTTCTTAGTTTCTAATTCTATGGCTCCTCGTCTTTCTTGGCGAGATTGGTGTTGTAGCTTTCTTTTTTTTCGCTATGGTCTTCCAACTTTCTTTATCTTACATCTCCTTCATCTCTTCTGGTTCTTGGGACATTGGTGTCTTAGCTTTGCGATCCACTGTGTTCGTCTTTTTGAAGATAGTTGGAGAAGAATTTTGGTCTAGGAGATCTGCTTTGCTATTAAATGAAGATTTATTTTGTGTGGTATTCGAGTCCGCATAACTGCTGATGCTTGAGGGGTTGTCGAGTTCACTCTTTCGTTGTTGGGCAGGGCTTTCCCCCTGCTTGTCTTGAGAGATGTTTCTCTCTTGCCTAACTTCTTGTGATTCAGAGTTTTCTAGAGAGTATTCCTCTTTGATGACAGTGTAGTGTTCTTTTTGTGCTCCTTCCCACCATGTAGATTTGTGGTGATTTTTTCTAGCAGAATTTTTTTGGGAGGCTTTTGGGCAATTTTTGGCTAGATGGCTTGTCTCAAAGCACAATCGACATTTGAAGAGGACACTTTCATAATCGAGTTTCTGGTTCCACACATAGTCTTTACTTGTTAGATGTATTTCAGCTGGGAATCCGGCATTGAAGTCCATTTCCACACAGATGCGTGCAAAGGTGGTTCTGGCATATTCCTCTATTTCTGGGCACCTACAGTAAAATTTTCCAATTGCATTTCCAATGGCTTTTAACGAAGAGAAATTCCAGAGATGTAAGGGTAGGTTTGGCAATCTCACCCAAACTGGTGCTGAGGTTATGACTATTGTTGAGGGATCGAATGATGGGTTCCATGGCCTCATGAATAGGCCTGATTTTCCCCAAAACCAAGGGCCGGAATCTGGAATACATTCTCTGCTTTCAGGGTTTTCAAAATCTACTATAAAGAAACCCCTAGCACATGGATAGATATTAATTGCATCAGGGATTAGAGGCTTCCATACCTCCGAGATCCAACTGTGTAGAGCTGTCAGCCGTGGCCAAAAACCATTGAATCGACAGATTAGAGCACTTTCAGAGAACTTCAAAGCCTCATCGAGTGAGGCCTGGACCACCTGGACAGTGGGAGCTGGGGCTTCACTGACGATATGGGTTGGAGCTTGCCCCCCAGAGGCGGATGGAACTGAGCCAGCAGCTATTTTCGCGAAGCTGGGAGCCATCTGGAGAATGCTCTCGTGCTGAGTATAAAAGATTGCCAAAGAGAAGGCCACAGGAGCTAACCAAATCTACGGTGATCTGACATATACTGCAGATCTATCCAATAACTAAATTGTACACAGCAGCAAGAGCCGCAGATCAAGAGTCGCAGATCTGCTCATGCAGAGATGGAAGAAAGAGTAGAAAACACCTCCAATAGCTAATAGCTCCCACATCTGAATTCTTCTCATACATGTAAAATTCAAAATATTAAAATATAGTATTAAATTTTTATATTAAAATATAATTATTAAATTTAAATTATTTAAAAATATCGTTAGTTATTAAAAGATCAATTTTATTATTATTATTATTATTGGTTATAAATAGAATATTTATAACAAAATCTAAAAATATGCAGCTATAAAATATTATAAAAATCTTTGAATTTAAATTTAAAGCAAAATATCTAATATCAAAAAATGCATTTTAAAAAACAACTAAATTTTTTTATTTGACCAGAATAAAAGCGCATACACTTACTTTCGTCGATTTCGCTTATAATGTTTTTAACATGGGAAGATATGTCGTTATTAAATACAAAATATTAGAATATAGTGTTAAATTTGTGTATTAAAAATTAACCATTTAACTTTAAATTATTTAAAAAGTCTTAACTATTAAAAGATCCAATTTTATTATTTGTTTATTATAAATAGAATATTTATGACAAAGTCTAAAAATAGGGCTATAAAATATTATTAAAAATTTTGAATTTAAATTTAAAGTAAAATATCCAATATTAAAAAATGCATTTTAAAGAACAACTAAAAAAATTATTTGACCAGAATATAAGCGCATACATTTACTTTCGTCGCTTTCGCCTATAATGTTTTTAACATGGGAAGATATATCCTTATGCTTAGCAATCTCGTGTGGTTTTCAACATTTCAATAATTAATTTCTCTTTCTTTTCTTTTATAAATACATTTCTTATAATGATTTTAACATCGGAAGATATGTCCTTATGCTTATTAGCAATCTCGTGTGGTTTTCAACATTGGAATAATTAATTTCTCTTTCTTTTCTTTTATAAATACATTTTTAAAAAGATATTAACAAATTTTGAAATATAATATATCTAAATAAATTGTTATATAAAAAAATAACAAATATAAATATTTTATAAGTTATTTAAAGAAATTTATATTAAATTTTCATTTAATGTATTTTCCTCGAGATAAATTTTGGGCATGGAGGGGAAGAAAGTTTAAGCCAAGAGAGTGGTTGTGGCTAGCCATACTTTAAAAATGCAAAAGGTTACTTATTTAGAATATAAATAATAGAGAGGATAATAGCTATTTCACCGATTTACTAAAACTAAATTTATTTAATAATAATTTATTATAATTTTAAAGCTATAAAAAGTTTAAAATTATTTTTTAATGTACTTTTTTTTTTTTTTCCGAAGGTGGCAAAACCTATCAAACTCAGGTGTCAAAGCAACAGTGAGGACAACCATCTCTGGCTGCTATCCGCGAATGTCGATTTGACTCATCACCGTTATCAAGGAAAACCACGCCACCTGTAATAACCCGCTGGTGGTCCGTATGGGAGCAGGCTTTCACTCCTGCCAGATGCCTCTGGGTCTTGGGCCGTTAACCTTTTTCCTTAAGTCCGAGAAAGACGAGCTCTTAGCCAAGCAGAAGCAGTTTTACGGCATACTCCAGGCCGGTTAATGTACTTGAATGTAAAAAAAAAATATATTCATTTATTTTTAATTTTTAAAAATTTAATGAAATTAAAATTATTCTCAGAACATTAACACACAGGTGATCTATGATTCCATATTTGAATTTCTGAATCTCAGTGTCCTCAAGTATTCCCGCCGCAAAACCAAAAACCATTCGCTTGTTCATCATGACGTCCAGTGAAGATTGTGGGTCGATACGAAAACATAGTGCTTGTAAATATGTGGCAAGATATTCAAGGAGCACACTCGTCGAATGGGTTATTAGATCTCATTAATTCAGTATTGAAAGATGACATTCTCAGATATGGTGATTTGGCAGAGTTATGCTATGATGCATTTGATGGCAACTTTCCATGAATGGCTATGGAGGGTGTAACTCCTGATAAATTGTTTGACAGTTGCAAAACGGCGGGTGATGCGTGGAATTACTCTAATGGTCATAGAGTACTTATCTGTATTCAGATGACGATGGGTGCTTCTAGTATAATGGTTGTCTATACAATTCAATTTTCCTTTGTTTACAAAGAATTATGCACCCTAACAGATTTGTTCCTTCATCTACAGGTATTCTCGAATTGGATTTTTCTTTTAATGATTTATTTCATAGTATATAATAAGGGCTGTTCCATATGTTAACCCCAAAAATTTACTACAGGACATCACACTATCAATGTTTCTCACGACACGCTTCTAAGACACAGGTATAAAGGTAAGACTGTCGAATTTTGATGTTGAATTTGCTTCTTATCACTTATTCTAATGAGATTTTGCTTCTTATCACTTATTCTAATGAAAATATTTGCAAAGATTAAATACCGTCCCCGCACTAATTTTGTAAGGTAATATTTTGTCTCTTACTTCGTGGTTGTAATTTCTCCCTGTTTTAGTTCGTTGTCAAACCGAGTGTTTCAAATTCATCAAGGTAGTTATTCTTTTAGGCACACATGTTTCTTTTATGGACTTTAACAACAAATTGGGTTTTAATTTTTTCCTGTCAAACCCTGGACTAATTTCGTCCCTACCTTCTATGTTGGAATTTCAGGTTCCACTATGCTATTTTATGGTTGCCCGCATGCAGATTTGGTGTAATGGTTCCGAGGTTTCTATATGGACACTACTATATCAATGGTATTTTTAAGACATTTTTTTAAGACAAGAAATCTTTTCTCTTACAAAAGTCACTTTTTATTTTAGTTATGATACATTAAAATTTAATATGAATTGAACAAAAATAGTTGGAGACAAATAATTTAAGACAAAATTTTATATTTAAAACAAAAATAGTTTAAGACAAATAATTTAAGACAAAACTTTAAATTTAAGACAAAAATGGTTTAAGAGAAAAATATTTTAAAACAAAACCGTTTAAGACATAAATCTTTTAAGACAAAACTTTATATTTAAGACAAAAACAGTTTGAGACAAAAGTATTTTAAGACAAAACTTTATATTTAAGACAACCAGTTTAAGACAATTATTTTAAGAGAAAACTTTATATTTAAGACAAAAACTATTTGAGACCAAAATATTTTAAGACAAAACTTTATATTTAATTAGACAATGGCCACTTAAGACGAAATCCATTTAATACAATTAACAATTAAGACAAAGACATATCAATTTAAGACTATTATCTAACAACTGCAAAATTGACTCTCACAATCTGCCATAAGTCCACAAGCTTGCATGCTACTATTGTCCTGCGCTTATATTAAGGTTGTTATTTCACTTACCATTCATGTTATTTTATATAACGAAAACAATTTGTTGGGCTCTTCGTTTTGTGGGGGTAGCCGACTCTGAAGAACGCATCAACTTTTCTTGGGAAGTTTTCTTGGACATTAATTCCACTTTTGTCCCTTAAATCTTTGCTGATACAATTAGAGACAACCTTTTTGTCATTGCATTCCACCAATGAGTCACTTTAGTGCTTACCATTGCAGAGCAGTTGATAAACTAACTAAACAGTGGATTACATCTGTTGGTTATGTGATTAAGCCTCGAATTTGAATTTCCCTTAATATGCAGCCCCTCAGATTTTGGATCTAGTTCAAGGTAATTAGCTGCAAGAAATATTTCAATGCAGTTGGCCTACAATTAGGTGGAGAATTAAAGTCCTTCCTTCATTTTTTAGCCATCATTAAACACACATATAAGTGTACATCGCTAATGTGTATTGCCTTATGGAGTGTGATGAATCTTCTTTCATTGTGAATGGCGCAAGATCTTTCGTGTTTGTAAATGAATGTCTGAGCTTAAACGCTCACTGTATCTTCATGATTATAATGGTTTTGTGTATGCACATGAATATTAAAGTTTGCCTAGAATATTCTATTCATTAATATGTGCGTGGTGAATGCACAATTATGTGTTGATATTCAGTTAGTTGATTCCAAATTTATGTGTATACTTAGTTTAACCAATCCCTACACCAGTTATTTTTTCATACTGAGTATTTAGGTATTAGGAATCGGGCCATTAGTCTCATTGAAACGATAGGAGGGTGGGCACACAACAATTATAGCTATTCTTTATGAACCTAGCCTAGGTTTCTTCTTAGTCCATGTACGTTATGTTTTAAACGTCAAGAGGAAGTGGGAGAACATGACTTTGTTGAAATTCTAGTAGGTCCAACACCTAGTGGACGCTGATGAAACCACACCCTAGTGGAACCATGTTGTGTGTATAGACACCAACCATAATCCATCGACCCCACTGATCAAATCTGAGGTAAGGAAGGGTCTATACACTTTCCCAAATGTTGTTTTATTTTGGGTGAGAAGCCTAAAGGCCAAGAGTGTGGTCTAGGAAGAACTGGGAGTGTTGGGAACATTTCTAGCCACCTTTCGCTAATATATTTGTACCCTAAAACATCCTAAGAGTGTAGAAATTAATATAAATTTACTGCTATTCATGTATTCAAATTGAAAACAAGAGATTACAAATTTCCTCTACAAAGCTATGAAATGGAAATCACAATTTATAAATGCATCTTCTAACACTCCCTCTTAGCAAGAAAGGGATTTTTCACCACCCATATCCTACACCTGAGGAATTTGAATTCGCCTCTTGACAATTCATTTTTCAATATATTTGCATCATTCTTATTAGTTGGAATGCACTATAGCATCATAATTCTCCTTTGCACAAAAATCCACAAGTGATGGTGTTAGGTCCCTATACTACTAGTGTAACCCCTTATTGTTATTAGTGCAACCCCCTTATTATATTGTTGTGCCCATGTAGTACCCATATTGTTATTATTGTGCCCCATAGAAGCCCACTATTGTTATTGTTGTGCCCTTACATTATTATTGTTATGTCGGCTCTAATTATATTATGACTTGTTAGACTCCTATATATAGAAAGGAGGCCTTGTCATTTGTATCATCCAAGAATTATTCATTTGTGTAATGTAAATGAGGTTTCCCCTTTGAAGAGACTTATTTTGAAGGCGTTGATCTCTCTTTTCTATCTTTTTGTGAGCTGGTTTCATAACATTTGGTATCATAACTTTGGATTATGGGGTTTCACTGCTCCAAACAGGCCATCGTGGAATTTTCACTATAACCTTTTGTATGCGATGTTTCAGAAGCTAAAAAACAAACCCGTTTTGAGACGAAATCTTGCTAAACCTCGAGTCTGAATTTCAGATCTTGTCTCGCTATATTATCAGAGATATGATCTGAGGAAATTAGGGTTTTTGCAAGCTCCAGAATTCCATCTCAAATAGGTCATCATGGAATTTTCGCTATAATTGTTTTTCTACAAAGTTTCAGACTCTAAAATTAAAATTCATTTGAGCCGAAAATGTGGTGAATCTCAGGACCAAATTTCAGATCTTGTTTCTCTACATTTTTGGAGATACAGTCCAAGAAATTTAGGGTTTCTGCAGGCTCCTGAATTACATCCCAAATAGGTTACCTGGGGCAAATCATCATAACTCTCTCTTGGAGCATCTGATTCAAATTTCATAAAAGTGATAGAAAGAAGACAAACTGTAGTTTGTTGTGTATTAGTTTCCAAAACTAAGGCTGAAACAGTGACACGTGGCACATCGTACAAGTTAGCTCAACTGAAAAAGTATATAAGTAGGTCATCTTGGGAGATTGGGCATAATTATTTCTTGGAGAATCCAATTTCGATCAGACTGGTGTCATTGGAAAGAGGAGGCGGAGGCCTACAGCAGGTCACAATTGTAGACCTTGGGGATCTGAAATTTTAGAGATACAACATATTAAAGATCGAGCTGCTAAAACCAAGAAAAAGAGTTACTCGAATCAAGAAAATAGAAACACCTAGTAAGAAAAAATGAATGGATGATTTGAAGAATGCGATCGAAACTAAGATAAATAGTTTTATCTACTCCATGGAAGCTGATATCGATGGTATGAATTAATATTGGAAGAAAGGCATGGAAGATTTGAAGAAAGACATGGAAGGTTTGAAGGAAGGTGGGAGAAAGCTACTACAAGAAAGGCCTCCTAATGACGAAACAATAGTAGAGGAAACTCATGATGAGAAAAAAATAAATGTTAATCATGATTTCATAGAATCTAACATTGGATTGAAGACCCACCATATTCCAAATATCGATATAAGGAAGTTTGATGGCAAGGATCCCACAACATGGATACTACAGATGAAGAAATATTTTGATCTACATGATGTGCAACTGTTACAAAAGGTACGTATTTCATCTTCATATTTAGAACCAAATCAATTTTTATGGTATAAATGGCTTTGTTCTCGTAAACCACTTGTCACGTGGTCAATCTTCACAGAGGAAATGATAGCACATTATGACGATACAAAGAGCAACACCTTCTTTAGCCAATTGATAAATCTCAAACAAAAGGGTTCAATGGTAGATCACATTAACGACTTTCAAAAATTGAATATAATGGTAAATGATATTCCAGAGAAGCAGAGTATTGGTGTATTCATAGGGACTTTAAAAGATAAAATCCAACATGAGGTTCAACTTTGGGAACCCGATTCATTGGAGAAGGCATACAGGCTGGCAAGAAAAGTGGAAAGCAAAGTTATGGCAACAAGGAAGTCTACCCCTAACAACTATAAAGATGGAATTGTTATTTGTCTTATCCTTACACAACCTACAAGGTTGATACCACAAAAAATTGAAGAAGGGTTTTGTTACAATTGTGATAACAAATACATTAAAAGTCATAAGTGTGATGAGAATAAATTATTTTACATAGATTATGAAGGGGAGGAAGAAAAGGATAAAGAAATGTCAAAAGAAGAGGATATACATCAGGAACCAACCCTAGATAAAGAACAAATGAATCTGACCATATCTTGTACTGCATTGGCAGGAATTACCACTCCTCAAAATCTCAAGATAGAATGGCATATCAAGAAGAAGAAGGTTCAAGCAGTGAAACATCAGGAATAAAAGGATCAAGAAACATCAAAATAAAATGATACTCACTAGGAACCAACCCTAGAGAAAGAAGAAATGAATCCGACCATATCTTCTAATGCATTGGCCAGAATTACCACTCCTCAACCTATAAATATAGAAAGATGTATCAAGAAGAAAAAGGAAATAGTGTTGATTGATTTGGGTAGTACCCATAATTTTATTCATTGTAATATAGCCAAGGAATTGAATTGATTCCTATATCCAGCACGAGAGTGTCAAGTGATGGTTGTAAGTGGAGGAACCATAAATTGCTCTGCAAAGTGCCATAATATCAAGCTATCCATGGGAGAATATGTATTGAATAGCCCAATGCTTTTCATTCCAATGGGTGGTGTTGATGTTGTACTAGGAGTCCAATGGCTACAAACCTTGGGTACAATATCTTTTAATTTTCAAGAAGATTTCATGAATTTTTTTTAGAACGAAAGAAAGTTGAATTAAGGAGTATCGCATGGAAACCGGCATAGATAATCAACTCTAACGGAACAACAAAGATTCTAAATAAAAAAAAATGAGGCATAATTGCAAAATTATGTTCGCTAGAGGTTCCCACATCGAAATCATATATTTCTCTAGATATCCAAAAAGTCATGGACAATCATTCCAAGGTATTTGAGACTCCCAAATGCCTCCCACCTATTCGTGATCATGATCATGCTATTCATTTGATTCCAGGAATTATTCCTCCAAAAATCAAGCCTTACAAATATCCATATGTCCAAAGGGGTGAAATTGAACGTATGGCTGCAAAAATGCTGGAGGTTGGTATAATTATCCAACCAAATTCAATAAAGGAGTAGAGGATGAATGGAAGAATGATGAAGCAAGTTGGGAACTCATTCAAAAGTTGTAGAAGATCCCAGTTCAAACAATATTGCTAGAACTTGACAAGGAAGGAAAAATAATATTCGAACTTGAAGCAGTCACGGAAACAAGAACCCAACAACTATGAAATCGATCAATTTCAGAGTATCTCATCAAGTTTAAGAACTTACCACTGAATATTCCACATGGGAGGACGCTAATTTTATACAGAAGCATCCAGAACTACTCAAGCACCGAGGACAACACTTTTTGAAGTAGAGGGGCATGCTAGGTCCCTTTACTACTAGTGTAACCACTTATTGTTATTGGTGCAACCCCCTTATTATATTTTTGTGCCCATGTATTACCCATATTGTTATTATTGTGCCCCATAGAATACCACTATTGTTATTGTTATGCCCGTACATTATTATTGTTATCTCGGCTCTGATTATATTATGACCTCTTAGACTCTTATATATAGAAAGGAGGTCTTGTCATTTGTATCATCCAATAATTATTCATTTGTGTAGTATAAAGAAGGTTTCCCCCTCAAAGAGGCTTATTTTGAAGGCATTGATCTCTCTTTTCTATCTTTTTGTTAGTTAGTTTGATAAAATATGGTACCTGATATCAATGTGGTTGGTGTTGAGAAATCTAGGGCATTCAAAGTTAACAATTTCTATGCTTGATAACTGCTTGTGATGCACTTTTACTAGTTATCTTATATTATTTTATTCATTAGCTTATTAATGTGTTCTTTCATCAATAAAATTACCAAAATCAATAATAAAAGGCAAGTTACACAGTATGCAGGCTTCTCCAGCTAGGGCTGGACAAGAAAACCTGATTAAATTCTTCTTCTAGATCTTCAATTTATAAGTTCCAAGACCTTAACACAGACTCCTGACTCTAGTATCCTCTCAAGAACCTTATCACCAACCTTGATGCTCTACCTATTCCTTCCTTAGTCTTCCCTATTGATCTAGAACTGCTCCTTTTCCGCTCCTTCTAGAGAAACTTAGTCTCTATCCTTTTTTGCTTCACCTTCACAACTTCCCTATAGAATCTCAGTCTCTAGGTCTTCTATAGAGAAACTTAGTCTCTACTTTGATTACCCATAAGAGTCTTTCCTTTGTTGCCCCAGAAGAAACCATTCGTCATACTTCCTAGAAGATGTTTCTTTGCACTAGAAGAAACTTTGTTTCCCTAACTTCACACCACCCAAAAGATACTTCACTACCCCAGAAGAAGGTCACTTTCACTCATCTAGAAGAAACCTAACTCTGCATTACCCAAAAGAATCCTTTCTCTCACTTCTACACACTTCTATTCTCTTGCTTTTTTGTAATACTTCCTTTGACCCTTTCTTTGCACTTCTTCAAGTTGAGTTGCTTGCTTGAATTGTGTGTTTCCAAATGAGGCCGAGTTGGGCTATTTATACACTTCTTCATTTGACCTTTAGGCCGACTTGACATCTGGAGTTAGGTTGATATTGTCTAGGAGTTTCTTCATCATTTATAGGTCGACTTGAAGAAGTTATGTGACAAGTTCTTGGAGGATACTTTACATGCACAATATTGACCTTTTACAAAGTGTAACATGACTCTTACATTTTATGACTAGATGACAAATAAATCCTAAAGACTCTCAATGGGAGTCTTGACTAAAAAAAAAAATCATTTCTCATGAAACCCATGAAGCAAGTAAATATAATAATTTTATTTTTCTTATTTACATCTCATTACATAAACTCATAACTACATGTCATTATGAAGACCGAACCTAGTTACACTTTTCAACACTCCCTCTTAACTAGGAAGGTATTCATAATGGTACTTGGACTTTCTCAATCTGAAGAATCTCTCATAAGAAGAATTTAGATTTGTAATTCATTTGCGTAGTATCATACAAACCAACATTGTTATATAGAAAGGCCTTGACTAACAACCCTATCTCTCTAGAAGATTAGAGCACAATGCTAGTGAGACCAATAATTTATAGACAAACTCATCAATATCTCTCTAGGAACATACCCCACTCGGGTTCACTTAGAATATGCTCCATAAGTACTATTATTTTCTTGGACTCCCTAGTCCCACAAAGAATATCAATCCTCCATGACTACTCTTTCATCGCATGCCCTATCTCATCCCCTAAGAGCATCGAATGCCAAATAATTACACAATACTCCATTTTGTCTTCACAGATGAAGAACATAACAACGTGTCTATCTCTCCTTTTCAAACTAGTTTATTTTATTCCATTAAAGGAATGTAGTCATTCATATTACAGAGGAATGTACCTAAGCTCCCTTCTTAGGAATTTCTAAGTTTCTTCCAGGTAAGAAACTTCTACTCAAGCTCCTTCTTACCCAAGGACCTATCGCAGCTCTTCATGTGGAGATCCTAAAACAACCAGCTGCATGAAGAGCTCCTTCCTTTGATGTCATGAATTTGTTCTTCGCTAAGGAGTCTTCATCCTTTTGGAACTTCTATATATAGGGTACATATCATTCATCACTTTTGTTCATGAGTCAGTCATGTCCTCAACTTATTAGAAAGTGATCCATCAGATTCTGCATCTGGTGTTGGTTCATGTCATTCTATTTTCATGCCATGCTTTCAGAATTACATTACATCTTTCTATATAGTTTGTTTGGAATTAATTCACTTATCTTTCCTGCGAACAAATTCTACATAAGCCCAACCAGATGTTAGTTCAAACATAATCAATCATTTCAAATCAGACTTACCTCCGTGATGATCTTTTACCATGACATCTTCCTATAAGTATTAGCATCCTACATCCAAATTGACACATGTCCAAATGATATCTATTATCAAGGGTTTCTATCTTTTGATTCCATCAGAGTCTCCATATCTTTTCGAGAGATATTCTAGTCATATCTTCTCGTACTTTAGATGCTTTATTTATTTGTTGCATATTATCTCGATCACTTCCTTTCTTTTCATAAACACTTTATTCCAAGGAGCTTCCAATCATAATTCCTTGATTTCAGTTAGCTTCCACATGATTCATGAGAGAACATATTATGTTTATTTCATCTAGTGTGACTTATGCTTTGTTGCAATCCTTCGGAGGAGGAGATCCTTCCTTCTCTTGATCATATTTCCTGGGAGGGAAATAGTGATCGAAATTATTTCTGACATGACTTTGATAATAATCTATGTGGTCATACATACCTCATCTTTCTTTTGGTCATTCACACTTCCTGTAGCAAATTTATTCAAAAGGACTTTATCCTTCACACCCTTTTTCCTATTATTTCATCATACCATCATTCCTTGAATCACACGAGTTGAAGTTCCCAATGAAAATCTTTGATTCCTTTCTACATCGATGAATCCTTTTATGAGAATTCTTTTAGAGAAACTCGAGGGTGTTTCGTATCCTTACCCTACAGGTGTTTTCTTCTATGATTGTCCCAGTTGATGAGGACTTTTGATTCTATAAGTATTAATGAGGTTTCCTAAGAGCTCCCTATTCTTTGTAATTTGGAACAGACATACTTTCTGTTTTCCATGTCATGAGCTCTTATAATGTTTCTATCATGATGCTTCTTTACAACTTGATGCATCCTACATTATTTACATTGCTTCCTATCTATAAATTATAAGTGAAAATAACCTTCTAATGAAGAAGATCAACTCAATCATCTTTTTGTTTCTTCCTTCTTATGCTTCTTTGTATTTGGTTCTTTCACTTCATTAGTATAATAGTCTTCTTCCCTATCCATCTTGCGATTATGAGAGTCATTTTTGTAGTGCCCAAAATTATTACAACCACAAAATATTTCTTTATCCATGTTCTTCTTTTTCTTCTTTGTATTACTAAACTTTCCAAATTTTCCATTTCGTCTTGACAATGTTTGTTCCCTTCCGTCTTATCTTTCGTCACTTTCATTCTTCATCTTGTCTTCCTCTGCCATGCAAAGAGATCATAACTTGATGAGTGGAATAACTTCTTCTTCCCTAGTGGAAATGAGGTTACCCTGTTCATTAGTTAATGCATTTACAGTAACAAAGATTATTTCTTTATTAGACATTATCTCTCGTAGATCCTTCAATTGACCTTTTATTTGAGATGACTTAGAGAGACATGATGATATCCCTCCATCCTTTGACACCTTCAATTTATAAATATCAGATCTAAGTGATCAGATCTTTTCTATCGTGCTTCTAGAGAAATGTTATCCCATATTTTCATATATTTATTTAGATGTCTCCAGCTTGGATACATAGTAAATGAGTGGATCTTTGTTGGCCTCCTTAGGAATCTTTTAATATTTCAGATCCATTTCTATATATTCAGACATTGCTTGTTCTTCAGATGGCTTGGATATCTTTCCATGGACATGATCATTGACTTCATTTACTTAGAGGACAATGCCTATCCTTATTTTCCAAACAAGGAAGTTTGATATCTCAACCAACTTTTGGTGTTACTTAAAACATGAAGTCATTTTTACTAGATTGTATTATAATTAGAGGCACTAACATGTGAAGGTAAAATCTTCAACTTGATGATGAACTTAATGCTTCATACTTCAAATATTTAGGTGAGGGAGGACTTCCTTCTATGATATTTCTGCTTCAATAGAGAGAGGACTGACTTTTGATTCCTTATATTTGAAGAGGTTCCACTTCCTTTGATGATGCGATGATATCTGAAGTGCTTCTATGGTTTCAGTCTTTCTTCCATCTTTCTTCGATCTAGAGTTTCTTTGATGTAGATCTTGATCTTGTTGATAACCTTTGACTTTCTTTGATGCCTTCTATGAAGATCGATTCTTGTGTGTTAGCTTGTTTTGGTTACGCCTACTTGCCTTCAACACCTAAGCTCTGATACCATGTTGCGAAATATAGGCCATTCAAAGTTAACAATTTCTCTTCTTGATAATCGCTTGTCATGCACTTTTACTTCTTATCTTATATTATTTTCTTCGTTAGCTTATTAATGTGTTCTTTCATCAAGACAGTTACCAAAATTCATAATAAAAGACAAGTGACACAGTATGTAGGCTTCTCCAGCTAGCACCAAAACCTCCCACCTTTTGAGAGGAAAACTCAATCAAAATTCTTCTTATAGGTCTTCAATTGATAAGTCCCAAGACGGTGACACAGACCCTTTACTCTAGTATACTCTCAAGAACCTTATCACGAACTTTGATGCTCCGCCTCTCCCTTCCTTGGCCTTTCTTATTGATTTAGAACTGCTCCTTTTCGGCTCCTTTTAGAGAAACTTAGTCTCTATCCTTTTCTGTTGCACCTTCACAACTTCACTAGAGAATATTGGTATCTAGGTATTCTATAGAGAAACTCAGTCTTTACTTCGATTACCCAGAAGTGTCTTTTCTTTGCTGCCCCAAAATAAACCCTTCTTCGTACTGCCTAGAAGATACTTCACTGCCACAAAAGAAACTTTGCTACCCTAACTTCAAATTGGCCAGAATATACTTCACTTCCCGAGAAGAAAGTCACTTTCACTGGTCCAAAAGAATCCCTAACTTCGCATTACCTAGAAGAATCCTTTCTCTCCCTTCTTCACACTTATATTCTCTTCCTTTTTCGTAATACTACCTTTAACCCTTTCTTTTCACTTATTCAAGTATATTTGCTTGTCTAAATTGTGTGTCTCCAAATGAGGCCGAGTTGGGCTATTTATACACTTATAAACTTTATGTTTAGGCCGAATTTCCAAATTAATTTAGGCCAACTTTATATAGTAGCTTCTTCATCATTTGTCGGCCGACTTGAAGAGGTTATGTGACAAGTTCTTCGAGGATACTTTACATAGAACATATTGACCTTTTACAAGGTGTAACATCACTTCATTTTCATGACAATGACTCTTACATATTACGACTAGATTACAAATAAATTATAAAGATGCTCAATGAAGGTCTTGACTCAAAAACAAAATCCTTTCTCATGAAACCCATGAAGCAAGTCAATATAGTATTTCCTATTTACAGATCATTACATAAAATCATAATTGCATGTCATTATGAAAAATGAACCTAGTTTCACTTAGACATATCATGAAATAATGGATTCTCAAAGATTTTTATACAACTCTGATTATCACAATAAATCATTGACGAATCCATCTATTGAAGGAAATATCCACACATATTTTCCTCATCCATATGACCTAACATGCTTCTTCACTTCTAGCAATGTATTCAGACTCTGTTGAGTTGAGTACCACATACCTTTGTTTTCTACTATACCAGGAAATAGTTGTAGACCAAACACTAAAGATAGCACCCGAATTAAATTTCTTGTGTTATGGACTCCTTGCCTAATTTGCATCACTGAAGTCTTCGAGCTTTATTCCCTTTGCTACCCCATACTCAATTGTGCTTCTAAGAAACAAATGCTTTATTGTCTTCCAATAAAGCTTGGTAAGCTTCACCTTGGCTTGAATAAACTGATTAGCTACAAAAGGTATGTCGGGCCTTATGTTCACTAGATACATCAAAGATCCCACAAGTTGTCTACGGATGGTAGCATCTACTGCCTCTCCTAAAGAAGCACTCTCCCTACTCCATTTTGTAGCTAGATGTGCGTCCATAGGCTTGCAGTTCTCAATGTTAAATCTCTAAAGTATTTAGAGGTGTACTTCCTGTGACTCACAAAAATCTCACCGTCACCCTACCATACTTTCAAACCAAGGAAGTAATGTATCAATCCCATGTCCTTCTTCTCAAATTATTTTGTAAGGTCCTCCTTGCAAGACCAAATCAAGTACTCATCTCCTCTAAGTATCAAGTCATCAACATACAATACCAAGATAAGCAACTTTCCATATACCACAATGTGATATATGTTGGCATCTCTTCACCTTTTGTGAATCTCAATCCACTGATATATGTATAGGTCTAAGTTTACCATGCTCATGGTGCTTGTTTGAGACCATACATGGCACTTTTGAGTCTACACACATCTCCCAGTCATATGTCGCAAGTCCCTCTGGCTACTCTATGTAAATTTCCTCCTCGATAACACCATAAAGAAAGGTTGTCTTCACATCCATTGGGTGGATCTTCCACCCCATATATGTAGCTAATGCTAGAATGGTTATGATTGAGTAATATCTTTCCACTGGTGCAAATGTAATTATGTTCACTAGATACATCAAGGATCCCACAAGTTGTCTACATATGGTAGCATCTACTGCCTCTCATAAAAAATAACTCTCCCTACTCCATTTTGTAGCTAGATGTGCATCCATAGGCTTGTAGTTCGCATTGTAAAATCTCTAAAGTATTTAGAGGCATACTTCCTGTTACTCACAAAAATCTCAGCGTCACCCTACCATACTTTCAAACCAAGGAAGTAATGTATCAATCCCATGTCCTTCTTCTGAAATTGTTTTACAAGGTCCTCCTTTCAAGACCAAATCAAATACTCATCTCCTCTAAGTATCAAGTCGTCAACATACAATACCAAGATAAGCAACTTTCCATATACCACAATGTGATATATGTTGGCATCTCTTCACTTTTTGTGAATCGCAATCCACTGATATATGTATAGGTCTAATTTTACCATGATTATGGTGCTTGTTTGAGACCATACATGGCACTTTTGAGTCTACACAGATCTCCCAGTCATATGTCGCAACTCCCTCTGGCTGCTCTATGTAAATTTTTCCC